>CM056053.1:475172115-475759615 GCA_029574335.1 Rana kukunoris
CAATACGTAGGCTTGTGTTCCCTGGCCCAGACCTTTGCATGGGTTGCGCCTCATCTATGGGGAATAACTTTACACCGAACGAAAACATATGCAAACCGCGTATATCATGTGCCTGGCGCAAGTACGTTTGTGAATCGCCGTATATCCCTCATTTGCATATTTGAATAGAAAATTAACGGGAGCGCCA
The DNA here is from genome assembly GCA_029574335.1 of Rana kukunoris. NCBI lineage: Eukaryota > Metazoa > Chordata > Amphibia > Anura > Ranidae > Rana > Rana kukunoris. The sequence goes on from CM056053.1 coordinate 475,172,303, forward strand.
CATGCGTCCAGCGTAAATATGCGCCCACTCTACGCCGGCGTAGGCAAGTTACGTTGGTGGGATAAAGTCAGTTTTTAGGCGTATCTAAGTTTGTGGGTCCGGCGCACAGATACGACGGCGCATATTTGTACTTACGCGGCGTATCTGGAGATGCGTAAGTGCTTTGTGAATCCGGACTAATGTTTTTTTCAGGCGTTTTCAGGCATATGCGGCTACAGGCAGAAAAAAATCTCTACCAGTACCCCAAAAGGGCTCAAAAAAGCTCAAAATTCCACACAAAAAACAACATTTGTTCCAGCTTTTTGTTTTGTTTATACAGTGGTTAAAGCGGAGGTTCACCCTAAAACTACTCTGTCCCATCCCATCCAGCATACTGGCGTCAGCGCCAGTATGCTGTTTTTTTTTTTTTTTTTTTTTAATTGCTCTACTTACTGTTTAATGAATAATTTTCTTTCTCTCCACCGCGGGTGAATGGCGCGGCTATGTCGCGTCACGCCTTCCGAAAATAGCCGTACACACGACCGTTTTTCGGGTTGTAAAAAATGACATTTTTAATGGTCTAGAAAAAACAAAGGGCCAGATTCAGATACACTTAATATTGCGCTGCGTAATCGAAATACTCTACGCCGCCGTATTTTACCAGGCTCTACACCGAATCCTGGTAGATTTTTGCCCGTACGCTACGGCGGCGTAGTCTATTTTTCGCCGCGTAATCGAAATACACGATTAGGGGGCGTGAAGCATTAAAATTAAGCGCGTCCCCGCGGCAATCGAACTGCGCATGCTCCGTTCAGAAATTTCCCGCCGTGCATTGCGCGAAATCACGTTGTTACGTCATTCGTTGTTTGAGTAGCGTCGTTTACGAACATTCCAATTCCCGGACGACTTACGTAAAAAATAATAAAAGACGTCGGAAAACGTAGAAATTCGACGCGGGAACACGGCCATACTTATACTTAACATGGGCTGTCTAATATTAGAGCAGCAAAAAGCTGGTATAGTGTTACGCAAATAAAAGATGACTAAAGGTGCCGTAAGAGATTGCGATTGAAGATCGTAATTTCGGGGATCGCCGGCAAAAGCTCATTTGCATACCCCGACGCGGAAAACGACGGGAAGTCCACCCAGTGGCCGCAATTTTATTGCAGCGTAGATCCGAAGGCGTACGAACACGTAATCCAGTCGGATTGAAGCCTGCAGCCGTCTATTCATGGTCTGAGGTTTTCGACTAGCTAGAAAACGCGCGTAATTTGAAAGTACTCCAGCCTAACACCAGTTAGACAGGCGTAAGGGCTCTCTGAATCTGGGCCAAAGTTTTTTTCAACCCAATCATTAAAATGGCCTTGCCTACACGCGATCATGAAAAAAAAAAAAACGCTCTAGCAAAGCGCAGTGACGTACAACGCGTACGACGGCACTATAAAGGGGAAGTTCCATGCGGATGGCGCCACCCTTTGGGCTTCTTTAGTTGATTCCGTGTTAGTAAAAGACGATTCGCGCTTTTCTGTCTGTTACAGCGTGATGAATGTGCGATCTCCATGCGAATGCTAGTTTTACCAGAACAAGCGCTCCCGTCTCATAACTTGCTTCTGAGCATGAGTGTTTTTTTTAACATCATTAAAGCATACACACGACCGTTTTTTATGACGTTAAAAACGACAAACGTTAAAAACGACGTGAAAAATTAGAGCATGTTCAAAATTTTTAATGCCCATTTTTTACATTGTGAAAAATTCTCTGGAGCCCACACACCATCGTTTTTAACCACTTAACCGACGTGGCTCCCAAACAAAACTGGCGTCCTTTTTTCCACACAAATAGAGCTTTCTTTTGGTGGTATTTGATCACCTCTGCGGTTTTTATTTTTTTGCGCAAAAAACAAAAGTAGACAATTTTGAAAAAAAAAAAAGTCGACAATTTAGATTTTCTTTATATTTTTTACTTTTTGCTATAATAAATATCCCTTAAAATATACATAAATTTATTTTTTTTTCCTCAGTTTAGGCCGATACGTATTCTTCTACATATTTTTCGTAAAAAAGAAAAAAAAACTGGCAATAAGCGTTTATTGATTGGTTTGCGCAAAAGTTATAGCGTTTACAAAATAGGGGGTATTTTTATGGCATTTTTTAAAATATTTTGTTTTTACTAGTAACGGCGGCGATCAGCGTTTTTTTTCGGTACTGCGACATTATGGCGGACACTTCGGACACTTTTGACACATTTTTGGGACCCTTGGCATTTTTATAGCGATCAGTGCTATAAAACTGCATTGGATTACTATAAAAATGACACTGGCAGTGAAGGGGTTAACACTAAGGGGCAGGGAAGGGGTTAAGTATGTTCCTGGGTGTGTTCTAACTGTATGGGGGGGTGGACTCACTAGGGGAAATCACTGATCTTCTGTTCATACATTGTATGAACAGAAGATCAGCATTCCCCCCCCCTGATAGGACCGGGAGCTGTGTGTTTACACACATACCTCCCGGTCCCCGCTCTGTAATGAGCAATCGCGGGTGCCCGGCGGTGACCGCGCCCGCCGGGCATGCGCACGGGACTCGGGGGCCCCTAGTGGCCTGCGAGAGAGCCGACGTAGAGCTACGGGCTCTCGCGCAGGGGAGCCAACCTGCCGCCGTCGTGGCAGGTCGGCAAGTAGTTAATGACATTAAAAAGAAGAAAAGAAAAAGACGTTGCGTGTACGCGGCATTACAGGTGCTTGAGCTTTTTTTTTCCTCCATGCACATTGTAGGTTTTTACAGGAGTTTAGAGGGAAAAAAAAAATGAAAGTCACATTCAGGAGAGGCCACTTTTGAGTGTTTTTTTATGCAAAAAGGCGTGTTAATGCGTGTTCGCGCTTTAATACATTCTGGTGGTCAGAATAAATTAACATTCTGGTCAATTGAATGCATTAAACGTGAGATGCATGAGCGTGCATGCAAAAAAGGCGGCTTTCTTCTGTTGCTAAACTCCTGTAGGAGAATAAGTGTCATAGAAAAGCATGGGGCTTAATTTTAGTCAAAAGACAAAAAAATAAATAAAAAAAATTAAATTTTTTTTTTTTTTTAATTACCCACACAAGCTCAAGCAGGCCATATATATATATAAACAGGAGAGAGCACCCCAAAGGCTACTATAGCAGTATAATCAGGGCCTTTAAGGCTGGGCCCTGTCATTGTTGTGGGGCCCAAAGCAGCTGCCTCATACTTGCCAACTATCCCAGTTTAAATTCCCTTGAAGTTTTAGTCATGTGCTGTGTCCTGATATCTCAGTGTGAAGTGCTGCTACTAATGCTGCCCAGCTCTGCCCTATTGTGTACAGATGACTCACCTGCAGACCCTGTGTTTACATGTAAATAACCAGAGAATTCATACGTAAATAGCAGCTGCATCTATATGTAAATAGCCGAGGCCGCCTCCATTCATATGTAAATAAAGGCAGCATTCATATGTATATCATGCAGTGAAGAGATGATGTGCTCTAACCTCTAGCAACCAATCAGTGAGCAGTATTACTGTACAGTAATCTCTAGCAACCAGTCAACAAGAACAAATCATGTGCTGTAATCTCTAGCAACTAGTCAGGGAGCCGTAATGTGTGCTGTAACCTCTAGCAACCAATCAGTGAGCAGTATTACTGTACAGTAATCTCTAGCAACCAATCAACAAGAACAACTCATGTGCAATAAGCGACTGGTTTGCGCAAAAGTTAGAGCGCCTACAAAATGGGGGACAGAATTATTATTTTTTATTATTTATTTTTTTACTAGAAATGGCGGCGATCTGCGATCTTTATTGGGACTGCGACGTTATGGCGGACACATTTGACACATTTTTTGGCGCCATTCACATTTATACTGTGATCAGTGCTATGAATATGCACTGATTACTGTAAATGTGACTGGCATTGAAGGGGTTAACATTAGGGGGTGAGGAAGGGGTTAAGGCTGCATTCACACCTAGGCGTAGGCGGTATGCGGAGTATTGCGGCGACATGAAATAGGCGTTTTGTCACAAGTAGAGTTTTCTTTTGGTGGTATTTGATCGCCTCTACGTTTTGTTTTTTTTGCGTTATAAACAAAATAGAGCGACAATTTTGAAAAAAAAAAAAATACAATATTTTTTACTTGTTGCTTTAATAAATATCCCAATTAAAAAAAAAACATTTTTTTTTCTCAGTTTAGGCCGATACGTATTCCTATACACATATATATATATATTTTTAGCAAAAATATCGCAATAAGCGACTGGCTTGCGCAAAAGTTATAGCGCCTACAAAATAGGGGACAGAATTATTACTTTTTATTATTTTTATTTTTTACTAGAAATGGCGGCGATCTGCGATTTTTATTGGGACTGCCACGTTATGGCGGACACAGTGGACACTTTTGAAACATTTTTGGCGCCATTCACATTTATACTGCAATCAGTGCTATAAATATGCACTAATTACTGTATAAATGTGACTGGCATTGAAGGGGTTTACACTAGGGGGTGAGGAAGGGGTTAAATGTGTACCCTACATAGTGTTCTAACTGTGGGGGGAGGTGACCGATCTGTGTACAAGGGACACAGATCGGTCTCCTCTCCAGAGACAGGACGCTGTCTCTGTGAGAGCCGGCAATGAGAGATGATCTCATATGTTTACATTTGAGATCATCTCTCATTGACCGCACAGATCGCTTTCGCAAACGGCCACTCTGATTGGCCGTTCGCGGCGATCTGCGATTGGCTGTGTTCAAGGGACACGGCCAACACAGAGTTTTCCCCGCTGCGCGCTCTGGAGCGCGCGGCGGGAACGCCCAAAGGGGAGGCCGTCAATTGACGGCCTGTTGGATATTCAGATCCGCGCTGAAGCCGTCATTCGGCGTTAGCGCCGGCCTCAAGAGGTTAAGAGACAAATAAATCTCTTTGCATTCAAGAAGTGTCTGGCGCCCCCGGGAATCTACTTTACATTACACCCACAATGCCTCGTAGCCCCCTCTACACTGAAGGGGGGTTCCCTGACTCTGGAGGTCACCATTAGTCCTGGAGAGGCTCGGGGGGACTTGGCTACAAAAAAAGAAGAAAGTTCTATTTGAATGCATCCTTCGTACAGACAAGTTATCACAGAGCTGGATAATTCCTGAGATTTTGTACAAATATTGGTTTTTGGTTATGAAAGGGGCCCCTTCGTGCCTCGTGACACGGCACGTCCCCCTCATGTCACATGACCCCCATCACACAGATAACTGTTCATACCGGAGTGAACAATACAAGCCCTTCTCTTGGTGTCATACAAACTATTTCTAGACTTCCCTTCACGTGGTGTCCATCCTGTATGCGGCCCTCCCCTCCCCCGCTGCACTTTGGACCCCAGGATCCTGCGCAGTCACAGAATGTGGGGTGAAAAGGTTTTCCTTGTGGGTTAGGAAAGTCTATGACTATAAGAAGATTCTAGTGTAGGAGCATTAGGATGAAGAATGTCCTTATTGGGGGGGGGGCAATCAGGACTGGAGTCCCCCCGATTCCGCGGCACCCCCCCGCGATTACAGGTGATTTGCGGTATATCTCGCTGTCCCGCAATCAGGGCTGGAGTCCCCCGATTCTGCTGCACCCCCCCCCCACGATTCCCACGATTCACGATAAATCCAGCGGTCCCGCTCAACAACTTTGATCTGCGATCCCCCCGCTCGCAAAAACTCAGATACGCGGAACCCCCCCCCCACTCAACAACTCCGATCCGCGAACACCCCCCCACTCAACAACTCCGATCCGCGAACACCCCCCCGCTCAACAACTCCGATCCGCGAACACCCCCCGCTCAACAACTCCGATCCGCGAACACCCCCCCGCTCAACAACTCCGATCCGCGAACACCCCCCGCTCAACAACTCCGATCCGCGAACACCCCCCCGCTCAACAACTCCGATCCGCGAACACCCCCCCGCTCAACAACTCCGATCCGCGAACACCCCCCCGCTCAACAACTCCGATCCGCGAACACCCCCCCGCTCAACAACTCCGATCCGCGAACACCCCCCCGCTCAACAACTCCGATCCGCGAACACCCCCCGCTCAACAACTCCGATCCGCGAACACCCCCCCGCTCAACAACTCCGATCCGCGAACACCCCCCCCGCTCAACAACTCCGATCCGCGAACACCCCCCCCGCTCAACAACTTTGATCTGCAAACCCCCCCGGCTCAACTCCGATGCACAGAACCTCCCCCCCCCCCACTCAACAACTCCGATCCGCGGCACCTCCCGCGATTACAGGTGATTTGCGGTAAATCTCGCTGTCCCGCGATCAGGGCTGGAGTCCCCCGATTCTGCTGCACCCCCCCCCACGATTCCCATGATTCACGATAAATCCAGCGGTCCCGCTCAACAACTTTGATCTGCGATCCCCCCCGCTCGCAAAAACTCAGATACGCGGAACCCCCCCCCCCCCACTCAACAACTCCGATCCGCGAACACCCCCCGCTCAACAACTCAACAACTCCGATCCGCGAACACCCCCCGCTCAACAACTCCGATCCGCGATCAACAAAGTGTCCCTCATTCCCATCTCAAAAAGTTGGGAGGTATGCCATAGGCAATATTTAGTAGCCAGTTAAAAGGGGAGGGCAGAAGGAACGCTCACCCTCAGATGGTACTGCAGCACACTCCAGATTGGTGGTGGGCAACTAGGGGGATCACAGCCTCCATTTTTACCGGGCCATGGCTTTCTGTCTGCCCGCGTTGTGCTCCAACATGCCCCCCCCGGCACCAACAAGAAACACACCTTGCATGAGCATAGACAGGATGGACGGCTGCCCTGGGCACTTTGGTAACATTTTAGGAGGAGGAATGTGGGGGGGGGGGTGCTAGAAGAGGATTTCTGTTAGGAGGGGGGGATTTGGAGAGTTTGTGCTAGAAGAGGTGATTTGTGCTAGGAGGAGACTTTTTTTTTGGGGGGGGGGGGATTTGTGCTAGAAGGGAGGATTTGGAGTGGGTGGGGGGAATGTGCACTTGGAGGGGAAATTTGAGGGGTGGATTTCTGTTAGATGGGGAGAATTGTTCTAGTAGGATTTCTGTTAGGAGGGGAGGAAAGAATTGTTCTAGGAGTGGACATTTTGGGGGGGGGGATGCTAGAAGAGGATTTCTGTTAGGAGGGGGGAGAATTGTTCTAGGAGTGGACATTTGGGGGGGGGGGCTAGAAGAGGATTTATGTTAGGAGGGGGGAGAATTGTTCTAGGAGTGGACATTTTGGGGGGGGGGGGGTCTAGAAGAGGATTTCTGTTAGGAGGGGGAGAATTGGGGGGGGGGGTGGGTGCTAGGAGTGGAGAATTGTTCATTTTGGGGGGGGGGGGTGCTAGAAGAGGAGGATTTCTGTTGGGGGGGGGAGAATTGTTCTAGGGGGACATTTGGGGGGGGGGGTGCGGAATTTCTGGAGGGGGAGGAAAGAATTGTTCTAGGAGTGGACATTTGGGGGGTGGGGTGCTAGAAGAGGATTTTTTTCTTTGGGGGGTGGGGGAGGAGGGGGGCGGGGATTTGGAGGGTTTGTGCTAGAAGGAGGAGGAGAGGGGGGGAGATTTTTTTCTTTGGGGGGGGGGATTTGTGCTAGGAGGGAGGATGGATGGGCAGAGGGGGGGAGATTTGGAGGGGAAATGAGGGTGGATGATTTGTGCCAGGTGGATGGATTTTTTTGGGGGGGCCCGCATTTGTACTTGGGGAACTCGGGGGGTGGAAGGGGCAAAGATTTGTACTGATAGGGGAGATTACAGCGGGGGGGGGTGATTTTTACTGGAAGGAGGAGGAATTTATGCTTAGTGTGTAATCAAGCAGATTAGTGCCCAATTTTTGTTGACACTTAATGCCCATACATTTTGGGGTGGGGGGCACAGCTTGACATGTTCACACTGGACACTAGGTGGCCTTGTCCCAACACTGCCCTCTACTATATCACACTTTCTAGCACAAACTCCTCAAAACAGGGCTGTCTTTAACACAGGGCAAAAGGGACATCTGCCCCGGGCCCAGTCATTGCTGTGGGGCCCAAAGCAGCTGCCCCTTGAGCCCACAAACAGTTGAAAAGTGGATTCGAGAGGGCCCAAGAAAATGTCTGCCCCGAGTCCAATCAATATTAAAGATGGCCCTGCCCTCAAATCGCCCCTCCTAGCACAAATCTTCTTTCCCCACCCCTCCTCCAAACATAAACCCCCCCCCCCCACACACAAATCACCTTTCCTAGCACACCTCCCTAATTTCTCCTATTAGAAAAACTCTAACCCCCCTGCTGCCTCCCCAAATCCCCTTTCCCCACACGGTCCTTGTGGTGTCCCCCCACCTCACATGATGACACATTGCCCAGGGCAGCCTACCCTTCTGCCCACCCCTTGTCCCAGCCCAGCAAGTATATCACACAATACAAGGCAGGCACCTTGGAATGCCTTTTACTGTTACATTGTAATATTACGAGTTCGGTTGTGGAAAGATTGAGTTTCGGAAAGTTGGGCGACATCCATACTGACATGCCGGTCTGCAAATGAGTGATCTGTGAGGAGGCAGATGGGGTGAGCGGGGGGATGGGGCGAGTGGAGGAAGGGAGAGATGGATATGGGCGTCATCATCATAGTTGCACAGTTATTCTGGTTGAAAAAAGTCCATCTGGTCCAACCAATAAAAGGGGAAATAATATATAAATCATACAGTCCAACAAGAATCCTATATCCACCGTTCATCCAGAGGAAGGCAAAAAAAAAAAAAAACACAGCAGCAGAGCGATGATCCAATTTGCTACAGCAGGGAAAAAATTCCTTCCTGATCCCCTGAGAGGCAATCGGATTTTCCCCGGATCAACTGTACCTATACCATGAGCAGAGCTGGTTGTAGGCTCAGGGGCACCTACCTGGAGACTAAAGGAAAGACTCCAGCGCCCTTGTGACCATGGGCGTCCGCTCCATAGGGCAAGGGGGGGGGGCATTTGACCCCCCCCCGGAAAATCGAGAAGGGCCGGATCTTGGGCCGGATGTGACACAGGCACAGCGAGCAGAGTGAAGCCGCCTCCCCCACCTGCTGTGCCGCGCTGATGGTTGATCTGAGGTACTGAATGGGATGGGGGAGGGGGGTCTGTCTGTGCTTAAGGGGAGGGGTGGTTTGTGCTGAATGGGTGGTCATCTGTGCTGAAGGGGGGGGGGTCTGTACTGAAGGGGGTATGTGCTGAAGGGGGGGTCCATCTGTGCTGAAGGGGGGTCTGTGCTTAAAGGGGGTCCATCTGTGCTGAAGAAGGTCTATGCAGAAAGAGGGGTCTGTGTAGAATGGGGGGGTGTAGAATGGGGTCTGTGTAGAATGGGGGGTCTGTGTAGAATGGGGGGTCCATCTGTGCTGAATGAAGGGGTCTGTGCAGAATGGGGGGGGGGTCTGTGCAGAATGGGGGTCCATCTGTGCTGAATAAAGGGGTCTGTGCAGAATGGGGGGGTCCATTTGTGCTGAATGAAGGGGCTGTCTGAATAGGGGGGTTCATCTGTGCTGAATAGGGGGGTGAAGGGGGTCATCTGTGCTGAAAGAGGGGTCTGAAGGGGTCTGTGTAGAATGGGGGGTCTGAAGGGGGTCCATGGGGGAGTCTGTGGGGGGTCTGAAAGAGGGGTCTGTGTAGATCTGTGCTGATGGGGGGGCAGAATGGGCGGTCTGTGTAGAATGGGGGGTCCATAATTGGGGGTCTGTGCTAAATGAAGGGGGGGGGGGGTCTGTGCAGAATGGGGGGGGTCCAGTCTGAAAGAGGGGTTGTGTAGAATGGGGGGGTCAGAATGGGGGGTCCATAGGGGGAGTCTGCAGAATGGGGGGTCCTGAATGAAGGGGTCTGTGCTGAAGGGGGGTCCATCTGTGCTGAATGAAGGGGTCTGTGCAGAATGGGCGGTCTATCTGTGCTGAATGAAGGGGGTCTGTGCAGAATGGGGGGGGGTCTGTGCATAATTGGGGGTCCATCTGTGCTGAATGAAGGGGTCTGTGCAGAATGGGGGGGGGGGTCCATCTGTGCTGAATGAAGGGGTCTGTGCTGAAGGGGGTCCATCTGTGCTGAAAGAGGGGTCTGTGTAGAATGGGGGGGTCCATCTGTGCTGAATGAAGGGGTCTGTCCAGAATAGGGGGAGTCTTTGCAGAATGGGGGGTCCATCTGTGCTGAATGAAGGGGTCTGTGCAGAATGAGGGGGTCTGTGCATAATTGGGGGTCCATTTGTGCTGAATGAAGGGGTCTGTCAGAATGGGGGGGTCCATCTGTGCTGAATGAAGGGGTCTGTGCAGAATGAGGGGGTCTGTGCAGAATGGGGGGTCCATTTGTGCTGAATGAAGGGGTCTGTGTAGAATGGGGGTCCATCTGTGCTGAAAGAGGGGTCTGTCTAGAACGGGGCGGTCTGTGTAGAATGGGGGGGTCCATCTGTGCTGAATGAAGGGGCCTGTGCAGAATGCGCAGTTGGCCGCCACGTGACTTCCGTAGCATTCTGCGATAGGGAGCAGAATACGGCAACACACCGGCACTGGGGGGCTACAGATCATTGAGGGAACCATGAATACAATGCCATGTACTGTGACATACTGAAGCAGAGCATGATCCCCTCCCTTCAGAGACTGGACCGCAGGGTGGTATTCCAACATGATAACAACCCCAAACACACCTCCAAGACGACCGCTGCCTTGCTAAAGAAGCTGAGGGTAAAGGTGATGGACTGGCCAAGCATGACTCCAGACCTAAACCCTATTGATCATCTGTGGGGCTCCTCAAAGGGAAGGTGGAGGAACGCAACGTCTCCAACATCCAACAGCTCTGTGATGTCATCATGGAGGAGGGGAAGAGGACTCAAGTGACAACCTGTGAAGCTCTGGTGACCTCCATGCCAAAGAGGGTTAAGGCCATGCTGGAAAATAATGGCGGCCACAAAAAATATTGACACATTGGTCCCAATTTGGACATTTTCACTTAGGGGTGTACTCACTTTTGTTGCCAGTGGTTTAGACATTAATGACTGTGGGCCAGATTCTCATAGAATTTCGCTGGCGTAGCGTAAGCCATTTACACTACGCCGCCGCAACGTAACAGAGCAAGTGCCGTATTCTCCATGCACTTGCTCCGTAGTTTGCGTTGGCGTAGTGTAAATGGCCCAGCGTAAGGCCGCGTAATTCAAAGGGGGCGGCTTCTATTTAAATTAAGCGCGCCCCCGCGTCGATCGAACTGCGCATGCGCCGGCCGGGGAAAAAGCCCAGTGCGCATGCTCCAGCTCACGTCGGAAAGCGTTGTTGAAACCGACGTCAAAACGACGTGATCGTCACTACGCAATGCCCTATTTTCGGACGAGTTAGTAAAACGACGTAAGCGACGGAAAAAGCCGATGCTGACCCGACGCCATACTTAACATGGCATCCGACGACACCCGACGGTACTGCTTAAGGTTACCCCTCATATTAGCAGGGGTAACCTTACGCGTTCAAAAACGACGTATGCGACGACGGGGTGGCGTAAAAGCGTTCAGGAATCTGCGTAGTAGCCTCATTTGCATAGGCAAATGAGAAAACAACGTAAAGGCCACCTAGTGGCCGGAGTTGTCATTACATCTACGATCCGCAAGTGTAATGGTATTACACTTGTCGGATGTTCAGCCGTATCTATGCCAAAGTGATTCTAGGAATCACTCGCATAGATACCCGGGGGAAAAAACGGTGATACGACTGGGTATCTGAGATACTCCGTCGTAGCGCCTCTGAGAATCTGGCCCTGTGTGTTGAGTTATTTTGAGGCGACAGCAAATTTACACTGTTATACAAGCTGTACACTCACTACTTTACAATGTAGAAAAGTGTCATTTCTTCAGTAAAAGAAGAAAATATTAATAGAAATGTGAGGGGTGTACTTACTTGTGTGACATACTGTCTATTTTATCACTCATCTATATGATAACATATGAGAAGAAATGATTATAAACTTCTCACCACAGCTCAATAGAAGCTTTGTGCGGCTCTAATTCCAGGGAACAGATTGCGCGCGCACGCGCTGCTCCGTTCACGAGACGCCGGCCAGCAGAATCCAATGTCCATTAATGAGAAGCTCTCCCGGGTACAGGAAGATTTTATATTCATGAATAAATATTTTTTTATTTAGTATTTATACACTTTGTATTTATTTATGTTTATATCTAAATGTATTCATTTCTATACTGTTTATGTTATGTTTATGTGTATTAATAAATATAGGAAAATATCAGAGCAGAGGATATTTAAAGGGGACCCGCCAAGCAGCAAATCTAGTCAGCTACCGGCCAACGTCCCGACTTCTCTACACAAATAGCCAATGACCTGAAAGCAGCATGCGTGCAGTGAAATCTGAGAAGGTCCTTATTCCTGTCCTGCAGGTTTATTCCTGATCCTTGACGCACCAAGTAGAGAGATTAGGATGAAGATGACGGCCCCGAGGTCTGCACCATTCAGCAAGTCACGGCTGCTCCGATATTTTAACCACTTCAGCCCCGGACCATTTTGCTGGTCAATGACCGGGCCACTTTTTGCGATTCGGCACTGCGTCGCTTTAACCACTTAAGACCCGGACCAATTTGCAGGTAAAGGACCTTGCCCCTTTTTGCGATTCAGCGCTGCGTCGCTTTAACCACTTAAGACCCGGACCAATTTGCAGGTAAAGGACCTTGCCCCTTTTTGCGATTCAGCGCTGCGTCGCTTTAACTGAGAATTGCGCGGTCGTGCGATGTGCCTCCCAAACAAATTTGGCGTCCTTTTTTTTCACACAAATAGAGCTTTCATTTGGTGGTATTTGATCACCTCTGCGGTTTTTATTTTTTACGCTATTGTCATAGACGGACAATTTTGAAAAAAATCAATATTTTTTACTATAATAAATATCCCCCAAAAAAAAAATATATATATATATATACAGTGCGGAAAATAAGTCTTTGAACACCCTGCTATTTTGCAAGTTCTCCCACTTGGAAATCATGGAGGGGTCTGAAATGGTCATCGTAGGTGCATGTCCACTGTGAGAGACATAATCCAAAAAAAAAAATTCCAGAAATCACAATGTATGATTTTTTTAACTATTTATTTGTATGATACAGCTGCAAATAAGTATTTGAACACCTGAGAAAATCAATGTTAATATTTGGTACAGTCGCCTTTGTTTGCAATTACAGAGGTCAAACGTTTCTTGTAGTTTTTCACCAGGTTTGCACACACTGGAGGAGGGATTTTGGCCCCCCACTCCTCCACACAGATCTTCTCTAGATCAGTCAGGTTTCTGGGCTGTCGCTGAGAAACACGGAGTTTGAGCTCCCTCCAAAGATTCTCTATTGGGTTTAGGTCTGGAGACTGGCTAGGCCACGCCAGAACCTTGATATGCTTCTTACAGAGCCACTCCTTGGTTATCCTGGCTGTGTGCTTCGGGTCATTGTCATGTTGGAAGACCCAGCCTCGACCCATCTTCAAAGCTCTAACTGAGGGAAGGAGGTTGTTGCCCAAAATCTCGCAATACATGGCCCCGGTCATCCTCTCCTTAATACAGTGCAGTCGCCCTGTCCCATGTGCAGAAAAACACCCCCAAAGCATGATGCTACCACCCCCATGCTTCACAGTAGGGATGGTGTTCTTGGGATGGTACTCATCATTCTTCTTCCTCCAAACACGGTTAGTGGAATTATGACCAAAAAGTTCTATTTTGGTCTCATCTGACCACATGACTTTCTCCCATGTCTCCTCTGGATCATCCAAATGGTCATTGGCAAACTTAAGACGGGCCTTGACATGTGCTGGTTTAAGCAGGGGAACCTTCCGTGCCATGCATGATTTCAAACCATGACGTCTTAGTGTATTACCAACAGTAACCTTGGAAACGGTGGTCCCAGCTCTTTTCAGGTCATTGACCAGCTCCTCCCGTGTAGTCCTGGGCTGATTTCTCACCTTTCTTAGGATCATTGAGACCCCACGAGGTGAGATTTTGCATGGAGCCCCAGTCCGAGGGAGATTGACAGTCATGTTTAGCTTCTTCCATTTTCTAATGATTGCTCCAACAGTGGACCTTTTTTCACCAAGCTGCTTGACAATTTCCCCGTAGCCCTTTCCAGCCTTGTGGAGGTGTACAATTTTGTCTCTAGTGTCTTTGGACAGCTCTTTGGTCTTGGCCATGTTAGTAGTTGGATTCTTACTGATTGTATGGGGTGGACAGGTGTCTTTATGCAGCTAATGACCTCAAACAGGTGCATCTAATTTAGGATAATAAATGGAGTGGAGGTGGACATTTTAAAGGCAGACTAACAGGTCTTTCAGCCCAGGTTCACACTGGGTACGATTTAGTTCGATTTGAGATGCGATTTCACATGTGAAATCGCATCTCAAATCGGCGGCAATTGCCAGCAAGGACACCGTCCTAATCGGTGCGACGCTGCATCTGCGGCGCTGCACCGATTTCAAATAGTTCTTCTTTGCAGCTGTATCATACAAATAAATAGTTAAAAAATCATAAATTGTGATTTCTGGATTTTTTTTTTTTTTTTTGATTATGTCTCTCACAGTGGACATGCACCTACGATGACAATTTCAGACCCCTCCATGATTTCAAAGTGGGAGAACTTGCAAAATAGCAGGGTGTTCAAATACTTATTTTCTGCACTGTATATATATATATATATATATATATATATATATATATATATACACACACACACACACACACATATATATATATATATATATATATATATATATAAAATATATCCCTCAGTTTAGGCCGATACGTATTCTTCTACATATTTTTGGTAAAAAAAAAAAAAAAAAATAAGCGTTTGATTGGTTTGCGCAAAAGTTATAGGGCCAGATCCACAAAGCCCGTCCTAGCTATCTGCCGGCGTAGCGTATCTTGTTTACGCTACGCCGCCGTACGCTAGGAAGGCAAGTTCCGTATCAACAAATGACTTGCGTCCTAAGTTACGGCGGCGTAGTGTAAATGGGCCGGCGTAAGCCTGCGCAATTCAAATGGGGAAGAGGTGGGCGTGTTTTATTTAAATCATTCGTGACCCGACGTAAATGAAGGTTCTTTTTTTCAACTGCGCATGCGCCGGCCGTGGACGTATCCCAGTGCGCATGCTCCAAATCACATCGCAAAACGTCAATGAAAACGACTTGAACGTAATTTACGCAAATCCCTATTCGCCAACGGTCTACGCAAACGACGGAAAATTTGACGCTGTCCCAACGTCCATACTTAACATTACGTATGCCTCTATACAGCAGGGGTAACTTTACGCCGGACCTACGCTTACGCAAACGACGTAAAAACACTGCGCCGGGCGTACGTACGTTCGCGGATCGGCGTATCTACCTCATTTGCATATTTCATGTGGAACAACGGAAGCGCCACTAGCGTCCAGCGTAAATATGCAACTAAGATATGACGGCGTAAGACGTCGTATCTTAGCGTAATTCCGGCGTATCTTGTTTTGTGAATACAAAACAAAGATACGCCGGCGCAGATTTGAATTTATGGCAGCGTATCTGGAGATACGCCGCCGTACATTTCTGTGGATCTGGCCCATAGTGTCTACAAAATAGGGGATAGTTTTATGGCATTATTATTTTTTTTTACTAGTAATGGCACGATCTGCGATTTTTATCATGACTGCGACATTATGGCGACACATCGGATACTTTTGACACATTTTTGGGACCATTGTCATTTTTAGAGCGATCAGTGCTATAAAAATGCACTGGTTACTGGAGTACGGAGCTGATCCACACTGTTCATTGCCTAGATATCTGTAACTATAGGTGGGTGTGTGCCTCGCCTCCTTATGCTGTATCTTTGCACCTACTTGTTGTAAGCATTCTTGGATTTTCAGATAAACAGTTATTTGAGAAAAAAAAAATGCACTGGTTACTGTGAAAATGACCCTGCAGTGAAGTGGTTAACCACTAGGTGGAGCTAAAGGGGTTAAGTGTGCCCTAGTGAGCGATTCTAACTGTAGGGGGGATGGGCTACATGCGAAACGTCACTGATCACTGCTTCCGAATACAAGAAGCTGTGATCAGTGTCCTGTCACTAGGAAGAATGGGGAAATGCCTTGTTTACATCAGCATTTCTCTGTTCTTCCTCACCGTGAGACGATCGTGCTCACGGAGCTCGCAGCCGGCTTGCACGCGTCCACAGTGCCGCTTCTTAAAGAGGAGGTTCACCCTAAATATTCTCTCTCCCATGCGATCCAGCATACTGGCGTCAGCGCCAGTATGCTGTTTTTTTTTTTTTTTAAATCCCCCCACTTACTGTGAAATCTTTCAATTTTAATTTCTTTCCCCCCGTGGTGGATGGCGCCGCTATAGCGCGTCACAGCTTCCGAAAATACCCGATTTAGGACTCGGGTATTTCCGGCGCAATGCGGCACAGACCTAGGAGCTGACTGCGCAGACGCCGTATTTCTCCGAGTCCTATGGCTAAAAAGGTCTGTGCGCAGGCGCCGCATTGCGCCGGAAATTCCCGAGTCCTAAAACGGGTATTTTCGGAAGCTTTGACAAGCTGTATAGGCGCCAGCCACCGCGGGGGAAAGAAATAAAGATTAAAGATTTCACAGTAAGTGGGGGGATTTAAAAAAAAAACAAAAACGCATACTGGCGCTGACGCCAGTATGCTGGATCACATGGGAGAGGGTATATTTTAGGGTGAACCTCCGCTTTAAGGGGACTTATATATTATGTCCTTTTTCTCCGCCCGTGCCATGCTGCAGACGCCGTTAGGCTCGATTCACACCTACGCATGTTGCTTTTGTGCATTTCTGCAGTGCTTTTTGCTGTGCTTGCCGAGTCTTTCGACACACGTTTTTACCACGATTTGGTTTTTTTTTATAATTTTTTATTTTTATTTTTTTTAGCTGGCAATTTTTTTTTTTACATTTCCTTTAACAACCAGCTATAAACAGGTTAAAAAAAAAAAAAAAAAAAGACGCAAACCGCAAATCGTGGCAAAAATGCGGCGTTTAGGATGCGGATCCATTGAATTCTATTACATGCAAAACGCTGCTTTTTGCGGGGGAAAAAAAAAAAAGTCCCCGACCCTTTCCAAAAAACGCAGAGGCACAAAAAAGCATTGATGTGAACTTGTTCCATTGAAAACCATGTTAAAAAAAATGTCCCTGTATTTCTGCAAAATGCATCAAAAAACGCATTCGTGCGACTGGAGCCTAAAAGTGAAGGCGAGTTGAAGGTTCAGGTGCTGATTTTCTACCATCGGCAGCGATTTTCTCAGCCTCCTTTTCCCCCTGAACCTTGGAGCGATCATACGATGGGATGATCTCTGGTTTCCTGCACCGTCGCGTTCTCTTATGTATGTATATACTTATATCTTATGTAAATGTTCTTAGGGATTTTCCTCGCGGTGTGACTTGCTTTGGTTTAGTTTATGGTTTCTTTTATAGATTGCTAAAACTTCCTCCAAGAACAAGGATAAACTGACTCTGTCCTAACAATCTCCAGACATCTTTACGCCGGTTACAGAAGGCGGTTGGATCCTGATGTCGTGGGGAACTTTATGTCACGTGAGAATTTCACCCGTACAGGGCATTACATTACATACATAAACCCAAAGGATGGGTCTGCTTTGTGCAATGGTGAGCTGCGGCACCATTCATTCTTAACACATAACACTACTAAAGAAGTCTGGATTGGTGGACGTAACGAGCATGAGGGGGCTTGACGTCATCACGCTTGCTGTGCCAGAACTAGGACACGTAGCGGTTAGAGATCTGTCTGTGGGAGCTGGCTTATTATACATTATGAGGAATGGCGTTCAGCGCCCTTATTTGTGAGTGTTTTTGAACTAGACACGTGCAGAATCCGAAATCCGAAAGATCCAACATAAAAAAATGCTTTATTTTTGTTTTTCGTTGCGACAACAGGTTTGATATAGATAGAAGATTCGACATGACGGTGACAATAGCAATCTGTGTCTATCGAACCTGTGGTTGAATGTGCCTAACCTTAACTCTATTAGTCCGAGATTATTCGACATAGAGAGGAAAGATTCTACATTATAGAGACATGAAGATTCGACATAGAGAGAAAAAGATTTGACACAGAGAGAAAAGATTTGACACAGAGAGAAAAGATTTGACATTATAGAGACATGAAGATTCGACAGAGAGAGAAAAGATTTGACAGAGAGAGAAAAGATTCAACATTATAGAAGACATGAAAATTCGACAAAGAGAGAAAAGATTCGACAGAGAGAGAAAAGATTTGACAGAGAGAGAAAAGATTCAACATTATAGAAGACATGAAAATTCGACAAAGAGAGAAAAGATTCGACAGAGAGAGAAAAGATTCGACACAGAGAGAAAAGATTCGACACAGAGAGAAAAGATTCGACACAGAGAGAAAAGATTCGACACAGAGAGAAAAGAAAAGAGAGAAAAGAAAAGAGAGAAAAGAAAAGAGAGAAAAGATTCATTATAGGAGACATGAAGATTCGACAGAGAGAGAAAAAATTTGACACAGAGAGAAAAGATTCAACACAGAGAGAAAAAATTTGACACAGAGAGAAAAGATTTGACACAGAAAGAAAAGATTCGACACAGAGAGAAAAGATTCGACACAGAGAGAAAAGATTCGACACAGAGAGAAAAGATTCGACACAAAGAGAAAAGATTCGACACAAAGAGAAAAGATTTGACACAGAGAAAAAATTCAACATTATAGGAGACATAAAGATTCGACAGAGAGAGAAAAGCTTCGACATTATAGAGACATGAAGATTCGACGAAGCATTCGCCGCAATCGTACGTTTCCGGTCAAATGCTCCACCCATAAGGCTATAGAAGAATTCTAATGTTGGTTGACTAGTAATAATAATTAATAAATATAATGATTACTAGTGTCATACAACATTAGAATTCTTCTATAGCTTGCGGGCGGAGCATTCGACCTGAAATGTACGATTGCGCCATCGTACAGTTTAGCTGCTTCGTCGAATCTTCTTAGAACATTCGATGGACACCATGAGCCTTCAATGACAGATTCAACCTTAATTCATTCGGATTTTCGGAGGAATGCATTTTTTAATGAAACAAAATAAATGAAAAAACTAATTTTCAGGAGTAACTAGATAAGTTTATTTTTCGGATGAAAACGTAATTCCGAAACAAAATATTTCAGTGTGCACATGTCTAATTTGAACATGCATTTTGTTAACCACTTCCTTCCCGCCGGACGACTATAAACGCCCTCTCTTTGAAGAGGACTACCGTTGTTATGGTAGCAGATAGCTACCATAACCCCGTATCCTCTTCAAGAGCCGGCGGTTCTCTTTCAGATAAAAGTGGTCTCTGCTGCAGATTCGCCGCAAGATCACTTTTATCGGCGCCGGGAGAGGCCCCCCCCTTTCCCGCCACGTTTAGGTGCCGTCCGCCGCATACCATGGCCGTCAGTAGCGGCAGAGGCGATTCGGATCTGTCCCTAGCCTGACATGGAGACGAGTGAGGGGGAAGACGGCCCCCACCCATCTCCAAGTCATTGCAGGGCGGGAGCGACGTCAAAACGTTCCCTTCTGGCAATTGCTCTTAAAGGGCCATTGTGTGTGTGTGTGTGTGTGTGTGTGTGTGTGTGTGTGTGTGTGTGTGTGTGTGTATGTATGTATGTATGTATGTATGTATGTATGTATGTATGTATATATATATATATATATATATATATATATATATATATTTTTTTTTTTTAAATGACAATTTTTTTTTTTTTTCTATTGCATTTTAGTGTAAATATGAAGTCTTTTTGACCCAGATCTCATATTTAAGAGGACCTGTCGTGCTTTTCTTCTATTACAAGGGATATTTACATTCCTTGTAATAGGAATAAAAGTGATCAAATTTTTTTTTTTTAAAGAACAGTGTAAAAATAAAAAAGGTACAAATAAAATAGGAAAACTTTTTTTTTTCCCCAACGTGCCCGTTCCGCGAGCTTGCGTGCAGAAGCAAAACGCATACGTGAGTAGCCCCCGCATAGGAAAGCCCTAGACCTCTGTAACTCAAAACATGCAACCTGTAGAATTTTTCAACGTCACCTATGGAGATTTTAAAGGGAAAAAGTTTGTCGCCATTCCACGAGCGGGCACAATATTGAAGTGTGACATGTTGGGTATGTATTTTCTCAGCGTAACATTATCTTTCACTTTTTTCCTCCAATTCCTTGGTATTAGTGCCTTGGCTCCATTCAATAAGTATGGAACCAAAGAACCTCTATATTTTTTTTCTTGTCACCCCTGTAGTGTGGAACAAACAATCCCAAGGGTCATGTTTTACCTCCTGTCCACTTATTTTCTTTATCAAACACCAATACCTCTCTCCAGTATACTTGTATCAGGGGGGCATTGCCCCACCATATATGGGCATGGGTTCCCTCCATCCCACATTCTCTCCATCAACATTATCTTTCACAATATATATATATAAAAAAAATGGGCTAACTTTACTGTTGTCATACCTTTTTATTTAAAAAAAAGTATATTTTTCCAAAAAAAAGTGCGCTTGTAAGACCGCTGCGCAAATACGGTGTGACAGAAAGTATTGCAACGACCGCCATTTTATTCTCTAGGGCGCTAGAAAAAATATATAATATGTTTGGGGGATTCAAGTAATTTTATAGCAAAAAATATAAAATAAATGTTTTTAACTTAGGCTCGGGTCTGTAGTGGTTAATAAAATCCATCAGTGAGCACTAGGAGTTCCCTTTTTTGTTTCTTTTTTTCTACATCCGGTGGCATGAGATGGGGGATCTCATACGGCAGAGTGAGAGGGAAGATCTGACCATCACTATCACCCCTGCTGGGGAATGAGCGGTTTTGACCTCCTAAAACTTTTGAGGTCATTACTCTGGAGGTCATAGGTCACTAGGTGGGAATTCTGAAGAGAAGATCACAGATGGTTCAGTTTCTCCGAGAGTTGATCACTTTGGACTTGCTTCATATTTATTATAATTTTTTGAGAAGTATTGCACCGTTTGGCTTTTTGTGATTTATTGGCGATTGCCTGAGATGGATGGTATTTTTTATCTTATATTGGGCCATTATTATCATTATTATTTTTTTTTTTTTTATGGACCTGCACTGCTGAAGTAGTCCACAGCTCATGGGGGGATGGGAGCACCAGGGCTGTCTTAATGAGAGGGCACACCTGGGCACTGCCCATGGGCCCCAGCTGCATGGGGGGCCCCTGCACTATCCCCAAAGCAGCTGGTCCTTGAGCCCACGCTGCCCCAAAATTGGGGGCCCCATGATGGCACTGAGAGCGATAGATGCAAAGGGGAGGCAGTCTGCCTCCTACCTACTTAAAGGAACACTAAAGTCAGATTATTTATTTATTTTTTAAATAACAAACATGTTATACTTACCTCCACTGTGCAGCTCGTTTTGCACAGAGTGTCCCCGAATCCTGTCTTCTGGGGTCCCTCGGCGGCTGTCTCGGCTCCTCCTCGCAAAAGCTTTCTACCTTCATGCAAGCGAGCTTGCATGGTGGAAAGCTTTTGCAAGCGCGCTCCCGTGATACACCGGCCGCCATAGCCGCCGACTGCATCACTCGGCTCCGCCCCCGGCGCGCCGCATCATGCGCTGTGATTGACAGCAGCGCCAGCCAATGGCTGCGCTGCTATCAATCTGCCCAGGCTAGCCAATCAACAGCCAGGCTGGGAACCGAAGAGGATGACAAGGACGCGCCCGGGAATTTCGAACGATCCAGTAAGTAAAAACGGGGGCTCGGGGGGCCGGTGCTGTCAGATGTTTTTTTACCTGAATGCATAGGATGCATTCAGGTAAAAAAACGTTTAACTTTACAACCCCTTTAATGTCTGTTTACCTGCACTGTCATCATTGTAGGGGCCCCAGAGCATTACATTGCCCAGGGGCCCATGATGCCATTAAGACGGCCCTGGGGAGCACTATGGCTTTTTTTTTTGCCTTGGGTGGTAAAGGACCGTACTCCAGTCTGCATGTAGGGACAAGGGGTAGGCAGTGGAGGCAGCCGCCTTTGGGGTGCCAAATGGCAGGATCTTTAACCTACCTTATTGGGGAGGGAGAGCATGCAAGCCATTGGCATTTTCTCCTTGGCTGGGGGAGGGGGGTGGTAAGATATAGCTGATGCACTCATTGCACTAGCAGGAGGGGTTGCAGGAAGAGCAGGATCTGCAACTTATACTGTTGAGGGGGGGAGGGATAAGCATGAAGCACTTTGACCTTTTCACCTTAGGTGGTAGAGGACCTTGTCCCTGCTCTGTATATTTGTTCTTCCCCACCCCCCTCTAATCGCATAAACAGTTGTTTTGCTGAGACTGATGATTAGAGGGGGGGGTGGGGGGGGGGGGTGGGTCATGGGTCATTCCCTGCGGTCAGCTTTATTGGCAAACATGTCAGATAATCTTCTCCCAGTCATCAGAATGTTCCAATCATTGGAATGTGCCGGCAGAACGCTTGCAGCTCATCAGTCCTTAGATATAGCGGCTGCATTGGGGTTTATTTTCTTTTTCTCTTTATTTTTAGATTGTGATCCTGCCAGTAACACACTTCCTGTCCTAAGGAAACAACGCCCACTATACTACACTATACCCTAGAACAGCGTCGCCAAAATGTTGGTGGTCATTGTGCTGCACCGAATCGCATGGTCGCATCGCATGGTACTGCACCGAATCACATGGTATTTTGTTACCGTACGTTTTGCCGCTGGTGAATGAGTGCAGAAGCAAGGTGTGTGCTTGTACCATTGAGACTTAATGGCACCACGGCACACCTACCAAAGGGCTGTGTGTGTGTTGTGCATATCAGGAATGTACACAATTGTGTGCGCACTCATACAACTCACACATGTCTGTCTAATATTTTCTTCCAGCTGAGGTCTAAATTGCTCTCCAATATAAACAGAAAAGTAGGCCAATCGCATCCATATTTCAAGCAAAATAAAATCAGGTGTCCCCATCAGAGTGCCCCCTTACACCAGGTGTCCCCATCAGAGTGCCCCCTTACACCAGGTGTCCCCATCAGAGTGCCCCCAACAGAGTCCCCCCCTTACACCAGGTGTCCACTTGAGAGTGCCCCCTTACACCAGGTGCCCCATCAGAGTGCCCCCTTACACCAGGTGCCCCCATCAGAGTGACCCCTTACACCAGGTGTCCCCACCAGAGTGACCCCTTACACCAGGTGTCCCCATACATCAGGTGCCCCCATCAGTGTATCCCCTTACACCAGATGTCCCCATCAGTGTGCCCCCTTACACCAGGTGCCCCATCAGAGTTCCCCCTTACACCAGGTGCCCCATCAGAGTTCCCCCTTACACCAGGTGCCCCCACCAGAGTGACCCCTTACACCAGGTGCCCCCACCAGAGTGACCCCTTACACCAGGTGCCCCCACCAGAGTGACCCCTTACACCTGGTGCCCCCACCAGAGTGACCCCTTACACCTGTGCCCCCAGGTGCCCCCACCAGGTGCCCCCCAGTGACCCCTTACACCTGGTGCCCCCAGGTGACCCCCTACCCAGGTGCCAGAGTGACCCCTTACACCAGGTGTCCCCCAGAGTGACCCCTTACACCAGGTGTCCCCAGTGACCCCTTACACCAGGTGTCCCCATACATCAGGTGCCCCCATCAGTGTATCCCCTTACACCAGATGTCCCCATCAGTGTGCCCCCTTACACCAGGTGCCCCATCAGAGTTCCCCCTTACACCAGGTGCCCCATCAGAGTTCCCCTTACACCAGGTGCCCCCACCAGAGTGACCCCTTACACCAGGTGCCCCCACCAGAGTGACCCCTTACACCAGGTGTACCCACCAGAGTGACCCCTTACACCAGGTGTCCCCACCAGAGTGACCCCTTACACCAGGTGTCCCCACCAGAGTGACCCCATCAGTGTATCCCCTTACACCAGATGTCCCCATCAGAGTTCCCCCTTACACCAGGTGTCCCCACCAGAGTGACCCCTTACACCAGGTGTCCCCACCAGAGTGACCCCTTACACCAGGTGTCCCCACCAGAGTGACCCCTTACACCAGGTGTCCCCACCAGAGTGACCCCTTACACCAGGTGTCCCCACCAGAGTGACCCCTTACACCAGGTGTCCCCACCAGAGTGACCCCTTACACCAGGTGTCCCCACCAGAGTGACCCCTTATACCAGGTGTCCCCATACATCAGGTGCCCCCATCAGTGTATCCCCTTACACCAGGTGTCCCATCACTGTGCCCCCTTACACCAGGTGTCCCCATCAGTGTGTCCCCTTACATCCGGTACCCCCATCAGAGTGTCCCCTGACACCAAGTGTCCCCTTACACCAGGTGCCCCCTTACACCAGGTGCCCCCATCAGAGTGCCCCCTTACACCAGGTTTCCCTATACACCAGGTGACCCCATCAGAGCTCCCCCTTACATCAGGTGTCCCCATCAAAAAACACACACAAAAAAACAAAACAAAGTGCAATCCCCCCCCCCCCCCCATGAGCTGTGGACTACTTAGGTTTAAGGTCATGTTTTTTTTGTGCTGAAGCGCACAAGGTACCGGATTAAAAGAAAGGAAAGCGCTGCATCCGGCCCCCGGGCCACACATTGGAGACCACTGCTTTTAAACGAACAGGATGGCCTTTCCTAACCATCTGAGGACACCTGCATGGCACCCAGGGCCGCTGACAAGGCAGTACAGCCAGCCCTCCTGTACCGGGCCCTATCAGTTCAAATGTGGGGCCCGGTCACCTGCTGAGCAGGAGGGCTGGCTGTACAGTCTTATTGCAGACACTGATCCTCTTCTGCTTCCCCCTGCAACACTGCCAGCATCTCCTCCTCCTTCCCCCTCCAGCAGCATTGCAGGGGATTGGTTCTATGTGCCCCTTCCATCTCATGTCCGCACCCCCCCCCCCGTGTGCCCCTTTCCCCCACAGCTTCCCTCACCGGCAGCTTCCCTGGGCACACAGGGAGATGTTTCAGGATGGAGATCGGGGGGGCCGGTATATATACATGTTGTTTACTGACCCCTTACTTTCCTGAATGTACACAGTGAGTGACCAATACCAATCAGTCCTGTGTCCATTCATCACTGAAGCATAGTAAATTGTACTTACAAATACAATGCTTCAGATGAGTCTACAGAGAAAGGGGCTGATAAATCTGCAGTATGTCCTCAGTCACTTTCTGGGTGGGGAGGGCTGGCTGCCCTCTCAGGTAGGCTTTATGGGGCCCCTTGATTATTTCTATCAACAGCCTATGTAAGTCTAATGGTCACAAACATCATTTCAAGTTTATGGCTACTTCAAAGCCTTCTTATCAAACAGAACAAACACTTCTAGAGCCTGCGCAGGCAGAATGGAACAGCAGAGGCCCACATTTCATCTTAATGGATCAATAAGGAGGAAAAAAAAGTGTCTATAAAACTCGACATCCTATACACTGCGCATGCGCAATCCACATCTACAGTGCATGGAGAGACCGGCGCCATTCGCTACGGGTCACGCCTCTGCGCTTTCATAAAGGTCCTAAAGTTCAGGTGTAACTGGCCTGTGAGGGCCCCCCCCCCCCGCAGGGATGAGTTATATTTTTTGTAGTTAAAAAAAAAAAAAAATGTAGAAAAGAAAAGAACTTCATAATATGTACTGTCTTATCTCATATGCTTGTTAACAGTCATACATATCTGATGTAACATTTTACCTCTTGTTACATGTTTGCATAATGGCTATTTTCAACAAACACCATACTCTGTACTGCATTCCTTTTTCTTTACTTATACAATAAAATGTATCGTGAAAAAATAAAAACAAAAAATAAATTATATTAATAATAATAATAAACAGTGTCCTAAATGGGAATTTTTATGCTCTTTTCTTTCTTTTTTTTTTCAATTTTAAAAATTATTATTATTATTATTAATAATTTATAAAAATTGAAAAAAAGAGAAAAGAAGAGCATAACAATTCCTGTTTAGGACACTGTTTTTTTAAATTATTATTATTACGCTTACAAGAAGAATTAAGATCGCAAACTATGTAAAATAGCTGGTTTGTTGGCCAATTTTGGTGTTTTCTAATTTGAATTTTGCTAATCAATTTGAATTTTTAACATTCATTGTGCAAAATAAACGTTATGAGAAAAAAATAATAATAATAATGATAATAATAATAAATATATATATATATATATATATATATATATATATATATATATATATATGTGTGTGTGTTATATATATATATATATATTTTTTTTTTTTTTACAAAATGTAGAAATGCCCAAATATATATATTATTATATAAAGGCCCTCTGATTCCTCTTGTATCAAATTGTAGTGTAACTGTAATGTCTGCCCTTAAAGCGCTGCGCAAACTGCTGGCGCTATATAAAACCTGAATAATAATAATAGTAATATTATTATTATTATATCAATAAAAAAATAAAAAAAATAAAAAAAGCTGGTTTGTTGGCCAATTTTGGTGTTTTCTATTTTGCAAATCAATTATAATTTTCACATTCATTGTGCAAAATAAACCATTATGATAACAACAATAAATATATATATATAAATAAATGTACAAAATGTGGAAATGCCAAAAGAATTTTTTTTTTTTTTATAAACCCACCTTTACGTTTTTACTGTCGAGACACAATACGTTTCTAAGCGCAGAGGCGCATGCGTTAATATATCAATAAAATAAAAAGCTAGTTTGCTATTTTGAATTTTGCAAATCAATTTTAATTTGAGAAAAATAATAATAATAATAATATAAAAATATATATATTATATAAATAAAATAATGTACAAAATGTGGAAATGCCAAAAAAAAAAGTTTTATAAATCCACTTTCACGTTTTTACTGTTAGGACACAATACTTTTCTAAGCGCGGAGGCGCGTGCGTTCTGGCATACATGGTTAATATATCAATAAAATAAAAAGCTAGGTTTTCTATTTTGAATTTTGCAAATCAATTTTAATTTGAGAAAAATAATAATAATAATAATAATAATAATAATAATATAAAAAAATATGTATTATATAAAAAAAATAATGTACAAAATGTGGAAAAGCCAAAAAAATAAAAATAAAAATTTAATAAATCCACTTTCACGTTTTTACTGTTAGGACACAATACTTTTCTAAGCGCGGAGGCGCGTGCGTTCTAGCATACATGGTTAATATATCAATAAAATAAAAAGCTGGGTTTTCTATTTAGAATTTTGCAAATCAATTTGAATTTTCACGTTCATTGTGCAAAATAAACAGTTTTGAGAAAAAAGAAATAAAAAAAAAAGAAATAAGAAAAAAAAAATTAAAATAAAAATAATGTGCAAAATGTGGAAATGCCCAAAAAAATAAAAAATCCACTTTCAGGTTTTTACTGTTAGGACACAATACCTTTCTAAGCGCAGAGCTGCGTGCGTTCTGGCATACATGGTTAATATATCAATAAAAAAATAAAAAAAAATAAAAAAAAAAAACACACTCTACTACCTGCTCCTTCCTTTTGTGCCAGCGCCCACAGGGGCTCTCCTCCAGCACCTCGCTCTCATCCTCGCTCTCCTCCTCCTTCTCCCTCTCGGGCTCCTTCTGCGAAGGCGAAAGGTGCGCGAGAGCCATGGAGCGTCACCGCCCGCGTTTCCGCCAGATCCACTGCAAGAAAAAGGATCCAACTAGATCCGCCGCATACGGTCGCTCAGCGAGATCGCTTTGATTCCAACCGATCCTAAAACAACCAAGAAAAAAAAAAAATCCACCAAATCCCAAAACTGCCAGATCCAGTAGATTCCGGGGCACAGCTGGCACTGGAATCCCAAACCGCCCCCCCCCCCCCCCCCCCCCAAATGCACAGGATCCACTAGATCAGGGAGCCCCTCTCTTTAAAAACCCAGGCTCCAGGGGGTGAGGGGGTTGTTTAGATCCACAAGATCCCAGAGTATTCCAAGGGTCCAGATGCCGGTGCGGTGGACGCAGGTGATCCAGTGGCCGGTAGGCAGGCTCAGGTCCAGTGATCGGTGTATGGCACTGCACCCTATAGGCGTTGTAGGGTCTGTGTACTGCACAGCACCCTATAGGCGTTGTAGGGTCTGTGTACTGCACAGCACCCTGTTGTAGGGACTGTGTACAGCACAGCACCCCCTGTTATGGGTTGCAGGGTCTGTCTATTGCACAGCACCCCCTCTTTAGGGTTGTAGGGTCTGTGTACTGCACAGCACCCCCTCTTTAGGGTTGTAGGGTCTGTGTACTGCACAGCACACCCTCTTTAGGGTTGTAGGGTCTGTCTATTGCTCAGCACCCCCTGTATAAGGTTGCAGGCTCTGTATATTGCTGTATACAGGGAGTAGCAGCTTCCAGAGCGAGCACAGGCTCAGTCGTGGGTTAAATCCTCAGTGCTGACTTATCAAGAGCTTCTATTTGACAACAGGCCCTGTATATTGCAGCTCCACCTTGTGCCTCCCCCTGCAACTCCCATAGCACAGCATATACCTTCCCCTTCTCACACAGAGCCCAGCAGAAACACATCCCAGCTCTGCCTGCCTGCATGGCCGCCCTACGCTCGCTTGCTCGCCTGCAGGGTGCTAATAGGCCCTCCGAGGCTGAAGGGTGCCCGTGCCCGGCCTGGGGGTTAATGCTGCAGCTGCCTGCCCATTGTTAAAGCTTGTTGAAGCGTATCCAAAAGACATGCTGGTTGGTTAATTGGATCCTGTCTATATAAAAAAAAAAATTGTCCCTAGTATACGTATGAATGTGAGTTCGGGACATTAGAGTGTAAGCTCCTGGAGGGCAGGGACTGATGTGAACGTACAATGTATATGTAAAGCCAGCGGTGCCGGCGGCTGGTGCCCCAAATTTTTTGCCACTGTGCCCCAAGCGCTGCCACTGTGCCCCAAGCACTGCCACTGTGCCCAAAATGTTGCCACTGTGCCCCAAATGCTGCCACTGTGCCCCAAGTGCTGCCACTGTGCCCCATGTGCTTCCTCGTTGCCCCATGTGCAGCCTCTGTGCCCCAAGTGCTGCCACTGTGCCCCATGTGCTGACTCTGTGCCCCAAATGTTGCCACTGTGCCCCAAACGCTGCCACTGTGCCCCAAATGCTGCCACTGTGCCCCAAATGCTGCGACTGAGCCCCAAGTGCTGCCACGGCGCCCCAAGTGCTGCCACGGCGCCCCAAGTGCTGCCACGGCGCCCCATGTGCTGCCTCTGTGCCCCATATGTTGCCACTCTGCCCCAAGTGCTGCCACTGTGCCCCATGTGCTTCCACTGTGCCCCATGTGCTGCCTCTGTGCCCCAAATGTTGCCACTGTGCCCCAAGTGCTGCCACTGTGTCCCATGTGCTGTCACTGTTTCCCTAAAATGTTGCCACTGTGCTCCAAGTGCTGACACTGTGCCCCATGTGCTGCCACTTTGCCCCAAATGCTGTCAGTGTGCCCCATGTGCTGCCTCTGTTCCCAAAATTCTGCAACTGTGCCCCATGTGCTGCCTCTGTGCACCAAGTTCTGCCACTGTGCCCCAAGTTCTGCCACTGTGCCCCAAGTGCTGCCACTGTGCCCCATGTGCTGCCACTGTGCCCCAAATGCTGCCACTGTGCCCCATGTGCTGCCTCTGTGCCCCAAATGTTCCCAATGTGCCCCAAATGTTGCCACTGTGCTCCATGCGCTGCCTCTGTGCCCCATGTGCTGCCACTGTGCCCCATGTGCTGCTACTATGCCCCAAATGCTGCCACTGTGCCCCATGTGCTGCCACTATGCCCCAAATGCTGCCACTGTGCTCCAAATGCTGCCACTGTGCCCCAAATGTTGCCACTGTGCCCGGCAGGCGGTGAGCGGTGGCCGGTGTCCTCCATCTTCCCCGACCCCAATCGCTTCTCCCGCCCGCTTCTCCTCTCGTCCTGTGCTGTGATGCGATTACAGGCGTCCAAGCACAGCGTTTGTCGCTTCAGCCAATCAGGTGACAGGTAACACAGACCCGGTGCACCCGATTGGCCGAGAGGCGAGTTCAATGTTGGGAAAGCGTATTCTTTCGTAAAGTGACAGCACTATATGAGTACCTGAAATACATAAATAATAAATATCTAACCCCCAGAACAAAAATGTAATACATTGCAGCTTAACTGTCCTTAGATGTGGTGGCTGCATTACTTTTCTTTTTGCTCCCCCCTGGTGATCCCGCCAGTAACACACTTCCTGTCCCAGGATGACACACTACCCAGAAACAGGGCAGGACTACAGACCCCCCCCCCCCCATTCCTTATTTTTCCATAACAAAGAAGGGCGGGGGTTTTTCGGCCCTCACAGATAACTTGAAACAATGTAACTGATAAGAGTGCAGCACAGGAAATAATCCGCTCACAAGGTTTCTGGAAGATCAACAAGGTTTTTTTTTGGTTGCACAACAAATAGAACAAAAACACTCACAAGGGAGCCAGGAAGAGAGAATCTAAACCCAGAGACAAAAAGTGGGATATACTGCAGCTTGGATTTTTTCCAGGCTTTTCCCCTTTATTTTACCGGATAATTCTCGGAATAACACACTTCCCGTCATTGGGTGGCTACAGTCATTCATCCAGTGAATCTATGGAGGGGAGGGGTCAGCCCCAGATACCCCCCCCCCCCCCAAGTACACATCTCTCTCCATGTACAGGTCCTGCCCCCATACCAACCTCCCCAGTACAGGTCTTCCCCCAGCACCCCCCAATCCCAATTATAGATTATTTCCCCTCCCCCAGTACAGGTCTTCCCCCAGCACCCCCCAATCCCAATTATAGATTATTTCCCCTCCCCCAGTACAGGTCTTCCCCCAGCACCCCCAATCCCAATTATAGATTATTTCCCCTCCCCCAGTACAGGTCTTCCCCCAGCACCCCCCAATCCCAATTATAGATTATTTCCCCTCCCCCAGTACAGGTCTTCCCCCAGCACCCCCCAATCCCAATTATAGATTATTTCCCCTCCCCCAGTACAGGTCTTCCCCCAGCACCCCCCAATCCTAATTATAGATTATTTCCCCTCCCAGTACAGGTCTTCCCCCAGCACCCCCCAATCCTAATTATAGATTATTTCCCCTCCCCAGTACAGGTCTTCCCCCAGCACCCCCCAATCCTAATTATAGATTATTTCCCCTCCCCAGTACAGGTCTTCCCCCAGCACCCCCCGATCCCAATTATAGACTATTTCCCCTCCCCCAGTACAGGTCTTCCCCCAGCACCCCCCGATCCTAATTATAGATTATTTCCCCTCCCCAGTACAGGTCTTCCCCCAGCACCCCCCGATCCCAATTATAGACTATTTCCCCTCCCCCAGTACAGGTCTTCCCCCAGCACCCCCCGATCCCAATTATAGACTATTTCCCCTCCCCAGTACAGGTCTTCCCCCAGCACCCCCCGATCCCAATTATAGATTATTTCCCCTCCCATAGAACAGATCTCTGGGTCTGGGATTCCCCCACAGTATAAACCCCCTCCCACTGTACAGATATCCCCCAGTATAGATTCCCATTCAGTCTCATAGTACACCCCCCCCCAATTATATGGAGATTTTTCCCCTTTCCCCCAGTACCCCCCCCCCCCCCCCCGTATAGATTCCCTCCTCTCTCCCAGTACATTCACTCCCATTCCACGGTACAGATCTCTGCCCTGAACAGATCTCCCCAAGTACAACCCCCCCCCCAGTGCCGGCCCAAGACAGTGTGCTGCCTGGTACCAAGAATGAAATGTTGCCCCCCCAAAAAAATTACGCCCACCAAAATGCCCCCACATCCATTATTTTATATCATGATAACTAAAGTGGACCCATCATGGCTCTATACATGTACATAGGAGAATAAAGAGGAACTGTTATGGTTGTTTACATGTATAAGAGTATAAAAAGGACCTGTTATGGCTCTATTCATGCAATTAGCCCCACAGTGGAGCGGAGAGCGGAACGGGAGGGAGCGGTGGGGCGGCAATTAGTCCCACAGTGGAGTGGAAAGCGGAGCTGGCGGAATGGGATGGCGGGCGGGCGGCAGTTTTCCGCCCCCCTGAAAGTGCCGCCTGGTACAATGGTACCATTGGGTCCCATGGTAGGGCCGGCCCTGCCCCCCCCCCCCCCCAGTGTAGGTTCCCTCCTGTAGTAGAATTTCATATCTCCCCCCAGTACAGATTCTCTCCCCTACTACAGTACAGATCTCCCCCAGGACATCCCCCCCTGTATAGATCCCCTCCCCTCCCACAGTACAGATCTGCCCCAGTATAGTTTCCCTCCCTTCCCCCAGTACATTTCCCCCAGTATAGATCCCTTCCCCTACCACAGTACAGATCTCCCCCAGGACATTCCCCCCTGTATAGATCCCTCCCCTCCCACAGTACAGATCTCCCCAGTACATACCCCCAGTATAGATTCCCTCCCACAGTACAGATCTCCCCCAGTACGCCCCCACCCCAGTATAGATCCCCTCCCTTCCCACAGTACAGATCTCCCCCAGTATAGTTTCCCTCCCTTCCCCCAGTACATTTCCCCCATTATAGATTCTCTCCCCAACCACAGTGCAGATCCAAGTACATTCCCCTCCAGTACAGATTTCCTCCTATCCCACAGAACAGATCTCCCCCAGTATATATCCCCAGATCTCCCCCAGTATAGATCCCCTCCCCTACCACAGAACAGATCTCCCCCAGTATAGATCCCCTCCCCTACCACAGAACAGATCTCCCCCAGTATAGATTCCCTCCCCTACCACAGAACAGATCTCCCCCAGTATAGATTCCCTCCCCTACCACAGAACAGATCTCCCCCAGTATAGATTCCCTCCCCTACCACAGAACAGATCTCCCCCAGTACGTTCCCCCAGTAAAGATTCCCTCCCCTACCACAGTACAGATCTCCCCCAGTATAGATTCCTTCCCCTACCACAGTACAGATCTCCCCAGTATAGATTCCCTCCCCTCCCACCGTACAGATCTCCCCCAGTACATTTTCTCCAGTATATATATTCCCTCCCCTACTACAGTACAGATCTCCCCCAGTATAGATTCCTTCCCCTACCACAGTACAGATCTCCCCAGTATAGATTCCCTCCCCTCCCACCGTACAGATCTCCCCCAGTACATTTTCTCCAGTATATATATTCCCTCCCCTACTACAGTACAGATCTCCCCCAGTATAGATTCCTTCCCCTACCACAGTACAGATCTCCCCAGTATAGATTCCCTCCCCTCCCACCGTACAGATCTCCCCCAGTACATTTTCTCCAGTATATATATTCCCTCCCCTACTACAGTACAGATCTCCCCCAGTATAGATTCCTTCCCCTACCACAGTACAGATCTCCCCCAGTATAGATTCCTTCCCCTACCACAGTACAGATCTCCCCCAGTATAGATTCCCTCCCCTCCCACCGTACAGATCTCCCCCAGTACATTTTCTCCAGTATATATATTCCATCCCCTACTACAGTACGTTCCCCCAGTATATATTCCATCTCCAACCGCAGTACAGATCTCCCCCAGTATAGATTCCCTCCCCTCCCCTCCCCCAGTACATTTCCCCAATATAGATTCCCTCCCAGGCTCCCCTCCATCAGTACATTCCTCCCAGTATAGATTTCCTGCCCTCCACCAGTACACTCCCCCCAGTATAGATCCCCCCCCCATTTTGATCCTCGTGTTTATTTATCTTTTAACCTCATAGACTCCAGAAGATTCCGTGTGATGTTGGGCAATGGCTGGGGGGGCCGCAGAGTGATCATCCCAGAGGGAGGGAGGGGGGGGGGAATCAGCTGACGGTCTGATATGAATGAGTGATTCATCTTCTTCTCCCATTCATCTCTACAGAGGGGATTAATCTCTAATTCTCTGCCCTGGCGGGATCGCCAATGCCGGGGATTAATCCTGCGGGGGGGGGGGGGGGGGGGCAGAGATGTTAACTCCTTGTTTAGGGAGACCCCATTGGCAATACACCGAGGGTCCCTGGGCAAAGTAATGCTCTGGGGCCCCTACAATGGAGAAAAATTGAGGGTATTGTGGGCTCAAGGACCAGCTTCCTTGGGGAAAGTTCAGGGGGGCCCCCCATGCAGCTGGGGCCCCTGGACAGTGCCCAGGTGTGCCCTCTCATTAAGACAGCCCTGATGCCAAGATAATATAATTTTTTAATAAATTTGTATTCATCTGCAGCTTTTATTCAGTGATCCTGCCATGAAGGACCTCGTTCAGCCACTTCCTGTGATAGGGTGATAACGCCGTGTCCCCATCTCACAATTGTGCTTCTGGGTTGTCACCGTGTCACATGGTCTTCCCATGGAGTGGAACCAAGAAAAGCGGTTTCTGTGCTCCGGGTCACGTTGCCATGAAAGCGCATCTGACCGACGAAAACCTTTCCGCCTCTGTGCTGAGACTCCGCAGAGGACAGCAAGGGGTTAAAATCTCACGTGTCTTCCCAGTGCAATCTGCAGGGAATGTGACACACAACCCTCTGATGGGACAGGCTAAAGATTGCTAGCATGTCTCACAGGAATGCTACCAAGTTACTGGAGACAGGAAGAGACTGCTGACATGTTACTGGATACAGCTAGAGACTGCTGACATGTTACAGGAGATAGCAAGAGACTGCTGACATGTTACTGGACACAGCTAGAGACTGCTGACATGTAACAAGAGACAGCTGACATGTTACAGGAGACAGCTAGAGATTGCTGACATGTTACAGGAGACAGCCAGAGACTGCTGATATGGTACAAGAGACAGCTAGAGACTGCTGACATAGTACAGGAGACAGCTAGAGACTGCTGACATGTTACAGGAGATAGCAAGAGACTGCTGACATGTTACAAGAGACAGCTAGAGACTGCTGACATATTACAAGAGACAGCTAGAGACTGCTGACATGTTACAAGAGACAGCTAGAGACTGCCGACATTTTACTAG
The DNA here is from genome assembly GCA_029574335.1 of Rana kukunoris. Lineage (NCBI taxonomy): Eukaryota > Metazoa > Chordata > Amphibia > Anura > Ranidae > Rana > Rana kukunoris. The sequence goes on from CM056053.1 coordinate 475,207,162, forward strand.
AGTCTGCTGACATGTCAGAGGAGACAGCTAGAGACTGCTGATATGTTACAAGAGACAGCTAGAGACTGCTGTCATGTTACAGGAGATAGCTAGAGACTGCTGATATGTTACTAGAGACAGCTGACATGTTACAGGAGACAGATAAGGACTGCTGACGTGTTACAAGAGACAGATAGAGACTGCTGACGTGTTACAAGAGACAGCTAGAGACTGCTGACATGTCACAGGAGACTGCTGACATGTTACAAGAGACATCTATAGACTGCTGTTCTGACACAGGAGACAGCTAAAGACTGCTGACATGTTACAAGAGACAGCTATAGACTGCTGATATGTTACAAGAGACAGCTAGAGACGGCTGATATGTTACAAGAGACAGCTATAGACTGCTGATATGTTACAAGAGACAGCTATAGACTGCTGATCTGCCACATGAGACAGCTAGAGACTGCTGACATGTTACAAGAGACAGCTAGAGACTGCTGACGTGTTACAAGAGACAGCTAGAGACTGCTGACATGTCACGAGAGACAGCTAGAGACTGCTGACAGGTTACAGGAGACAGCAAGAGACTGCTGACAGGTTACAGGAGACAGCAATAGACTGCTAACAGGTTACAGGAGACAGCTAGAGACTGCTGACATGGTCCTGGAGACAAGAAGAGACTGCTAACATGTTACAAGAGACAGCTAGAGACTGCTGATATTTCAAATGAAACAGCTAGAGACTGCTGACATGTCACAGGAGACTGCTGACATGTTACAAGAGACAGCTATAGACTGCTGATCTGCCACATGAGAAAGCTAGAGACTGCTGACATGTTACAAGAGACAGCTATAGACTGCTGATATGTTACAAGAGACAGCTATAGACTGCTGATATGTTACAAGAGACAGCTAGAGACTGCTGATATGTTACACGAGACAGCTATAGACTGCTGATCTGCCACAGGAGACAGCTAGAGACTGCTGACATGTTATAAGAGACAGCTAGACACTGCTGACGTGTTACAAGAGACAGCTAGAGACTGCTGATGTGTTACAAGAGACAGCTAGAGACTGCTGACATGTCAAAGGAAACAGCTAGATTCTGCTGACATGTTACAAGAGACAGCTAGAGACTGCTGACGTGTTACAAGAGACAGCTAGAGACTGCTGACATGTCAAAGGAAACAGCTAGATTCTGCTGACATGTCACAGGAGACTGCTGACATGTTACAAGAGACAGCTAGAGATTGCTGATATGTTACAAGAGACAGCTATAGACTGCTGATCTGCCACAGGATACAGCTCTAGACTGCTGACATGTAGAGACTGATGATAGTTTTTTTAATTTTTTTTTATTGCATTTTAGTGTAAATATGAGATGTGACGTCTTTTTGACCCAATTAAAAAAAATGTAAAACCAGTGTCAAAATAAATAAAATAAAATAAAGTAAAATAAAGTAAAATAAATAAGAAAAATTTTTTTTTTTTTAAATCGCCCCGTCCCGACGAGCTTGCGCGCAGAAGCAAACGCATACGTGAGTAGTCCCCGCATGTGAAAACGGTGTTCAAACCACACATGTGAGGTGGGGAGAGTGAGAGCAATAATTCTAGCCCTAGACCTCCTCTGTAAAACAAGCAACCTGTAGAATTTCTTTAAACGTCACCTGTGGAGATTTTCAAAGGTAAAAGTTTGGCGCCATTCCATGAGTGGGCGCAATTTTAAAGCGTGACATGTTGGGTATCATTTTATTCGGCGTAACTTTATCTTTCACAATATCAAAAAAATCACGCTAACTTTACTGTTGTCTTATTTTTTTATTTAAAAAAGTGATTTTTTTTTCAAAAATAGTGCGCTTTTAAGGCCACTACGCAAATACGGTGTGACAAAATGTATTGCAACGACCGCCATTTTATTCTCTAGGGTGTTAGAATATATATCTATATATATATAGATATATATAATGTTTGGAGGTTCTAACTAATTTTCCAGCAAAGAAAAACTGCTTTTAATCTTGTAAATACCAAATCTCAGAAAGAGATTTCTTCATCTGCGGATCAAAGGGATTATTATTATTATTTAGGTATTTATATAGCGAACAAATGTTTCCTCTTATTAACTCTTAATTTACTCTAATTAGCCTTAATTACCTCCCTATTCTCCTTAAGTGGATAAGGTGAAAAAACACGAGCGTTTACAAACCCTTCAATATATACGTGTAAAAATATCAACTAACAAAGCTAAAAAAAGTTTTAATTGTTTATAAAATAGACATAGGCAGTAAATCATAATTAAATGTACTTAGAACCTCCAAACATTATATATATATATATATATATATATATATATATATATTCTAACACCCTAGAGAATAAAATGGTGGTCGTTGCAAAAGAGAGTTAATTAAGGCTGATTAGAGTAAATTAAGGGTTAATAAGGGGCTAAACGGAGGAACATTGTTCATCCATTTGATCTGCAGATGAAGAAACAGAAAGATACAAAAGGAAACAATGTTTCTTTTTATTTTAGTGTTTTTGCTGCTGAGCAATGTTGTTAAACATTGCTGGCTGCTTTTTTTTTTTGACAGCTCCAATTACCGGACTTCTTTAACACTTCAGTTATCAACAGAGGAGACCCGCTGACAGCTCAAAGAATCGAGCCTGAAAGTATCGGTTTCAGGTATCGGTGCATTTGCACGAGTACCGATACTTGTGCAAATACTTCGTATCGGTACTCGTGCAACCCTAACTACCATGTTATATAATACTGCTAAGACCAGCATCGTGTTACAGGAGGCTGCTGCCATGTTACAGGAGGCCCCTATAGACTGCTGCCATGTTACAGGAAGCCCCTGAAGACTGCTGCCATGTTACAGGAAGCCCCTGAAGACTGCTGCCATGTTACAGGAGGCCCCTATAGACTGGTGCCATGTTACAGGAGGCCCCTATAGACTGCTGCCATGTTACAGGAGGCCCCTATAGACTGCTGCCATGTTACAGGAGGCCCCTATAGACTGCTGCCATGTCACAGGAAGCCCCTGAAGACTGCTGCCATGTTACAGGAGGCCCCTATGGACTGCTGCCATGTTACAGGAAGCCCCTGAAGACTGCTGCCATGTTACAGGAAGCCCCTGAAGACTTCTGCCATGTTACAGGAGGCCCCTATGGACTGCTGCCATGTTACAGGAGGCCCCTATAGACTGCTGCCATGTTACAGGAGGCCCCTGAAGACTGCTACCATGTTACAGGAGGCCCCTATGGACTGCTGCCATGTTACAGGAAGCCCCTGAAGACTGCTGCCATGTTACAGGAGGCCCCTATAGATTGCTGCCATGTTACAGGAGGCCCCTATAGATTGCTGCCATGTTACAGGAGGCCCCTATAGATTGCTGCCATGTTACAGGAGGCCCCTATAGATTGCTGCCATGTTACAGGAGGCCCCTATAGATTGCTGCCATGTTACAGGATGCCCCTATAGACTGCTGCCATGTTACAGGAGGCCCCCATAGATTGCTGCCATGTTACAGGAGTCCCCTATAGATTGCTGCCATGTTACAGGAGTCCCCTGTAGATTGCTGCCATGTTACAGGAGGCCCCTATAGATTGCTGCCATGTTACAGGAAGCCCCTATAGATTGCTGCCATGTTACAGGAGGCCCCTATAGACTGCTGCCATGTTACAGGAGGCCCCTATGGACTGCTGCCATGTTACAGGAGGCCCCTATGGACTGCTGCCATGTTACAGGAATCTGTTACCACACAGCGCTGTAGGTGGCTGCTTGGAGGCAGGTTCGGCATCACTGGGCGGGGGAGGCCGATGATGTCAGCAAGAGCATTTGGCCACGCCCACTGTTTGCTGCGGCACACTATGTGCACCGCATTACTACTCTCCTTGGGGGGCACCAAAGATTTGGCTTAAAGAAAAGGTGGTAAACCTACTTCTATGCCCCCCAACCACTCATTTTATTATACTTATTTGGGGGAACCCCCCCCCCCCCCCCCCCCCCGCTGCCTGCACTCCCTGAATTCTCCTCTAGGTGGAAACTATGTCTTCAGTTGCTCGCAGCCTGCCGAGATATTCACATCACACATCCCAGGAGACCTCTGGGTACTCTACAGCAGTGGTTCAACCTCCGTCCTCAAGTAACCCCAACAGGCCATGTTTCAGGAATTTCTATTAAATAAAAAAAGCTGTCCAAAATACCAAACCATTGACACCGATTTAAAGCATCTGTGCAAGATAAAACCTCCAGATATGGCCTGTTGGCACAGGGCTGGTGCAAGGATTTTTGACACCCTAGGCGAAACCTAATTTTGCCACCCCCTTGGCCCCACCCCTTTTTCCTGCCCATGTATACCCCACCTTTTTAATGAATTAAATGCAGCCTCACCAGCGCCCATCAAATGCAGCCTCACCAGCGCCCATCAAATGCAGCCTCACCAGCGCCCATCAAATGCAGCCTCACCACTGCCCATCAATGCAGCCTCACCACTGCCTATCAAATTCAGCTTCACCAGCGCCCATTAAATGCAGCCTAATAGCACCCATCAATGCAGCCTCACCAGCACCCGCAAATGTAGCCTCACCAGCACCCATCAATGCAGCCTCACCAGCACCCATCAATGCAGCCTCACCAGCACCCATCAATGCAGCCTCACCAGCGCCCATCAATGCAGCCTCACCAGCGCCCATCAAATGCAGCCTCACCAGCGCCCATCAAATGCAGCCTCACCAGCGCCCATCAAATGCAGCCTCACCAGCGCCCATCAAATGCAGCCTCACCAGCGCCCATCAAATGCAGCCTCACCAGCGCCCATCAAATGCAGCCTCACCAGCGCCCATCAAATGCAGCCTCACCACTGCCCATCAATGCAGCCTCACCAGCGCCTATCAAATTCAGCTTCACCAGCGCCCATTAAATGCAGCCTCACCAGCGCCCATCAAATGCAGCCTCACCAGCGCCCAATCAAATGCAGCCTCACCAGCGCCCATCAAATGCAGCCTCACCAGCGCCCATCAAATGCAGCCTCACCAGCGCCCATCAAATGCAGCCTCACCACTGCCCATCAATGCAGCCTCACCACTGCCTATCAAATTCAGCTTCACCAGCGCCCATTAAATGCAGCCTAATAGCACCCATCAATGCAGCCTCACCAGCACCCGCAAATGTAGCCTCACCAGCACCCATCAATGCAGCCTCACCAGCACCCATCAATGCAGCCTCACCAGCGCCCATCAATGCAGCCTCACCAGCGCCCATCAAATGCAGCCTCACCAGCGCCCATCAAATGCAGCCTCACCAGCGCCCATCAAATGCAGCCTCACCAGCGCCCATCAAATGCAGCCTCACCAGCGCCCATCAAATGCAGCCTCACCAGCGCCCATCAAATGCAGCCTCACCAGCGCCCATCAAATGCAGCCTCACCAGCGCCCATCAAATGCAGCCTCACCACTGCCCATCAGGGGGGGGAGTGAAGTTCTTTCATTAACTTTCCTTTGAATAACGGTTCGAAGATTTGTATCTTCTTTACTAGTGTTGAGCGGAATACGCCATATTCGATTTCGCGATATTGAGCGAATATATAGAAGAATATTCGCGAATATTCGTGATATTTTATCCAAAAAAAATGTTGCGAAATTTCGCTAATGCGAAAATGATTGCGAAATTCTCATAAACGGAGATCATTTCCTGTATTACTAAACTAATATGCACTAAACACTAACTCTACACTAACTCTACTTAAAAGAAAGGAGAATAAGGGGGCAAAAGAAGGGCGGAGAAGATAATCGCGCAATAGGAATATTGCGCGATTATCTTCTCCGCCCTTCTTTTGCATCAGAGCCAATCAGAATAACTTGAATATTCGGCAAAAGGAATATCGCGCAATATTCCTTTTGCCGAATATTCGAGTTATTCTGATTGGCTCTGATGCAAAAGAAGGGCGGAGAAGATAATCGCGCAATATTCCTTTTGCCGAATATTCGAGTTATTCTGATTGGCTCTGATGCAAAAGAAGGGCCGAGTAGCTGATGCGATTCTTTTATGTTGCCGAAAAGTCGCAATGCAAATTTTCGGCAACATAAAAGAATCGCATCAGCTACTCGGCCCAGGGTCTCTCTCTAATCATACCAGCAATGCTTTTAGATGTCGATGGAGATCACTAGGATGTGATCTGTTTTAAAAATAAATTTGAAAAAATACGAATATTCGCCGCAATATTCGAGTTATTCGCGAATACTCGAATATGCAATATTCGTAGCGATAATTCGCAATGCGAATATTCGTGAGCAACACTATTCTTTACCTTGGGTGAGGTTATTATTAATATTTCTGTCTTATCTCTTTCAGATGTGAGTATTTCCCTCGGGACACTCCGATAATCCCAATGTAATTCCCAACAAAGGAGTTCAGAGCCGTGCGGTCAGAACGCATCCGGTAATTACCGAGAAAATACGGCGAGATCTTCCCGATCCTCCCTCCACCCAGAAATGTCTGGGATATGGAATTCGCATTCTGTCTATGGACCCCAGAGCCTATATATATATATATATACTGTATGAATATATAAATATATATACTATATATAGGAATGTGTATATAGAGTATGATATATATATATGATTTTATATAGATATGTGTAGTATAAATGTATAAATGCTATGAATGTATAAGTAAATGTATATATAGGAATGTGTAAATATATACAGTGAAACCTTGGATTGCGAGTAGAGCATTTAACCACTTAAGTACCCCTTCACGCCGATATACGTCGGCAGAATGGCACGGCTCGGCACACCAACATACCTGTACGTTGCCCTTTAAGCCCAACCGTGGGGTCGCGCGCACGCCGCGGGCACGTGCACGCGACCTGGTCCGAAGCTCCGTGGCCGCGGGACCCGTGGACCTGATCGCCGCTGGAGTCCCGCGATCGGTCCCCGGAGCTGAAGAACGGGCAGAGCCGAGTGTAAACGCACCTTCCCCGTTCTTCACTGTGGCGCCGTCATTGATCGTGTGATCCCTTTTATAGGGAAACATAATCAATGACGTCACACCTACAGCCACACCCCCCTACAGTTAGAAACAGAGATGAGGTCGCACTTAACCCCTTTAGCGTCCCCTTGTGGTTAACTCCCAAACTGCAATTGTCATTTTCACAGTAATCAGTGCATTTTTGATGCATTTTTTGCTGTGAAAATGACAACGGTCCCAAAAATGTGTCAAAATTGTCCGAAGTGTCCGCCATAATGTCGCAGAGACGAAAAAAAATCGCTGATCGCCGCTATTACTAGTAAAAAAAATGTTTTTTTATAAAAATGCAATAAAACTATCGTCTATTTTGTAAACGCTATAAATTTTGCGCAAACCAATCGATAAACGCTTATTTGCGATTTTTTTTTACCAAAAATAGGTTATATATTTTTTGGGGGATGTTTATTATAGCAAAAAGTAAAAAATATAATTTTTTTTTCAAAGTTGTCGCTCTGTTTTTGTTTATAGCACAAAAAATAAAAATTTGTGGGAAAAAAAGGACGTCAATTTTGTTTGGAAGCCGCGTCGCACGACCGCGCAATTGTCAGTTAAAGCGAAGCAGTGCCGAATTGCAAAACCTGGCCTGGTCCTTTACCTGCCTAAAAGCCTGGGTCTTAAAGGGTCACTATAGGAAAAATAAATTGGGCTGAAATGACTGTTTACAGGCTATAGAGACATAAAAGTTAACTGATTCCTTTTAAAAATGATTAAAAATAGATAAAAATCAATCATATAATCAACCTACAGTTCTAGTTTCGTTTTTGCTGTTATTTCCTGTCTCTCTGATGTACAGAGCCAGAGAGCCAATAGAGGGCAGTGATGGTTTGTCTAAAACCCCTCAGCACCAACCTAGTTTCAGTTTACACACAGTAATCACACCTCCTTGATTAGTGACCACAGAGAGAAAGCTCCCGGTACTGTGGTTATAAGGAAACAGACAACCAGGAAGTGTGGAGATCAGAGCAGAATTACAGCAGCATCAAAGCAAAAAAAAAAAAAAACGAACAATGAGGACATGAAAATAGCACTGCAGTAAGGTAAAGGAAGCTATTTAGCTAAAAAAAAAGTTTCCTTTAGTGTCCCTTTAAGTGGTTAACAAACGTTTTGCAATACAAGCATTTTTTTTTCTTTTAAATCATGACTGTTTGTGAGCGTTGTCTCGCAAAACTAGCAGGTTTCAAGCCAAAGCGGTGTGCAATACCGCATTTGGCCAGAGGTGCAGGGGCGCCGGAGCTCAGCAGAGCCGAGCGGAGCTGAACTGAGCCCTTCAGAGCCGTTTCGGAAACATTTAGAAAAACACAGTTCCCAAGCCTTTCCGAGGTTTTCCAAGTTCAGCTGAGTCCTTTCTGATGCTCTCTGGCACCCCCCCACATCTGGACACATGTGGTATTGCAAGCCATAGAAGTCAATGCAGAACAAATTATTTTAGTTTCTATTGACTTCTATAGGGAAACTCGCTTTGATATGCGAGTGCTTTGGATTGCGAGCATTCTCCTGGAATTGATTATTCTCGTAATCCGAAGTTCCACTGTAAAGGAATTTATAAATAAATGTGTAGATGAATGTATAACCAGGAAATCAGCACAGTGATGGTGGGAACCCCTCATAATGGGCACAGAAGGTGTACAGACCCAGGAAATCAGCACAGGGATAGAGGGAACCCCCTCATAATGGGCACAGCAGGTGTACACAGGGCCACTGATAGAAATCATGGGGCCCCGTACAGTCTATCTGATGGGGCCCCCTTCAGCTCCACCCCTGGTCCCTCTTTCAGCCCCACCCCTGGCCCCTCCCTAGACCTGAAACAAAGTGCAGATTTGTCTTCAAGTGATATTTATCACTGCAGACAGTGGTACCCGTGCCGCCAATGCCATAATGTAGTGCAGGCAGTGCCACCCATGACGCTAATGCCATGATGCATGTGCTACCTGCAGACAGTGACACCCATGCCACCAATGCCATATAGTGCTGCAGACAGTGACACCCATGCCGCCAATGGCATAATGCCATTGGCAGCATGGGTGGCACTGTCTCTGCAGGCAGCACATGCGTTCTGGCCCATAACGCATGTGCTACCTGCAGACAGTGCCACTAATGCCGCCAATGCCATAATGTATAGATGCTACTGCAGTAGTAGTAGATCTTGTTTTACATTAATTAGTTATCTTTTCAGGTTGCCTGGGCCCCCCTGCTGGCTGGGCCCAGTAGAACAGGGCCAGTTGTACTGGCCTCTCAGTGGCCCTGGGTGTACAGACCTGGGAACTCAGCACCGGGATGGTGGGAACCTCTCATAATGGGCACAGCGGGTGTACAGACCCGGACCTCAGCACAGGGATGGTGGGAACCTCTCATAATGGGCACAGCAGGTGTACAGACCCGGACCTCAGCACAGGGATGGTGGGAACTCCTCATAATGGGCACAGCAGGTGTACAGACCCAGGAACTCAGCACAGGGTTGGTGGGAAACCCTCATTATGGGCATAGCGGGTGTACAGACCCGGGAACTCAGCACAGGGATGGTGGGAACCCCTAATAATGGGCAAAAAAGTTGTACGGACCCAGGAACTCAGCCCAGGGATGGTGGGAACCCCTCATAATAAGCACAGAAGGTGTACAGACCCAGGAACTCAGCACAGGGATGGTGGGAACCCCTCATGATGGGCACAGAAGGTGTATGGACCCAGAAACTCAGCACAGGAATGGTGGGAACCCCTCATAATGTGCACAGCGGGTGTACAGACCCAGGAACTCAGCACAGGGATGGTGCGAAAGTCCTGTTTCTCTGGTTGCATTAACACCATGTACCAGGGGCGGACTGACCATTCAGGCACAGGGCCCCATTCCAGTAGGGGGCCCCATCAGGGTTGCCAGTCTCAGTAAAACCAGGGAAAGTATGTAAAAATCTCTGTTTTAAAAAAATCCCAAGATTATATCTGCCCCGCCTCTCCAGTACCTTTTCAGTGTGTGTATGTATACTGTGTGTGTGTAAGTGTATACTGTGTATGTATACTTTATGTGTGTGTGTATACTGTGTGGCCCTGCAATCTATTCCCGGGGGGCCCAGGGCTGTCTTTTCCATTGGGCACACTGGGAAGTTGCCCGGGGGCCCCACTTGCCTGGGGGGCCCCCTATCGGCTGCCCAGCGACCCCAGTAAAAAATGGTGGAGAACGACGGGTCAGAACTGTAGAACTGTATCGTGTCTACAGTCTCTGAGGAAGAGTCTGGAGAGGAGTTAAGAGTGGGAGCGCCGCTGGGATGGGGGTCACAGGAGAAGTAAGACATGAAGAGACTATAGGATAAAACCAGAGCAGCCAAGCTGGAGCCATCTGACTGAGCCTTGCATGGTGCACCTGAGAGGAGGTCAGTGATAGCACCACCAGGCCAGTCTAAGGGCGGGTGGTTGCTGATGAAAGGGGGGAGTGAATACAAAAATATTAGTGCCCCCCCTTACCTTAGTGTATTTACTCTACGGAAGGTGGTTCCCCTTTACATCAGAGTCTGCAGGATTCCCCCTTACAGTGCTAGGGGGAACTCAGTCTGAGGACCGTGATGTAAGTGGGAACTCTGATGTAAAGAGAAAGCAGTGGATTCTGATATAAGGTGGTCTCTGGTCACCAGAGCCCCCCTCCACATCAGAGTTCCCCCTTACATCATGATCTGCAGTGTTCCCCTTTACATAAGAGTTCCCTTTCACTGTAAGGGGGAATCCTGCAGACTCTGATGCAAGAGGAAACTCTGATCAGGCTGAGTTACAGTAACCTAACCTTCATGCCAATGAAGAAATGTGTAAAACTGTAATTTTAGGTACTTTTTTGCAGTGCCAATTAAAAATTGTGGTTCTGCCAGTAAATTTCATGATTTTGGGCAGTAAATTCTTGTGCGTGGTTGTGTAGACAGGGCCCCAGTGCACTGTATTGCCCGGGGGCCTATAATGCTCTTAAGATGGCTCTGGGGGGGCCCCATAATCTCCTATTGCCGGGGGGCCCCATAATCTTCTATTGCACCGGGGGCCCCATTATCTCCTATTGCCGGGGGGCCTGATAATCTCCTATGGCCCCATGAGTTGTCAGTCCTGCTCTGCCATGTACCCTACCCATTGGAGAGTGCTTTGCCCTTCAGGGGAGGAGTGGAGAGAACCTCACTTTAGCAAGATGGCCCATTCCTCTGGTTGAGTTCTAAACATCTGTGCAACCATGTCAGCTACACTTGGGGGGGCGCTTTCTCCTTCAGGAGCGAGGTAAAGGATAAAGTCACAGGGGTATTGTACAGACTCCCAATGTAACAAATGGCTGTACACTACTAGGTGAGGGTTAACGTTGTGTGTTATACAAACTCGGGAATGGTCAGAGGTGTAAAACACAGAAAAAAAACAACAGATCAACAGATAATAAAGCTATGATACAGGAGATTGGCGTTAATATAACTGATAGCTTGTATCACATATATTCAGTGACGGTGCATCCATAAAGGGCGCATTGGGCGCCGCCCCCTCTCTCAGCATGAATCTATCTATGGTCGCCGCTGACACCCCCTATTCAGGTACCCAGCCCCTTTTCGGGCGTCGGGCACCTGAATTACAGCGGTGGGGTAGTTTTTGGAAGCACTTGATTAGAGCCATAGGCTCTAATAGTCGTTCAAAAAGGTCAACAACGGGCAACATGCTGGGCGTTTGGAGTTCACTCAGCGTTGTGGTAGGAAAGCGAATGAATATTTGCTTTGCCAAAACTCAACCGCCTCTCAGCCAATCAGGTGCTCGGGTCTGTTACATGCCCCCTTATTGGCTGAAATGACAGGTGCTGTGATTGGACACATATCAGGCATCCAATCATAGCAGAGGATGGAAAGAGAGGACGGGAGGAGACATCAGGGAGCGTGGAGGACACCGTCAGGACCTGCTGCCCAACCGAGACAGGTAAGTGCCAGGCAGGTGGGGGATGCACACTAGCAGCATTTGATGGGGCACAGTAGCGGAAATTGATGGGCACAGTAGTGGCAATTGATGGGGCACAGTAGCAGCAATTGATGGGCACAGTGGCAGCAATTGATGGGCACACTGGCAGCAATTGATGGGTACAGTAGCGGCAATTGATGGACAGCAATTGATACAGTAGCTGCGTTTAATGGCACAGTGGTGGCAATTTGTGGGTACAGTGGCTGCATTTGATGGGCACAGTGGCTGCATTTGATGGCACAGTAGTGACAATTGATGGGCACAGTAGCGGCAATTGATGGGTGCAATAGCTGCTTTTGATGACACAGTGGTGGCAATTTGTGGGTACAGTGGCTGCATTTGATGGGCACAGTGGCTGCAATTGATGTTTTTTTTTTTCAGTTTGTTTGCACCCCCCCCCCCCCAAAAAAAAAACGTAAGCACCAGCCGCCACTGCATATATTAGTGATGGCAAACCTTGGGAGCCCAGATGTTTTGGAACTACATTTCCCATGATGCTCATTCACTCTGCAGTGTAGTTGAGCATCATGGGAAATGTAGTTCCCAACATCTGGGGTGCCAAGGTTCGCCACCACTGGCATATAGCATTAGTTTTTCTCAGAGTTTAACTTCTCGTTGCTAAAAATTTGTAAAATTGTGGCTGGCAAATATTGATCATTATAACTCAGTGAACTGACCCTGAAGCCCATCATCGCCCCTTAGGATAACCAAATAATGGTCAGCGCTCATCATCTGCTCATAGTTGTATAAGGATTGCTGTGCACAGTGTGTGGAGCCCATGGAAATAACATTTTGCCCTGTACAACACCACCATCTAGGGGTCAAAATTGAAATAGCAAAACTCCATCACCCATCCTGCCATGATTTATATAATGTTGTTATTATTATTATTATTATTATTATTATTATACACAATTTATATAGCGCTTTACAATGTAGAGGGGGGACAGCACAATTACAGTACAGTTCAATCAAAAAGGGACAGGAGGGCCCGGCTTGTAGAGCTCAGCTTACATTCTCTACTAAAGGAAGGGGGGGATTTACCACTAGGGATGAGCTTCGTGTTCGAGTCGAACTCACATTCGTCGCGAACATCGTATGTTTGACAGTTAGTCGATAGGAACGGTTGCGGGCCGTTCGCGCCAAATTCGAGTGGCATGTCACTGCCCATGATTCACTGCGGCATCGCAGTGCATTGCTGGTTGATGATTGGCCAAGCATGCACTATGACCTGCATACTTGGCCAATCACAGCTTGCAAAAAACGGAGAGCCATAATTGGCCAAAGTCAGGGTGGCTTTGGCCAATTATGGCTCAGGGGGTTTAGTACACGCCCCACAGGTCGGCCTTGTGTAGTGTGTTGCGGTGGTTAAGAGAAGACAGAGAGAGAGAGTGAGTGTAATTTTTTGTAGGTAGATAGAGCAGGCAGGTCAGTCAGTTAAAATTACATGCCCGATTCACAAAGCACTTACGCCGAAGTATCTCAGGATACGCCGCGTAAGTGTAAATATGCGCCGTCGTATCTATGCGCCGGACTTGCCTACGCCGGCGTATAGTGGGCGCATAGTTAAGCTGGACGCATCTGCCGCTCCCATTGATTTGCTATTCAAATATGCAAATGAGGGAGATACGCAGATTCACGAACGTACTTGCGCCCGGCACATAATATACGCGCTTTGCGTAAGTCGTACGTCCGACGTAAAGTTATTCCCCATATAGGAGGCGCAACTCATGCAAAGGTATGGACCAGGGAACGAATGCCGTTGTATTTTACGTTGTTTACGTAGTACGTGAATAGGGCTGGGTGTAGGTTACGTTCACACCGTAGGCAGTGATTAGACGTATCTTAGCCAGTTGTTTCGACGTGATGGTGAGCATGTGCACTGGAATGCGTCCAAAGCATGACGCACGCGCAGTTCATTTTCAGTACTTGTCTAACGATCGGCCCATCATTTGCATGGGGTCACGCTTCATTTAAATGTATCACGCCCACTTCCAGCCCACTTCCACTTAGGCCAAATTTACGTTACGCCGGCACAGAGTTGGGAGCATTTGCTTTGTGAATTCCACGCTTGCCTTTCCACGTTGCGCCGGCATTGCGTAAAAGAAATGCGCTACGGCGGCATAAATATGTGAATCTGGGCCACAGTGTGTAGAGGATATATATGCATCCCAGGTGTTGTATATATATTTATACACTGTAAAGTTTAGCTAGATCTGCTCTTCCTAATTTACTGAGGCAGGCAGGTGATTGTGCTAGCTGCAGTATTCTCACATGGTGTACTGTCTGTGTCCTCTGCAGTGTGCACCTAAAGCTATGTGGTGTGTGTACTGTCCGTGTCCTCTGCACATTGTGCACCTAACGTAAAGCTGGTGTTTCTCATATTTACTCCTAGAAGCAGGGATCTGCTCACATGTCTGTGTCCTCTGCAGGCCATTATTAGTATGTCTGGAAGGACAACAAGGAGAGGCAGAGAGTCATGAGCCGATAAAAGAGGGCAAGCAGGCTCTGCGTCTAGAGGCAACAGTGCTGGTCGTGGACACGGTGCATCCTCATCAGCACGTGGCCGTGGGACACGCTCGTCCTTTTTTCTGGCAGCTGGCCACGTTGAGCCGCAACATTCCGAAGACTTGGTAGAGTGGATGACCAAGCCTTCCTCATCCTCCCTCACCCAGGTTCAGGGTACTTTGTCTAGCAAAGCAGCTGCCAACGCAGCCTCTTCCCTCTGCTCAATAGCATTAGTCACTCCTTCCCTAGCCCCACCATGTCTTCCTGAGGAGTCCACCAAACTGTTTGACCACAGTGTTGGGTACATGCTGCAGGAAGATGCGCAGTGTGTTGAAGGCTCCAATGATGGTACACAGCTAGAGGAAGGCAGTAATGTGAGCCCATAGAGAGGGAGTGCCCAAGAAGGACAGCAATTTGACAGTCATGTTTCCCCAGCTGCAGTATACTGCCAGGGTTTTCTACAGTATTGAGGAGGGAGAGGATGACGAGGTCACTGCCTCTACGTGGGTGCCTGATAGGAGAGAGGAGGAGGCGGCACAGGCACATCTCCAACGAGGCAGGATGCCCTCCAGGGGCCAGCTTAAGGGCAGCACACCAACTGCATCACAACGCAGAGCTACGCATGTGCAGGGCGCTGCTGTGTCTCAGCTTTATTCCAAAAGTTCTTTGGTGTGGGCCTTTTTTGAGACGAGTGCATCAGATCGCACCACTGCTATTTGCAACATATGTCTCAAGCGTATCTCGCGTGGCCAAAACATCACCCGCTTGGGCACCACATGCTTGACCAGACATATGTCGACCTGCCATGCAGTTCGTTGGCAAGCGTACCTCAAAGACCCACACCAAAGCGGACCTCTCCTTGCTCCTCATTAGCTGGGATCTCCAACCTCACTAGACCCTCAGTCCTCTCTGAAACCTGCACTGATAGGACTGAAGGTGTAGAATTAGGTGTGTCACAGCCAAGTACTTGCGGACAATCTACGATCGGTACACCATTGACAGATTGTACCAGGCAAATTTCCCTGCCCCAGCTGCTGCAGCACCGAAAGAAGTACTCTCCCAGCCATCCACATGCCCAGTGGTTGAGTGCTAGCACTTCAACTGCTGCCTTTTCAGTTGGTAGATTCTGCCCCCTTCCGTGAGTTTGTGGAATGTGCGCTACCTTAGTGGCAAGTTCCCAAACGCCACTCTTTCTCACGGAAGGCGATTCCGGCTCTCTACCGCCATGTGGAAGGCAATGTTCATGCCTCGCTCGACAGGGCGGTCAGTGGTAAGGTGCATATTACCGCTGACTCATGGTCTAGCAGGCATGGACAGGGACGTTACCCATCTTTCACGGCGCATTGGGTGACTCTTCTGCCAGCTGTGAAGGACGCTGGACAAGGTACAGTAGTGTTGGAGGTTGTTCCGTCACCACGCCTCCAAAATGCTACTACTGGTTGTGACACACCTCTCTTCTCCACCCCCTCCTCTTCTTCTTTCTCCTCTGTGGCCTCTTCCTGTGCTGATGTGTCCTCGGAACCAGCGGTAGGCATTCAAGGGGCTACGCAGGTATGCAGGCAAAGAGATGCCATGCGGTGCTTGAGCTGGTGTGCTTGGGGGACAGGAGCCACACTGGGCCAGAGGTTCAGTCAGCTCTGCAGGGGCAGGCTCAGAGGTGGTTGACACCATACCAGCTTAAGCCAGGAATGGTGGTTTGCGACAATGGCACCAACCTCCTCTCCATCCTGCGACAGGGACAAACAACCGTGTGCCCTGTTTCGCTCATGTACTTAACTTGGTGGTGCAGCGGTTCTTTGGCAGGTACCTGGGCTTAAAGGATGTCAGACAGTCATAATGCCAGTGCTCGACTGGCAGACCTCCAAAAGGAATACAACCTGCCCAAGAACCGCCTAATCTGCGACATGCCCACCAGGTGGAACTCTACGTTGGCCATGCTGCAGCGGCTGCACATGCAGCAGAGGACCATCAATGAGTATCTGTGCCAATATGGCAGCAGGACAGGGGAGCCGTTTTTTTTTTCCCTACGCCAGTGAGCTATGATCAGGGATGCATGCACTATCCTGTCACCATTTGAGGAGGCCACGAGGATGGTGAGCAGTGACAGTGCATGCATTAGTGAGACAGTCCCTCTTATTCACCTGTTGGCGCACACAATGAGTAGAATAATGGACAGGGCCCTTGAGGCAGAACAGTGTTCCTGCTTGCCTGCCTATCACACAGGAGGAAGGAGGATTGTGTCAGCATGGAGGTGGAGCCTAGCACTCAGCATCAGCAGCAGTCTTCAAGGGATCAATTAAAGTCCCAAGATCCCATGGACTTGTACGTGGCTGGGACGAAGTGGCTGCGGATCATGTCATCCTCAGTGACCCAGAGGACTCTGCACCAAATGCCTCAGCAAACCTACGCTGCATAGCCTACCTGATCCTGCAAAGCCTGCGGAAGGATCCTCGTATTCGTTCTATCAAGGAGAGGGATCATTACTGGCTGGCAACCCTCCTTGATCCACGTTACAAGAGTAAGGTTGCGGACCTTATTTTGCCGGCGCAGATGGAGCAGAAGATGAAACATCTTTGGGAGGCCTTGCAGAAGGGTCTGTGCAACACGTTCCCAGATACTGGGAGGTTACAAAATCCTGGAGAACATGTTGCTGAGGCTTCGGTCAGTCACAGAAGGAGCAGTGGAGAAGGTGGCCTTCTGACCGATACGTCCTCTTTAAACACTTAAATTTTCTTATATAGATCACAGCTAAAAGTTTTCACTCAATAGGGGACCCAACCATCTCCCACTAATATATATATATATATATATATATATATATATATATATATAAGAAAATAGTTTTGGTTGGAGTTCTACTTTAATCAAACCATTTTTCATCGCCGCTTGGCTTTTTAACATTTGCCAATTTACTACATATTGCAGCCAGGTACAAAATAATCCATTTTCAAAAATAGGTGCAGATTCCGAGACTTTTCTGTTCATTATAAATTGGTTACAGGGTTTTGTTACCCTGACCTGTAATAGATTTGTGTGAATCTGCTGTGCCAGTGTCTTGTCTATCTAGTTCCCGTATTGCAGCCATGTACTGTCCCCCACACCTGTAGTAGATGATGCCGCATTACAGGCACCTTTCGTTTGAATTCTTAATGCCCGCCGCGTATAGACACTCCCCTACTCGGGATTGGACAGATCCGTCCAATCCCGAGCAAGGGGGAGGGTCTATACATGGCACAGCGGGCATTAGAAGAATTCAAACGAAAGGTACCTGTAATGTGGCGATTACAATACACGGGGATTAACGCGGCGGTATGCAGCGGCTTTGTGGTATGCGGCGGCAAGTATTTTATTTAGGCATCGGGGGTATTTGCGAGAGTACAAATACTCCCGCAAATACTCAGTATCGGTACCGATACTAGTATCGGGACAACCCTAGCGCAGACAAAGCCCACGGAAATCTCTGAACCTCGGGCGGCATCCAGGCTCATTCCTTAACATCCTTGTGGATTGGAGGATGTTTAAAAAAAAAAAAAAGCCAGGAGGCCGAGCGAGCCAGGCCACTTACCTCAAATTCCACGTTGTCCTGGAGGTTGCGATTTCCGTCGGCAAGGATTGCGCCTGCGCAGTCAAGCCGGGAACCATATCGATAGGAGAAACCATATAGTCAGATCACGACTTACACCTCTAACATCTTCTCCCTCTTTGCAGGTCCTGAAAGATCCACTGAAGCCGCAGGCTAAAGGCAACTATTGGACGGTGGATGTGAGCCGGATTCATGCCGAAGCCATGAAGCTGCAGAATACGGTGGTCACCCAGCAGGAAGCCTACTCTCATAGGTGTGCGCAGCCCATTGCATTAGGGTGTGCACCCCAAAGCTCAAACACGCACTACTGATTGTTCACTGTGTTCATTCAGAAAGGGAAGGAGTCAGTAAATTACATTTAAACCTGCCCGTTCCTTTATTCACCCTGTGGTGGAAATTTGAAGATGTATTTATTATGTATTGTCATAATTGGCACCCAGTCTTGACACTTCCCCAACCCGCTGTAAATAGAGCTGACTGTGGCAGTCCTGAGGCTGGTTGACTCTCGTCTTGAGGTTGGAGTGTGATGGTTGCGGCATGGGCATATGCCCACCAGCGAGGGGCCCCTCTGTGCATTTAGCACAGACGATCGTTGAGGGGGATGCGTTCATTTCGCAAGCACACTAGTGGCTATGGACAGATGTACGCTCTTATCTGGGTCATGTCTGATCAGCAGGATTTGGGATTCATAGGGTACATCTGTAAATAGCCTCAATAAGGATATAATCTTTATATGCGTTATTCTATGGAATGGCGCAGATTAAAGGTTCTATCAGCGTATATTTTGAGGGCTTGTGAGCGTTTCTGGGGTCAGGGGGGGGCACATGCACACCCTGACCGGACACACCCATAAGACATTGTTTGTATTTGTATTCATTGTATTATATTCTATTCATCTATTCAATTTGACTTCCTGTCAGAAGGAATGTTTTGTTCTGTGTGTAGGAGACATCTGGTAATGTCGCCTCCCATGGGGGGAGGCGACTTACTGGTGATGACTTCCTGTTTTGTGTAAATAAAACAGCCATGCTCAGCCCTGTGAAGGGAGATGATTGCAAGGATGATAAGATGAGAGCAAGCGGTTGTAATGTCTCTTGATTGGTATGGATGGGTAGAGAATGATGGTGAGTAAATCTTTTAGCTTAAACATGGCATCATTTCATTTAAGATGGGGAATGTGCATTACAGCACATGGCAAGATGGGGGTGTGCCTTGCAAACCCCCAGATTGCCATTACAACCCTGAAACATCCCTGCAGCAACAGCCACCAGGAGAAGGGAAGCCAGCAGCGGTGCGGGAGGAAGTGGGGGAGCTAGGGCAGTAGGGGGAATCTATGCTACACAGAGTGATTAGGGTGTGCCTAGGCACACCTGGCACACCCTGTGTGCACACCTATGCTACTCTTATTGACCTGGCTCCTTATATCCTGCATGGACAGCCCTACATACCTTTCAATTTTCAGAACCATCATCTTTCACAAGAAAATGCTACAGTCAGAGGAGAAGCAGTCGCTCAGTCCCCAGTACCAACCCAGCCCCAAAGTGTACATCCCGCCTCAATGTTCCCAATGATCTTACAGAACCTTCCAACATCATACTCAAAATGTGTGGCCCCCAATGTGGTGGACCCTCCTAGCATACACCCTCTGCTGCTTTACTCCAACTTCTCCTCACTCCCTCTGTGTAACTACATGTCTTCCCCATACTCAAGTTCCTGTTAGACATAAGCTTTTGGAGCTGAACAAATTACAGGCAGACAGTCTGTAGGTCGTGGAAACAGGAACTGAACTTTATTATTACTTCTTGTACATAGACAAAACATGAACTAGCAAACGTAACACTGTTCTAGTGATCATATAATGTAATAGGCACACAGCAATGACATTTAGTAGATGTTGCTCATATAATACAAACCTTGTATGCCAACACCCCCACTCAACAACTACTATCTATGTCAATCCCATTTCTGATCTAAGATCAACAAATCTGTTTCTAGCTAGTGGTTTTGTCAAGCATTACTTTACTGGAATTTGGCATCAGTGTTGCAATTGTCTACATGGGTATCAAGATTAGAACTAGTAAAATACTCTGAAAAAGTTCTTAAAGGGTCAGTCCACCCAAAAGTGACATTTCAGTATTTGGCTAATGCTGGTGAATTAATTGCCCTGACAGGGTGCTGTATCTCCTGGTTTTACACTCTTGCTGTCCCCATTATAAAGAGTTCCTAACTTTACACCAATTTATTTATCTTATGGAGAAAGTGACAGAAGGCATTCAAAACACACATTATATAAAGAACAATTTTCATCTTTATATAGATTGTATTTGAAATTCCTCGGCTCGTGTCTGACAATGGGAGGTTGTGATGCTTTGTAGGTAGTTAGTATTTTGAATTTAATTTGTTGGGTGAGCAGAAGCCAGTGGAGGGATTGCCAGAGGAGAGCAGCAGAGAGCGGTTGGCAAGGTGGATAAGTCTGGCAGCAGCATTCATGGTGGATTGAAGGGGGGATAGAGTATGCCGAGGTGCATGTATACTGTATGGAGCCATAATCTATTGCCTGGGGGCCCCCTGAGTTGTCGTCAGTCTGCCCCTGCATACAGGCAATACTTGTAACTTTTTCATGATATTCAAATTTCAATCATTTCAATAATGCAACTCAAAAAGGAGAAACCAATACTGTATAAAAGACTCATTACATGCAAAGAAAGATAGTTAAAGCCGTGATTTTTCATAATTGTGATGATTATGGCTTACAGATCATGAAAAACACCAAATCCACAATCTCAGAAAATTCGAATATTTTTATTTTTATTTGGCACAACCAAATATTAACATACATGGAAATATGTAAGCCACTATGTGAAACTAAAGGTTGTTGGAAAAAAAAAAAAGTTTGTTTCCAATTTATGCAACAAATATTTCTTCGACGGTCAACAAAAAGATGAAGCGGAATGCATTAGGGGAAAGCCTGTTGAGTTCCAAGAGTGGGTGGCAGAGCTGAAGGATGGTCTTCCAGCAGAGGATGTCCCTGGATTCAGCAGCAGGGCACCACATCAGAGAGCTGGGGAGTAAAAATGAAATATTATATAAAAAGGCAGTTATATGGTTGTTCCAAGCTTACCATTTAGGACTACGCATGCAAGACTTACATTTTTCTTTACATTCATGTTTTCCAGATCAAGCAACATCTGTGGAGGGATCAGCTCCGAGTACATCCCATCGATATTCTGGCAAATACCAAACACAAAGAATGTATAATTAAAGGGACACTAAAGTCAGGGCTTTTTAAAAAAAAAAAAACACAACAAACATGTGATACTTACCTCCACTGTGCAGTTCGTTTTGCACAGAGTGGCCCGGAAAGCTGTCTTCAGGGGTCCCTCGGCGGCTGTCTGGGCTCCTCCTCGCAAAAGCTTTCCCTCTTCATGCGAGGGCGCTCGCATGGAGGAAAGCTTTTGCGAGCGCGCTCCCGTGATACAGCGGCGGCCATAGCCGCCGACTGTATCACTCGGCTCCGCCCCCGGCGCGCCGCGTCATCCGCTCTGATTGACAGCAGCGCTAGCCAATGGCTGCGCTGCTATCAATCCGCCCAGCCTAGCCAATCAACGGCCAGGCTGGAAACCGAAGAGGACGACGTGGACGCGCCCGGGAGATTCGAAAGGTCAGGTAAGTACAACGGGGGCTCGGGGGGGGCCGGTGCTGTGAGATTTTTTACCTTAATGCATAGGATGCATTAAGGTAAAAAACGTGTACCATTACAACCTCTTTAACTTTTAGTCAGTGGCAGTGCGTCCATAGAGGGCGCAGGAGCGCCACCCTCTCTCCTGCACTGCCACTGAACATAATACAGATTCATGCATTGCATGAATGTATTGTATTGTTGCTGCCGCCCACTATTCAGATGGCCGGCCCCTGGTGAGCGCCGGCCATCTGAATACAGCAGCTGGTTGGCTTTGGAAGTGTTGATCAGAGCCAGCGGCTCCGATTGGAAGCCGATTTACAGCCCAAGTCATCGAGGGTGGGAGACGACATCAAGGGACTGTGGGAGGATGGCTGACCCAAGAAAGGCAAGTGCTGGGGGAGGGGAGCAATCTGACAGGCTGCAATTGTCTTTTTTGTTTGTACCCCCCCAAAAGTGTTGAGCACCAGCCACCACTGCTTCTAGTCAACATTTAAAGAAGGTCGCACTAAATGGCGGACTGTGAGCTAGATGTGGACCGAGTCACTGTGCCATCTGGACCACCAGCCCCACCATTTAGGTGCTGCTGAAAATAAAAATGCACATTAACCATCAGGTGATTACCGTGCACGTTAACCACCAGGCGATTACCATGCTGCCCTAGCAGCCAATCACCTGCTGTTAGCGTCAGAAACTCCTGCTCCCACCCAATATTCAGTATAAAAAAAGAAGAAAGTTTGCACCAACATAAAATCCAATATGTAAATAAAGTCCAATATAAAAAATTATTTTGTGTATCACAGGAAGCACCCCAGTGCACTTCAGAAAGCCTATAGAATCCACAGCAGCATATCGCAGAAATCAATCACACGGCTTCTTAGGGAACAGCTGATTCTCAGGAGCCTCGCCAAGTAATAACCGAATGTCCCGTTGGTTTAAGCATCAATATGCATAACATGCAGGCAGCGATTAACATTTATTATTTGACTCCCATACTCAAGATGGCGTCTTTGGCTTTTCCGGTTCCGGTGACCAGGACGAGGCTTGTATGTATATGTGTGTATATATGTGTGTATATATGTGTGTGTGTGTGTGTATATATGTGTGTGTATATATGTGTGTGTATATATGTGTGTGTATATGTGTGTATATATGTGTGTATATACAGTGCAGAAAATAAGTATTTGAACACCCTGCTATTTTGCAAGTTCTCCCATTTGGAAATCATGGAGGGGTCTGAAATTGTCATCGTTGGTGCATGTCCACTGTGAGAGACTTAATAAAAAAAAAAAAAATCCAGAAATCACAATGTATGAATTTTTAACTATTTATTTGTATGATACAGCTGCAAAGAAGTATTTGAACACCCGTCTATCAGCTAGAATTCTGACCCTCAAAGACCTGTTAGTCTTCCTTTAAAATGTCCACCTCCACTCCATTTATTATCCTAAATTAGATGCACCTGTTTGAGGTCATTAGCTGCATAAAGACACCTGTCCACCCCATAAAATCAGTAAGAATCCAACTACTAACATGGCCAAGACCAAAGAGCTGTCCAAAGACACTAGAGACAAAATTGTACACCTCCACAAGGCTGGAAAGGGCTACGGGGAAATTGCCAAGCAGCTTGGTGAAAAAAGGTCCACTGTTGGAGCAATCATTAGAAAATGGAAGAAGCTAAACATGACTGTCAATCTCCCTCGGACTGGGGCTCCATGCAAAATCTCACCTCGTGGGGTATCAATGATCCTAAGAAAGGTGAGAAATCAGCCCAGGACTACACGGGAGGAGCTGGTCAATGACCTGAAAAGAGCTGGGACCACAGTTTCCAAGGTTACTGTTGGTAATACACGAAGACGTCATGGTTTGAAATCATGCATGGCACGGAAGGTTCCCCTGCTTAAACCAGCACATGTCAAGGCCCGTCTTAAGTTTGCCAATGACCATTTGGATGATCCAGAGGAGTCATGGGAGAAAGTCATGTGGTCAGATGAGACCAAAATAGAACTTTTTGGTCATAATTCCACTAACCGTGTTTGGAGGAAGAAGAATGATGAGTACCATCCCAAGAACACCATCCCTACTGTGAAGCATGGGGGTGGTAGCATCATGCTTTGGGGGTGTTTTTCTGCACATGGGACAGGGCGACTGCACTGTATTAAGGAGAGGATGACCGGGGCCATGTATTGCGAGATTTTGGGCAACAACCTCCTTCCCTCAGAGCTTTGAAGATGGGTCGAGGCTGGGTCTTCCAACATGACAATGACCCGAAGCACACAGCCAGGATAACCAAGGAGTGGCTCTGTAAGAAGCATATCAAGGTTCTGGCGTGGCCTAGCCAGTCTCCAGACCTAAACCCAATAGAGAATCTTTGGAGGGAGCTCAAACTCAGTGTTTCTCAGCGACAGCCCAGAAACCTGACTGATCTAGAGAAGATCTGTGTGGAGGAGTGGGCCAAAATCCCTCCTCCAGTGTGTGCAAACCTGGTGAAAAACTACAAGAAACGTTTGACCTCTGTAATTGCAAACAAAGGCGACTGTACCAAATATTAACATTGATTTTCTCAGGTGTTCAAATACTTCTTTGCAGCTGTATCATACAAATAAATAGTTAAAAAAAAATCATACATTGTGATTTCTGGAATTTTTTTTTTGGATTATGTCTCACACAGTGGACATGCACCTACGATGACAATTTCAGACCCCTCCATGATTTCCAAGTGGGAGAACTTGCAAAATAGCAGGGTGTTCAAATACTTATTTTCTGCACTGTGTATATGTATGTATGTATGTATGTATGTATGTATGTATGTATGTATGTATGTATGTATGTATGTATGTATGTATATATATATATATATATATATATATATATATATATATATATATATATATATATATATATAGCGGTGACTCACTGCAGAGCCCATCCCCATTGACAACGTTAACCTATAACGAAACGCGTCTGGGACGTAGGCGTGCAGTGACGTCACCGCGTTCGCAGGAAGGGCTCCTGCTACATGCCGACCGGCATTTTTCTTATTGCTACTTCCCATGATCATTTATGCAAGTGGCTTTTTTCATCCTTTTAATAAATCGCATTGGTAATGCACTATGTGAGGTCTCCTTTTCCTATTTATGGTTCATCGCTGCCTGCATGTTATGCATATTGATGCTTAAACCAACGTGACATTCGGTGATTACTTGGCGAGGCTCCTGAGAATCAGCTGTTCTTTAAGAAGCCGATTGATTTCTGCGATATGCTGCTGTGGATTCTATAGGCTTTCTTATAGCTTATATTTGGTAAGCTCCTGTCCATGTGGTGGTGGTTCACGACTGTCTGAAGTGCACTGGGGTGCTTCCTGTGATACACAGAATTTTCATATATTGGACTTTATTTACATATTGGATTTTATGTTGGCGCAAACGTTCTTTTTTATACTTATTTGTGTTAAGTCACGTGATTGCTGCCTTCGCTACATTTGTTTTTGATTAGCGCAATTTTTTTTCTTGTTGACCCAATATTCAGTGCTGCCGTGTCTGTGGCTCTGTGTGCCCAGGTAAGATAGGCTGGGGATGTGAAAGTGGTAGAGGTGCAGAGGCTGTGTATTCTTAAGGGGGCCAGAGGTGCCGAGTCTGATGTGAAGGAGGGTTGAGTTGTGGGGGATAGGATGTGAATGGGGGGGGCGAAGGACAGCTGTGTTCCCTCAAGTGCTGTGAAAGTGCGGGAGAAGATACCATTGTGAAGGGGGTTCAGGTCAGAACCCTACCATGAAGGGGAAACTGACATGAAGGGGAACTGAAGAAACTTATGAAGCTTAGGATTGTGTAATAAGATGGGGGTATAATAGAAGTAACCTGCAAGCAGGGTTGATCCTAGGGTCACAGACGCCTGGGTGCAGAAATATTTCTGGCGCCCCCACATGGGCATGGTCATCTTACCAACTCCCCTTTACAAATGTTTCTAGAGGCGATTTAGTTTGCATGTGCCGCACTATATAAGTTTTTATTCATTCAATGATTCAGAGATGCTCCCCTAACAGGGAGAACGCACCAGACACGGACCATCCCCCAGCCACGTCACTGCATGGCTGGTCTCTCTCCACAGACAGCCACTGCTTCGCTCTCCTCCGACAGGAGCAGGGGGGGTGGGCTTGGGCAGAAAACCGTGGCGGCAGCCGTGACCGGTGGAGAGAACCACCCCTGGACAAGGTGAAGAAAAAGAAAAGAGGGGAGCACTCTGGCGCTTCAGTGCCCCCACCTGTGGCACCTGGGTGCACTGCACCCCACGCACCTGCCTAGGATCAGCCCTGCCTGCAAGACAATGGCATAATGTGCTAGAAAGCATCACATACTAGCATTATGAAATACTTACCTTAGAACGAGGCCCCAGCAGCCCGACGCTGTCAGTGCTGACATGTTGCCTTGCAGTCTCTTCCGGGGTCACTGACTCCGGTGTTGCGAGTGGCCAGAGCCATGATGACGTCTCACGCACGAGTCTTTTCCAGCAAAGCTCAGATTTTCTGGTAGTGTCCGCCAGACCTTCATGTGCTGCCGTCAGCCGCTGCATGCAAGGTGAATATCTCCTAAACCGTAAGATATTTATTTTACCTACAGGCAAGTCGTCTTATAGGATTACCTGTAGGAGGAGGAGAGAAAAAAAAAAAAAAACAGCTTTAATTCACATTGATGTAGACTAATTGATGTAGACTAATTGATTTCCTGATACAATCTCAGGGTTACCCATTTCTGCGGCCTGATTCCAAATTAAGGAGAGCAAAGTAAACTAGATATGTGCATTCCCGTTCGTACGAATGTTATTTTCGTACGAAAATGTTCATTTTCGTACCCGCGGGATAATGTGTACATACGAAAACGGTAAAGCACCAAAATACGAAAACGACGGGATAACGGATGAGCCGCATAACGAACGACCGCAAATACGAACGAACGATCCGACGGGAAAAAACGACAAAACGAAAATGGCAAAATAATGAAAATTAAATCTGTATCAAGAGGTTTGCATTGTGTATTTTGTTTAAATCTGTTTTGTGTTCGTTTTCAGTTGTATGTTCATTGTTCAATGACATCTATAACAAAAGAATTTCATTATGTATATTGAATGAATTCTTTTTTCTTTTTTCTGTGTATTCAAAATACTGAATGCAATTTTTTTGTTATAGGTGTCATATCAACATACGAAAATAACAAAAGAAACAGGTTCAAATGCAAACCTACTGTTTATGGGTTTTTTAATGGCCAGAGAGTTATGCCGCGTACACACGATCACTTTTTGCGATGAAAAAAAACGACGTTTTTCAAACTTCATTTTCCAAAACGACGTTGCGTACACACCATCGTTTTTCCCAAAAAGTCTAGCAAAGCGCCGTGACGTCCATCACGTACGACGGAACTATAAAGGGTCATTTCCATGCGGAAGACGGCCTCTTTTGCTGATATTGTGTTGCTGCGTGTTAGTAAAAGTTTGGTGAGAGACGATTCGCGCTTTTCAGTCTTCGTGCTTTAATATCGTTTACTGTCGTACAGTTTGTGCTTTTGGGGTCGTATTTGTGATACAGTGCTTGTTTTCCAATCGTATCTGTTTTGGCAGTGCGTTCTTGTCTACACGTTCCTGTTTTGCAGGTCCGTTCTTCAAAGGCATTTCTGTACTTCAGAGCGGTGTTTTAGTGCGATCTGATTTGACGACCGTTTTCTAGCCATGTTGCGGGTACGTTCTCGTCGCCGAGATCGTGCTGTGCTTCTTGTTGGGATGTGTGCTGCATCCCGGCTCCGGTCCTTGAGGAGGGCGAGAAGGACTTTGTGGGCCAAGGACTGGTTTCTTCGCAGGGACCAGTTCTCTCATATGCCTCTGCTGCGGGAGATCCGAGAAAATAACCCTGATGATTTCAGGAATTTTCTTCGGATGTCTGACCCCGTATTTCAGCAGCTTTTGGCTTCGGTGTCGCCTTATATCACCAGGCAGGACACCGTTATGCGGGAAGCCATCACTGCTGAGCAGCGGCTAGTTGCCACCTTGCGGTACCTGGCAACAGGGAGAAGTCTGCAGGACTTGAAGTTCTCGACGGGCATCTCCCCCCAGGCTCTGGGCCTCATAATTCCCCAGACCTGTTCTGCCATCATTCATGTTCTGCAGGAGGACTATATTAAGGTAAGTGGTGGCCTTTAAAGGCACAAACTATGTTTTATTTAGGCTTTTGTATTTGTTTCAATTTGTTTGGTTTTAAACAGTCCCTAATTAACCTGTTTGTGATCTGCTGGTAATGTTCCCTTTCATCTCCATGCATGCTGTATTCATTTTATATTTGCTCCTACATGCATCTTTTGTTTTGCCAACCTGTCCAGGTTTTTTTTTTTTTTTTGTGTCCCAAACCCACCTAGCCTAGTCCCCCTATATTTTGTCCTATATTGTAGTGCTGTCTATAGAAGTCCCTATATCCCCCTATATGTTGTCCTATATTGTAGTGCACGCACAACCCCCCCCCTCTTTTTTTTGTAATTGTATAAATTAACATTTTTTTAGTATTTAATTTTTTTTAGAGGTCTCAAACTCATTTTGGGCCTCCACTCCCCTTATTTTTTTGTAGGATTGTGACCATCAGAGGGTGTGATTAATCTGCTTTAGTGATCTCTTCTTATTTTTTCCTATTTTTAACCACTTCCCTACGGCCGTACGACTATATGCGGCCGCAGGGTGGTTCTAAATCTCTGGGCTGCCGTTTTTTCACGGCAGCCTCTTTCTGTGTTCCCAGCGTGCGCTCCAGAGCACGCAGCGGGGAACTTGTGTACTGGCCGTGTCCCTTGGACACAGCCAATCACAGCTCGCCGCGAACGGCCAATCAGAGTGGCCGTTTGCAATGCGATCTGTGCAGCCAATGAGAGATGATCTCATATGTAAACATATGAGATCATTTCTCATTGCCGGCTCTCACAATGACAGCGTCCTGTCACTGGAGAGAGCAGACCGATCAGTGTTCCTTATACATGGGGACACAGATCGGTCACCCCCCCCTCCCCCCACAGTTAGAACACAATGCAGGATACACATTAACCCCTTCCTCACCCCCTAGTGTTAACCCCTTCCCTGCCAGTCACATTTATACAGTAATTAGTGCATATTTATAGCACTGATTGCAGTATAAATGTGAATGGTGCCAAAAAGGTGTCAAAAGTGTCCGATGTGTCCGCCATGTTGTCGCAGTCGCAATAAAATTCGCAGATCGCCACCATTACTAGTAAAAAAATAAATAACAAATAATAATTCTGTCCCTTATTTTGTAGGTGCTATAGCTTTTGCACAAACCAGTCGCTTATTGCGATTTTTTTTGATTTTTTTTTTTTTTTAACCAAAAATATGTAGAAGAATACGTATCGCCCTAAAATGAATTTTTTATTTTATAGCAACAAGTAAAAAATATTGTTTTTTTTTTCAAAATAGTCGTCGTTTTTTGTTTATAGCGCAAAAAATATAAATCGCAGGGGTGACCAAATACCAGCCAAAAGAAAGCTCTATTTGTGGGGAAAAAAGGACGCCAATTTTGTTTGGGAGCCATATCGCACGACCGCGCAATTGTCAGTTAAAGCGACGCAGTGCCGCAAGCTGAAATTTCACATGGTCAGGAAGGGGGTTTACATGCCCAGTAAGGAAGTGGTTAATAATACTTCAAATTAATGTTTGTTTTTTTGGTATCAAAAAATGTTTTGGGATGTTCTTTTAGGAATGTTTGTTTGATATTTTTTTATTTTTTTGGTATCTACAGTTCCCCACCACGCCACAGGAATGGCAGACTGTGGCAGCGGACTTCTCCCGGCGATGGAATTTTCCAAACTGCGGAGGAGCTATTGACGGCAAGCACGTCCGCATCGTGCCACCACCCCATAGTGGATCCCATTATTTCAATTACAAGGGGTTCCACAGTGTTGTTCTGATGGCGGTGGTGTCTGCCAATTACGAGTTCTTGTATCTTGATGTTGGGAAAAATGGGCGGATGTCGGACGGTGGTGTCTTTGCCGAGACGGAGTTCGCCCAACGGCTTCTTTCCGAGGACCTGGGATTGCCGCCTGCGGAGGATAATGAAGAGGGTCTGCCCTTCGTTTTTGTTGCAGATGAGGCTTTCGCCTTGGGTCCTCACCTCATGAGGCCATTTCCCCAACGCGCCCTCACCCCTGAGAGGAGGGTGTTTAATTACAGGCTGGCCAGAGCCAGACGTGTGGTGGAAAATGCCTTTGGCATCATGGCCAGCCGTTTCCGGCTATTTCTTACTGCCATAAACATGGCCGAATACAAGTTGAATTATATAATTACATGCTGCTGCATTTTACACAACTATTTAAAAAAACATTCTTCTTCTTACCTAACCCTTTTGCCTGATGACCCTGTTGACATTCCAGAGGCAGCTCGTGACGCTGCCCATCCCCAATTGGCCCCCCGAAACGCACGTGCTGTGCGTCAGGCATATGTGGACTACTTTATGGGTAGGGGGGCCATTCCAATGCCAGATCTTGGCTGAATAATTAAATTTATTTTTTGCCTCAAACAGTCTTTTCTTTGTTCTTTAATTAATTTATAAGGTTTGTGTTTTTATTTTATCTCCTAGGTCAGTGATGGCGACCTTGTCACCCCAGATGTTTTGGAACTACATTTCCCATGATGCTCATGCATTCTGCAGTATAGTGGAGCATCAAGGGAAATGTAGTTTCAAAACATCTGGAGTGCCAAGGTTCGCCATCACGGTCCTAGGTTATCATAGTGCCATGTGTTTGTGATGGACTGAAATAACTATCCCTCATTGTTTAATGTTCTCAGCATACATTTTTTTTAGGTATTTTCTAGGGTTGTCCCGATACCACTTTTTTAGGACCGAGTACAAGTACGGATACTTTTTTTCAAGTAGTCGCCGATCCCGAATACCGATACTTTTTTTTTAAATGTGTCCCCAAATGCAGCCATGTCCCCCACATATGCAGCCATGTATGTCCCCCATATTGCAGCGATGCGTCCCTCATACCTTTTTAGATATGCTGATGCCGCCTCTGCCGCATACCGCCGTATCCCCCTGCACAATCGCGTAGCGCAGGGGTCTCCAAACTATGGCCCTCCAGTTGTTCAGGAACTACAATTCCCATAATGCTTAGTCATGTCTGTGAATGTCAGAGTTTTACAATGCCTCATGGGAAATGTAGTTCCGAAACAGCTGGAGGGCCGTAGTTTGGAGATCCTTGGCGTAGCGCATTACAAGCTTTCATTCTAAAAACTTGTAAATGGCCGCGCTTCGTGTTTTAAAACTCCCCTTCTCCGGATGGAGGGATCCGTCCAATCCGGAGAGGGGGAGTGTCAATACACGGCCATTTACAAGTATTCAGAATGAATGCTTGTAATGTAAGCTATGCGATTGTGCAGGGGGATAAGGCGGTATGCGGCGGCGTCAGCATATCTAAAAAGGTATGAGGGACGCATCGCTGCAATATGGGGGGGGAAGTATTCTATTTAGGTATCGGGGGTATTTGCGGGAGTACAAGTACTCCCGCAAATACTCGGCATCGGTATCGGGACAACCCTAGTATTTTCTATTAATCATTGAGCTTAAATAACAAGACACATATTTTACTGTAAATTTTTTATTTTTTGCATCTTGAAAAACATAACTTTTTGACATAAAATTTTTTAAAAACATTTTTTTTAGTTACAAAACAAATATATATTTTTTGTTTTTGTTTTTTTTTATAACATTCCAAAAATAAAATCACTTTTTTTTTTTTTTTTTTTACATTATTCAAAAAATAAAATCACTTTTTTTTATATATTTATTTTTTTACATTATTCAAAATCTAAAATCACATTTTTTTTTTTTTCATTATTCAAAAAATAAAATCACTTTTTTTTTTTTACATTCAAAAACTAAAATCACTTTTTTTTTTTTTTTTTTTTTTTTTTACATTATTCAAAAAATAAAATCACATTTTTTTTTTTATTATAAACCAAACCTTTTTTCTATTACAAAATAAACACTAAATAAATCAAAACCTACCCAAATAATCTATTAAATTTTTAATTTGTGTCTCCAGCCCTTTTGATTTTTCTACCACTTCTCGTGCAGTGTCCTGGATGTCCTCTAGTTGTTCCCTGAAGGACCATATTTCGGACAGCACAAATTTGGCAGTATCCCTGTCCATTGTCGCTGCACGACTTGCTCCTGAAATGTGGGAACAAAAAAGGTATTAAAATTCGGAAAACCTACATGTAGATCATGGGTCTTCAAACTACGGCCCTCCAGTTGTTCAGGAACTACAATTCCCATCATGCCTAGTCATGTCTGTGAATGTCAGTGTGTTACAATGAATGCCTCATGGGATGTGTAGTTCCACAACAGCTGGAGGGCCGTAGTTTGAGGATCCCTGATCTAGATTACCTGGGTATGAGTGTTGTGTAGGAAATTTACTGGATGTGGTGGCAGCGTCATCATCCCTCGGGGGTGGGGCTTCGGAAGTTCCAACCTGCCTTGCTGCTTCACTGCGCCCTACGAGATTGAAGATAGGGAAAAAAGAAAGGTAAAAGATTATAAAGAGATATGAGTGAGAACTAAAAATACAAGTACAGAGTATATAAACATGTGCAGAATCCACTGCTGAGCAGACTCTCCTTTTTCTGTTTATTGGTCATATTTACTAAGCTTTTCACATCGACTTTAATTTAGGTACAAATCTACATTACAAAAGATCACAAGTGAAGTCACATTACAACAAAAATGGCAAGATTCCTGTTTGGGGACACATGAATTGGTCGTAGGAGTCGTCGTTTGTTCAAATAATAACAAATACAAAGACGTTTTTTGGGAATGATATAGTGTTTATACACTCCTTTTTGTCCATGCGAACTAGGCGCATGATGATATTTAGCACGAAGATTGTCGTTTAGTAGGTCGAAAAAACAACGTATAAACGACGACTTCTCCGACCACTTTTTGTGCCCACAAACAGATACAGTACAACCTGAAATTAAAATCACATGGCACAATTAACAAACACCACAAATGTGTCAAAAAATAAAAAAAACTTACTTTTTCCCCGAATCAGCCTCTTGATATGCTGGAGTTGTTCAGGCTCTCTGTTTTTGAGGTCTGACCACCTCTTTCTCAATTGTTCTCGAGTCCTGCGTTGGCCAAATTTTTGATGCAGCCTCCTGATCACCTTCTCCATGATGTCGGCCTTCACCCTGTTTGGATGCAGGTAAGGGCCATGCTTCCCGTCATAATCCTCCCTTTGTAAGATGGTGACCATCTCCACCATCTCTTGGAAGGCCATGTTTGAGGCCTTGTACCTCCGCCGGGATCGTCCGGTTGGCTGGGCCTGGCCTGCCTGATGGCTTGAGCTTGCCATGTTTCTCTCCATCTTGTTCTTGCCTAAAACACACCCACAAAGAAAGATCGAGAAAGGGGCGTGGAAAAGACGAGACCGAACGTCAGGGGCGGGATCTCGTGCATCGCGTCACACGTTCGCGCCGTTTAAAGGGATCCACGCCATTGCAAGCGCCGTTCACAACCTGCGGAACAAGGCGGAAGAGACGATCGGATCATAAGACGGTATGTATCTGGATTATGGACATTACAAATATTAGGGAACAGTGGATTATTGTGTGGGCTAGAAGATATGGGGGGTTCATTGCAAGCGCCGTTCACAACCTGCGGAACAAGGCGGAAGAGACGATCGGATCATAAGACGGTATGTATCTGGATTATGGACATTACAAATATTAGGGAACAGTGGATGATTGTGTGGGCTAGAAGATATGGGGGGTGATTTACTTAAAGGAAAAGACACTTTGCACTACAAGTGCACTTGTAAATGCAGTCGCTGGACATCTTGAGGAGGACATGCAAGGATAAATTTAGAAATAGCATTTTAGCATGCACATCATTGTCTGATACAATCAGCAGAGCTTCCCCTCATTTCTGATCTACCCCTCTCAGATTTATACAACGATTGCACTTCCAAGTGCACTTTCAGTGCAATTGAAGTGCAGAGTGTATTTTCCTTTCATAAATAACCCCCATGGTGTTTAAAAGCTAATTAGTAGTAGTGGCTTGACTGACACTAGGCTTTGTTTTTTGTTTTGTACATGCAGAACTAATGGAGGCCTTTAAGGATCCGGAATTTCTGACAGAATTTATCCAGAGATGGAAGGAACATCCAGTTCTCTGGCAATCCAAAAGCAAAATTAATAAAAACAAAGATGCCCGGAAGAAAGCAAAGGAGGCCCTGCTTGAATATGTAAAAACAAGGGTCCCCAACGCTACATTGGAGACTGTTAAGGCTAAAATCAATTCGCTTTGGGGCACCTACAGGACCCAACGGTCACAAGTCCTGGCCTCGATGAGATCTGGGGCTGCAGCTGACAGCGTCTACAAGCCTAACCTGTGGTACTATAGTCAGATGCAGTTCCTGGATGATCACATAGAGTCCAGGCCATCCATGTCTACCCTTCCCCCAAGGAGACAGTCCAGTGTTCCCTGCAGTCAGCCCTCCAGTGTTCCCTGCAGTCAGCCCTCCAGTGTTCCCTGCAGGCAAGAGCAGGCAAGCTCAGAGGAAGAGCCTGAGTTCATGGAGGAGGCAGATTGTGACCCATGGAGCCAGGTATTGCATTTTCAGATTCATTTTTGTAATGCAAAGTATAATAATGATGAGTAATTTATGTTACAAGTGATTGAAATTATATAAATGTTTGGCCAAAAAATTTGGAACATATCACTAAGCAATAGTGGCAAAACAGAATGGGGACAAGATACATAAATGCAGAGGTCATAATGAATGTGTGTCATTTTCTTGTACGCCATTAGGTACACCATACAGTGGCCGCAGATGTTAAACACCCTTTTTAGCCATTAACATTTTGTCCACCCTAAAGTAAAAAAACGGTTGGGTAAAGGCCCCCTACTTTGGAATTTCAGTCAACATCAACCCCCCCCGCCCCCAGCTCCAGGGGGCACATATCTAAAGCTGTGTAAGGGGCCACAGAATTAGGGATGGAGGGCCTGTGATAAATATATTTTAGCATTCAATTATGATATGTCATTAAGTTAGAAATGTGTGTGATGAATGAAGCCAAAAAATAAAATATGTCCCTTTTTTATTATACACAGGCAGAGCAAAGCCAGGAGGAGGCAGGCCCCACAGGGAGCCAGGGGGAGGCAGGCCACGCAGGGAGCCAGGGGGAGGCAGGCCACGCAGGGAGCCAGGGGGAGGCAGGCCACGCAGGGAGCCAGGGGGAGGCAGGCCCCACTGGGAGCCAGGAGGAGGCAGGCCCCAGTGGGAGACAGGAGTCACGCCAGCGTGATTGTATCTCCCAAATCCCTCCTATCCGGAACCCAGCAAAAAGGGCCAGAAGGCTCATGCAGATGGAGGAGGAGACCCAGGCCATGCTCCGTGAAGCAACTTTGGCCATCAGAGAGCAGCCCAGTGAGGAAGAGGGATTCGCAGCGCTGATCGCTGCCAAGCTTAAAAATCTAGAGCTGGGCCAGCGTGTGCGCTGCGAATCCCTTATGTTCCAGATCATGAGCATGGCCACACTGGGACAGCTCAATGACGATATTGGCATTGGGCTGATTCGCACTCCTGTCCTTACTGCGCTTCCTGGTCCTGCTCCATCTCCAGCCCCTGCTCCTGCTCCATCTCCAGCCCCTGCTCCTGCTCCTTCTCCTGCTCCTCCTCTTCCTGAGCCTGCTCTGGCTCCTGGCACGTCGGCTCCAGAAACACAGCCCCTGAGGACTCGGCCTGCAGGGAAGGCTGCAGGGAAGGCTGCAGGGAAGACTGCAGGGAAGGCTGCAGGGAAGGCTGCAGGGAAGAAGAAGAAGTGAGGAGATGATGCCCCGAAGCGAATTTTTTTTGGCCTTCACAGCCTTCATTGTTTTCTTGGTGGACCCTTGTGTTTACAACTTCAAGCAGGGTCTCCTTTGTTTTTATCCAGGCTTCTTTGTTTTTATTTGGTTTTGCTTTTGGATTGCCAGATGGTTGTACTTTTTATTTATTTACCTTTTTAACCTGAATAAAGGTATATTTTGGTTGGTTTGCAAATTTTGACCATGTGTATTTTTTTACAAACAAATATAGAGATTGTTATAGTGAGTAGGCAGACACATTTTAAAAATTAAAACGACATTAAACAAGGAACAACAACCTCCTTGTGGGTAAATGAAACCACAAAAAATAAGCTGCTGTGGTCACTTCACACCCTCCAAAATCCTTAAAAAAAAATTTTAGTTCAAAACATCTGTTAAAAGATATTACCCCAAAAAAATTACGTGTCCCAAAAAACAAAAAATAAATAAAAAAAAGGGCCCAAAAAAATAATAAAGTCAAAAGGTTGACAGAAATATGTCAAACAAGATGAGCCACAACAAACTAGGAGTTTAGGGTAGCTTGGAAATGGTTTAAAAAGCATTGTGGCAAATACAGCGCATTGTTTTCTTCATTAGATTTAAAATAACGAATGTGCTTAATCCATTCTAAACAGTAGTTTTACCAGAACGAGCTCTCCCATCTCAGAAATTGCTTCTGAGCACGCGCGGGTTTAAAACGTCATTTTCTATGTCGTTTTGCCCACACACGATCATTTTTTATGACACAAAAAACGACGTTTTGAAAAACGACACAAAAATTCAAGCATGTTGGAATTTTTTTTTTGGTCGTTTTTTTAAGACAAAAAACGACGTTTTGCCCACACACGATCAATTTAAATGACGTTTTAAAAAACGTCGTTTTTTTCATCGCAAAAAACGACCGTGTGTACGCGGCATTAGGCTGGCCATACATGATTTTCTGTGCAATTTTCTTTAGATTTACCTTCAACTATGTAGTGCAAGGGCCTGCCTGATTGCATACAATTGAAAGTGTTTAGTTTGACCTCATATATGGTTTTTGGTAAATCTAAAAGAAAATTGTACAAGAAAATTGAACATGTATGGCCAGCCTCAGTGACTGAAAGCAGCTTCTCTTTTGTGCAGAGTAGTGAGTACACTTGTATAGTAAAGCCTAATAAACTTTTCTGTGGATTTTCATCTGAGGGGAGATCAGTTGGCCAGACTTCTGAACCCAAAAATGGTTTTCTGATGCAGTTTAAAAACAAACGAATTTTCTGAGAACGATCGGAAAACGATCGTTTTTATGTGTGTTGTTAAAATAGTCTGACCAAGTGTATGGGGCTTAACAATAGTATTGTAACTCTCTGGCCATTCAAAAAAAAACATAAACAAAAGATTTGCATTTGAACCTGTTTCTTTTGTTATTTTCGTATGTTGATATGACACCTATAACAGAAAAAGGAATTCATTCAATATACATAATGAAATTCTTTTGTTATAGATGTCATTGAACAATGAACATACAACTGACACTAACAAAAGAAAAGCATTCAAGATACACAGAATGCAAATTGACGAAAATTAACGATAATTATTGTCTAACAAGAAACGAACATGAATTAAACAGAATAACGAATCATCCCGCATGTACGAAAATAAAACGGTAACGGAAATACGAAACGATCGGAATATGAAAAAATCGCGTCGTACGACAAACGAACGGAAACGAACGGGAAAACGGGCGTCTTACGAAAAACGAACGGAAACGAACAGACGGGACCATACGAAACGGAACAAAAAAAAACGAAAATTTTTTCTGTGCACATGTCTAAAGTAAACTAGACAATAAGTTTCACAAGCTCACATTTTCAATGTTGCCAGCCAAGAGAGAGCTCTAGCGCCCAGCTCCTGTTTTATTAAACATAAAACATCACAAAAATACATTTCATTGGTCAACCCATACAATCCACACCCAGTTCACCCACCCCCTTGTACTCAGCATGGGAGCCCTTATTGGTCAGTCCATAGAAGGATCTTTTCCTGTTCCATGTTCTTGTTACAAAATTCAAAGTTCCTTTTAAAGTCTTTAAGTGGGGAGGAGGGGCGGTTTTCTTACAACTGAGTTCAGATCTGTTCTTTTGGAATGAGGAATTTAGGAGTGAGCAGGGGAAGGGCGACTTCCTCTCGAAAAGTCCATCTGTATGTTTCTTTAGAGTGAAGCATCCAGGAATACAGCTGACAAGTCTTTTCAAGGAAAATACACTTCATTTCAGTGGTTCTAATCATAAGATAACATTTTGATTCACATCCATCACAACATCTGCATTTTTTACGCTTTGATCATCAAATATGATGTCCAACATAATAGCAGGCAAAAAACCTTACTTACCAGTATTTCTACGAGCCTTTCAGGATAGCACCTGAAGAGAGTGCAGCGCCTCCGGTTTTCCCAGGAAGCACTGCAGTAAATTTTCTTTAAAGACTGGTCATGTCCACCATGGCCTCAGTTTATGGAGTACCTCCAGCCATGCTGAAATTAGATAACATATGTCAGAAGGTTTATACTGAAATAGTATTATATTTATGAAATTATGCAAATCTTGTTTTGGGAGATTGTGTATTTGTGGAATAAATTTAACAAGTAATTCAAGTTCGTTTTTAGTGCCATTTTGAAGACAAGCGACACAAATGATATGCCTAAAAATATATATTTATTAAAAAAAACTGTACAAATATTAGGTATATTTTGTGACAATACAGATATACTTCTACATATCCGATAGATACAGATAATATGCACATTTCTATGCAAGCGCTTATTACAATATACCACATTTCAGTTCTTGAATGATACTTGTACATTTTAGACTTGGTAACTTAATATCTTTCCGTGGTTTCATGGACTTGTAAAAACGATGTTTACCCAAGTACA
The DNA here is from genome assembly GCA_029574335.1 of Rana kukunoris. Taxonomy (NCBI): domain Eukaryota; kingdom Metazoa; phylum Chordata; class Amphibia; order Anura; family Ranidae; genus Rana; species Rana kukunoris. The sequence goes on from CM056053.1 coordinate 475,245,700, forward strand.
GTGTGATGCCATCTCAATGTGAGGCCTTCTCAAAAAACAGACCTTTTACTTACACTAAAATGCACAAACAAAAATGTTACATTGTGCACAGCTTGATAATTTGATCAAGACTTATGTTAAATTTAGAATGAAACTATTTTACACATACATCATGATAAAACCATTGTACCGACATTGCTTTAGCCTTTTTAACCACTTAAGCCCCAGACATGGGCGTCCGCTCCTTAGGGCGGGGGGGGGGCAATTGACCCCCCTGGAAAACAAGGTGTTGGAGTCAAGAAACACCTCCACGACTGAAGCAGTGAGGGCACCCCGGTGGCAGGTAGATTAGAACAGGGAGAGAGGCGAGCTACTGGCCATGGCATTGCGAGGGGGCGCGGGTTGGAGTTGTCTGGTGACACCACTGCACCTGACCAACCATCCCCTTCTCTCGTGGCTGTGGGCCGTCTGAGCGGTCCCGGGCCAGATATCACACAGGCACAGCGAGCATAGTGAAGATCCCCCTCCAGTGTGTATGTGTACACAGGGGGAGGGAACTTGCTGTGCCGCGTTGATCTGAGTTACTGAATGGGGGGGGGTTGTGCTGAATGGGGGTCTGCGCTGAAGGGGGTCCATCTGTGCTGAATGGAGGAGGTCCCATCTGTGCTGAAGAGGGGTCTGTACATTCTCTAGGCTATTTATATGGGCATGGAGTGAAGCTGAATTATCACAGCTATTTCACACTGCCAGCTGGTTGCGTTATCAGTAAAGCGCCGCTAAAAAGCAGTGCTTTAGCATTGTTTTAGCTGCGCTATTCAGCCGCTAGTGGGGCACTTTTAAGCCCTGCTAGTGTTTGAAGTGTTAAATGACTATCGCCGCTGCCAAAATGCCCCCCTCCGCCCCCCGAAAAGATTTTAGCGCACACTTATGGCCCAGACCATTTTGCTGGCCAAAGACTAGGCCAGTTTGAGATTTGGCACGGTCTCTTTAACCAACAATTGCGGTCGTGCAAACCAAAATTGGCGTCCTTTTTTCCCCACAAATAGAGTTGGTGGTATTTGATCACCTCTGCGTTTTTTTTATTTTTGCTCTATAAATAGAGCAACAATTTTGAAAAATGTAATATTTTGCTACAATATCCCCCCCCCCAAAAAAAACAAACATTTCAGTTTAGGTCAATACGTATTTTACTTTAATCCCAATAAGCGTTTGGTTTGCGCAATAGTTAGTGTCTACAAAATAGGGGATAGTTATAGAATTTTTATTAATAATTTGTTTTACTAGTAATGGCGGCGATCAGCGATGACATGGCGGACACTTTTGACACCATTGTCATTTTTACAGCGATCAGTGCTATAAAAATGCAGATTACTGTGCAAATTACTCTGGGAGTAATGGGGTTAACCTGTAGGGGCACTGAAGGGGTTAAGCGTGATTAATTACCATTTTTTACCGCTAGGGGCAGTGTTGTACAAGAAATTACTTTTAATGTTATTTTCAGTACCTTCAGCTTAGTAAAAAAACATTGACACATGATTGTCAACCATTGGACAAATTTCCTAGCCATCCTGGTGTCCCCTGGAAATATATGGATTCAGAAAGTCTATCCCCATACAATTTTAGCCGAGAATTGTGAATGCCATGAAAAGGAAGTCATGATTGCAACGATAAGCCCAACAGTTAATTATAAACTGTCTCATTAATTGGATACCATGTTTACAACTTTTACAATCTAAACATTTAACAGGTTTTATGAATACCAAGCTGATATTTTGAAAGAAATACATTTAAAATATACAACACAATAGCTTCATTTGTGAAAAGCCCTCTTGTTTTGTTCATGCAAAGAACTTATGTGAAATACAATTCTCTAAACTATACATGTAGAATCTCCTTTTACCGTGTTTAGAGTCCCAAGAGTCCCAAGAGTCCCAAGAGTCCCAAGAGTCCCAAGAGTCCCAAGAGTCCCAAGAGTCCCAAGAGTCCCAAGAGTCCCCTTTGTTGAGCAATTATAAACTCAGATTCAACTTTTAGAGAAAATTGCTTCCCTCAGGTTTAAAAAACAAAAACAAAAAAAAAAAACACAAATTTTTACCCCCATAAATCGCAACAATCACATTTTACATCACAATTAGAGGGTAATCGGTGCTGCCCTGAAAGACTTTTAGAAATACCAGCAAGTCTAAGGCTTTCTCACCTAGTCTTTCAGCACCTGGAGATGAATTACTTACTCTACACCTGTAGGACTTTCCTGCCGAACGATTGCACCGATGCTGAGCGCAAGTCCAACCTGTAGTGGTGGGTGAAGGTTGAAAAACTCATCCACATGTCCTCTGCAAATTTGTCCCAGTGAAATAAACCTTGGCTGCCTTGACAACGTCCAAAGAACGCAGTCTTTTTTTTTACGCCGAACAAGGCTGAGAGGGGAAAAAAAAAAAAATGAATTATGTCCAGATTTAAATGAAAGTCGACACCATCTTTGTCAGAAAGCACGGAACAGGTCGCACCACGTGATGGCCATCAGGAAGGCTAGCTTGCAAGAAAGGCTAATGGAATTTCCTTGAGGGTCGAATGGTTGCTTCTGTGACAGCACCAAATACAAGTCTCATGGACACTTTTATTGAAAGCCCGTGGCGTGTAAAACAAAAACTTCACCTGTGCCTACAAATGGGTGTAAACAAGCCCTCTAAAATCAGACCCCATAGGGAGCTGTGGTGGCTCAACATGATTGGCACTGCGCTGACAAGCCGTTCACCTCTGCAGCCAAGGGTTCAGATCCCGGTCTCGGCTACATGTGAATTGAGTTTGGTGGTCTCAGCTCGGCTCCCGGTGGGTGTGCTATGCAAGGCGTACCTTGTGCTTAGTACGCCCCCCCCCCCAAAAAACCACCACACTTGCACGCACACGAAATTGGTTGAACACGCACGCACTTTGGCCATGCGGTCTCCTAAAATAAAGAGGTGAAGGACCTACGGGGCTGGCTGGGTTAGGTCCCCTCACTCCCTCATAGGGGGAGTCCCTGCCCCATTGGGCCCCAGTTGGGCTCCCAAGAGGAGAAGGTAGGGCGGGGTGAGTGGGAGGCCCCCCCTCACACCCGCCATTGCCACCGGGGGCATGGAAAAGGATGGCGATTGCCTCTGGGGGGAGGGTCTGCCTACTCCCAACTCCTGCAGTCCGGCTCCTCTCAAGTTCACGCACAAAAATCCACTTTAAAAAAAATATCCACCCCCCCATATCCACCCCCTTAAGACTTTCAGGGCAGGCCTGAGGACCTAAACTCTACCAGTCATGTGCAAAAACCGTCCTCTTGGTCCATCTTGCTGAGGCACCAGCGGCATCCATGTGCTTTTTTGTTTGATAATTCCGGTCCTTTCGTCACTGCAAGGCCCAGAAATGACACCAGCTGAGGATGCCTCCTCCCCCAGCATTCTAGAGGCTGGAACCAGAAGCCATGTGCACCGCCAGAAGTCCCACCCCCTGCCAGAATCGACACGCTCGCTACCTGGGACCTGAAAAGCATGAAGGCAAGGTGTAACAGATGCTGCTCACACCACCTGTGCAGATCACTGTCCCTTTCCCAGCCCGCAGCTGCCAGTCTAAAGAGCGAGGACCCCCAAGTAGCCTTAAACCCTGCGCATGAAGAGGACACACCGGAGCACCCCCTCCTGTCATGGGGAGTGCTGGGTTTGCCTGGAACAAACCGATTACACCGGTATGCCCCTTACAATCCCCACCTTGAGTGTAGAACACCCCTGGTTCCCTGCAACACTCCCCCCCCCCCCCCCATGGTGGAGGAAACCCTATAAATTAGGCCACTAATTGTACTGTCCTGAAAGACGAGGTGAGAAATAAAAGCTGTTCTTTAACATTACCTTAACTCTTGGACTTTGTTAGACGAGAAAAAAAAAACGACAAGCCGTGTCTCGGATCTTCAGGCATCAAATTCTGGCAGGAAGCAGTGGACCATTACGCCACAGGGTAAGTACATAAGCTGGCAAGAAATGGGACACGTCCTTGTTCATCTAATAGAAAAAAAAAAAAAATTAAGCTAAATTTTCAAATTTGCATGCACACAACACCTCATACCTTCAGAACACAACTGAAGGGGAAACTGATGGACTGAGGAAACTGATGCAAGCATGGGATTGTGCAATACAGGGGGGGTATAGAAGTATGCATATGGTGGCTGTAGTACAATGTCTGTCTGTAAAAGGCTATTCATAAAAATGTTAAATTGTGAAATTGTGAAATGCATCCGTTTTAAACAGATCAGCGACTTCAGATTAGTTTTAAAGTTCTAGTGCAAATTAGAACAGCATAGGTCCTAAGGTTAAACCTAGCCTTTAAATAATGGGGGCATTTACACTGGCACCCCCAACCACCCATTGGTGCTGCCCCTGGATAAAGGTAATGCACATGGGGTGATTAGGGTGTGCCCAGGCACACGCCGATGTAGAGTGGTAGTAAACCACTGAAGAAAAAGAAGCCTGCAAGACAATGGCATAATGCGTGGGAGCATTTTATGGCGAGGAGCTCCGATTTAACAGTATCCGCTAGACCATGGGTCTTCAAACTACGGCCCTCCAGTTGTTCAGGAACTACAATTCCCATCATGCCCAGTCATGTCTGTGAATGTCAGTGTGTTACAATGCCTCATGGGATGTGTAGGTTCTACAACAGCTGGAGGGCCGTAGTTTGAGGATCCCTGCGCTAGACCTTCAGAACGAATGCACCACTGACGTCGGCATCCGAAGTGAATATCTCGGAAGCTGTACAGGTCTAGGAGAGCTTAGTTTTACCTACAGTGAAATTTCACCTCGTTGCACCTTTGCGAATACTGTGACGCTTTGATTTTGTACAACTTATAACAGGCAAAAATAGCGCTATTGGACTTTGATTACCCTGGGCCAGATTCTCTAAGAAATTCGCCGGCGTAGCGCAAGCCATTTACACTACGCCGCCGCATCGTACTAGAGCAAGTGCCGTATTCTCTAAGCATTTGCTCCGTAGTTTGCGTTGGCGTAGCGATAATGGCCCAGCGTAAGCCCGCGTAATTCAAATGGGGCGGCTTGTATTTAAATTAAGCGCGCCCCCGCGTCGAACGAACTGCGAATGCGCCGGCCGGGGAAAAAGCCCAGTGCGCATGCTGCAGCTCACGTTGGAAAGCGTAGTTGAAACAGACGTCAAAACGATGTGACCGTCACTTACGCAATGCCCTATTCGCGAACGAGTTAGTAAAATGACGCAAGCGACGGACTAAGCCGACGCTGACCCGACATGGCATCCGACGGAACGTCGTAAGGTTACTCCTCATAGAAGCAGGGGTAACCTTACGCGGACTAAGACGTACGCGACGACGGGGTGGCGTAAAAGCGATCGGGAATCGGCGTACTAGCCTCATTTACATATGCAAATGAGAAAACGTAAAGGCCACCTAGTGGCCGGAGTTGTCATTACAACTACGATCCGCAAGTGTAATGGTATTACACTTGTCGGATGTTGAAGCGTATCTATGCAAAAGTGATGCCAAGCATCACGCGCATAGATACGAGGCAAAATAATGGCGATACTCCGTCGTAGCGCCGCTGAGAATCTGGCCCCTTGACTCTTTCCTTCCATCTTTAACAGTAGGCCTGAGCCGTATCCCTACAGCGTCATCTTCTGGGAGAAAACAGCGGCCCAATACGCAGGGCAAGTACACAAGCTGCCAATATAAAAACAAGACACCATAATCTACACATTACACACAGGCATCATAAAAAGATTACCATCCATTTTCAAATGCACAACCTCCATCTCTTCTCCATGAAACCATCCAGTGAAGTGTTTTAGTTTTAAAGACCTCTACAACCCCCTGAAATCCAAGGACGCATTTGTGCGAATGCTCGGCGGGAAGGGGATAAACAATGTGGTGGATTTACTAATAATTGGAGTGCAAAATCTGGTGCAGCTCTGCAGAGACACCAATCCGCTTCCAGGTTGTATTACGAAAGCTTAATTTGAACAAGCTAAAGTTACAAGCAGATTGGTTTTGATGCAGAGCTTCGAAGTTAGCACTGTCCAGTGTTAGTAAAGCAACCCTGTTTGTATGAGAGGCGTTTCTCATGAGTGAAAACGCTCAAACTGACAAAAAGCTTAAAGTGGATGTAAACCTGACAAGATTTGAGCTGGGCACATATCTGCAGTGTTTTATCTTCTCTCCCCAAAGCCATAAGTCCTGTGGGATTCTTCCGTTATCAGTCCGATAACTGACAAGTTGGTGATAAAACCAGCCTAAAATTTGTGTCAGGACGGGTGCTATAATAAAATAAGCGGGCACTGGCAGCTGGTCAAATCACAGCACAGGTCTGCCTATGTGAAGGGGGGTGCTTTACCTCCAATCACCCCAATGTGTGGCACACGGTGCAGCTCACCCCCCTCACTAGGTATGTGAGGGTTAGAGAAAAAAAAAAAAAAAAAGGAAATAAAAAAAAAAAAAATTGATGAGCCACTTACTTATTTGTGCAGTAGGGTAAATCTTTTCCATGCTTTATTTCCATAGTGTGGGAAGAAGTCTTCAGAGTGCTATCCCCAACAAATCGGTAGCGATTCTTGTAGATGGTAGCAGGTGGGTCTTCGTTTGCAACACCATAGACAGCAAGAGGAGAAAATACAAAAAGTAATGGAATACCACTTTTTGTGCGAGTATTGGTAGCCGTGGAGTTTTAGTTGCAGGAGTATTGGGACTTTTCCCTCAATTTAATATAATGAGCATTAAGTAGGCACTATGCATGCAATAGCAAAAAATAAAGAGGGGGGGATCTGGGGACAAAAAAAAAAAAAAATGCAACTTGGGTTGAATCTCTTAACTTGTGAAAAAATAACAGGAACACATGGATCTACTTCAATTCAACCTGAATTAAGAGTAGAATAGATGGCTAATAATAAAAAAAAATTATATATGACTTTAGGCACGTATATAAAAATATAGCAACATTTTTTAAAGTTTCACAAATGTGACATATTGATCAACTGCATCTAAAAATAGAATACAAAAATAGAAAATACATAGTAGAAAACACAGGTCACATGGTAAAACAAGGAGAATAACTCAATGTAGACAACTTGCTGCAATGGCGTCTAATATAGATGCCCATGCTAAGTGGAAAATTCTCCTTGTATGGTCCACAGGATCTACATGTTTTGTGATATGTGCAATCCCTTCCTCAGGAGCTTCTAAGGAATGGGGGGGGGGGGGGGATCAGCCTCATAGTTTTATTTATTGGCCTTTTTTGGGTTTACAATTATCTTTGTGTGGCAGACTGATCCATCTCATGTGGTCCAAAATCAACTTCCGACGATTTCACTTTAGATGATTTCCCAATCAAATAAAATAAAGGTGATGTTGTAAAGCCCAAAAAGACCTTGTGATACAGTGAGGCCGATCCCAGCTTCCCAAGCTCTGTCTCTAGTACTTTGTGACTGAGTGATTGCTTTCATATGTTAAACATATTCCTTTCATTTTGGATAGATATCATGACCTGACCTGTCCTGCACTAAATTTGGATTTGTTGCATGTTATATTTGGCATCTAATCTTGGAAGAGATTAGAGACAGACTTATGGCACAAAGAATAGTGGTAGAAGTTAAAGGGGTTGTAAAGGTTCGTCTTTTATTTTTTACATAAGTTCCTTTAAACTAGTGCATTGTTGGTTCACTTAACTTTTCCGTCAATTTCTCTTTTAAATATGTTTTTTTTTCCTTGGTCTGCATTTCTCACTTAGTTTCTCCTCAGTAAGGTGTTCGAAATGACTCTCCACCACTTGGATGATGGTGGAAAGCTTACTGAGGAGAAACAAAAGTGAGAAATTCAAAGAAAAAAAAAAACATTAAGGGAAATGGAAGGTAAGTGAACAATGCTTAAAGAAACCCATTTAGAAAATAAAAGACGAACCTTTACAACCTTTTTTAAGACAGAGTAGCACATTTAATCAGTATCAAAGTTTTTTTTTTTTTTTGAGAAATTTTTTATTGAAAGATTTACAAACAAGACATACAGACATTTAAATGAGAACCATGGCACACACCAGGTCACTCGCGACCAACATGGTCTTAACATTGACAATCTACCTAACATAGGTAACTTCCTATTAACATACCCCCAACCCCATACCACCCCCCCCCCCCCCCCAAGACTCAGTCAACCACCACCCGGGCAACAGCACCAGAAAAATAATTGGGCACACAATTTAGTTGATCCAACTAAGCATTGGCAAGTATAAGAAGCATTGAACTCAATATTGAAATCATAATCCCCAGCGGACTGTCCCTCCCCTCAAACAATGGAATGATAATACCAAAGGGTCGAGCAGAACCCCCCTCCGTTACATCAAGGATAAGCCCATCTGCCTTTCATGCGCATCTAGCAATCCGTAAATCATAGCCCACTAGTCAGCCCCCTGTTCTAACCTGCAGTAGCATCAGAATTGTACCAGGCCCGCCAAACCTTGTCAAACTTTTTCAGACATCCCCTAGAGAGGCAAGTTGCTCTATAGAAGGGCATCATAGAATTCACCAGGCCCTTTGAGAAAGCTATACCTGGTGGGGCGGGCGACTTCCATTTGAGCAAGATGGCCTTCCTCCCATAAAATAGCAGTATATTCAACAATGTTCTGAGGGCCCTGGAAGGGACCACCTCCTCCACTAGGCCCAGAAGACACCTGCACCGACAAGGGAACAGGCACCTGTAGCATGTCCCCCAGACAAGAAACCCCCTCCCAAAATACCTTAATCTGCGGGCATTCCCAGAAAATGTGCTTTGCATCGGCCGGCGAGAAGGAGCACCACCAGCACTCCGAGGTCAGTATCAAAGTTTAGGGCAGGGTCTCAGTTTTGGTAGGTTTACTTTTAGAAATGCCATCTGATCCATCAGTTGTGGAGCCAGTTGCGATTGCTGCAGGGAGAGAATATTTCCAGCAATGGAATATACCTACTCACTTTGGACTGAGGTTGGGGGCAGGATATAAGCTCTTGGGCTACAATGGAGAGAGCAGGCCAAATAGCCCTCTTTTCATGGCAATGATGTAATGGCTCAGTAGGAGCAAGAAAATGTGGCATGGAAAGATAAGCCTTTACTATAATGAACATATTCGCAGCACACCACGGATCGTATAAAACATCCAAAAAGTTGTAATGCAATGAAAACATCACAAGAATTGCAATGTTTCCAGGCCACGCAGGACCTCTTCATCAGGCAAGTGAAAAAAAAAGTCAAAAAAAAGTCAGTGCAACTCCATAAAATATATAGAAACAGGCACCAATGAGAACATGTGAAAAAAAAATTCCATAAACACTCCCTCCTCCCCCACCCCATACCCCCCCCCCCCCCGTGACGTCATGCAGCGTCGGCACTCAGTACAGATAAAGTGAAACGGAAGCTCACTCACTATATCCAAGACACTACTTAGTTTGGACCCACAAGACTGCCCCTCAGGAATCTAGAGTCTCTGGCCAAATCTAGTCTGCTCTGGTTGCATTACCGATAGGTGTATCGGTAGGCTTCTCCAGTTCTTAATCCACCTCTAGCAGCGTAAATTGTTTTTGCCGGTCACACACTCTCAATTTAGTTATCCCTCCAGGTGGCCAACTCCAGAAAGGCATTTTGCCCATTATTCAAAGGATCACATTGAGTCAAACATTAGCTCAGGGCAAGCTTCTGTGAGCTTGTTAATCCTAGTTAGTTGACCCTCAAGCCTCCCTAGAAGTGCAGCAATGTCTGTAATTCACCTCTAGGTAACAGCTCTCGATTGGCAATAAACTGGATGTCTTGCTTGGCAAAGTGTGAATAGGGGGGGATAACGAGACAAAGAAAAAAGTTGCATTCTTTTGGCTCAAGATTTCCATGATAGCACATAAGGGACCAAGCACTGCCATCAACTGACCAATTGTACACTCCTCCCTGCTTAAAGTGGATGTAAACCGCCCAAAATTGTTTTTTTATTTCACAATTTAGAGAATAAGATTTTCTATCATCTGTGCCCAGTCTTGCCACAGAGTTAATCCAGCTGAGCATTTTTTTTTGTTCAGGAAATAAAACAGACCTTGCTTGAGTGACAGGTTATTTACATATCTCGTGCACTGCTTGCAGACATGCACAGCTTCTGTAAAAAATGCTTTAATCAAAACACAGGGGAGGGGGATGTGAATTGTGCAATTTTTTCAGAAGCAAGGACTTTTTATCTGGAAGTCTGTTGTATTTTACTGAAAAGAGGATTGCTCAGAGCTGGATTAACTCTGTGGCAAGACTGGGCACAATCTTACACTCTACATTGTGACTTTTTTTGGGGGGGGGGGGGTTTACATCCACTTTAATGGTCTAGCTATGCCTAAAAAATGCTCAAGTATTCTCTCAAGAACGCATTATTCCACCAAGGGCTCATGTCCTGCTTCAAGCGGTGCCGAGTAAGGCCGGCTTTACTTTGCTCAGATCTAACATGTGGCCATCCTTGACAGTCCTGTGAAAATGGCCTGCCATCTTACGATAATATTTGACGGCAACTTTCGACTACCATCATCCAGAGCAGCATTAACCACAAGATGCATGACATGTGCCAAGCAGCAAACTCCTACAAATTTCCCATTACACGGAGCCTTAATCATATTTGCTGCTCCATCGGTTACTACAAACCCTAACTTTAGCTACATGCCTGCTTGGTCTCCAAGCCACTCCACCACCATTTATTGGAGTGCACACAATATATTTTGAGCACTGTTCCTAGTCTATAACCTCTGCATGCAAGAGAAAAGGAACAGTGCCCCTGCTTAATAACTGCCTCAGCTCCTGTGCTTCTTGCCCCTGGTTTTGGTTTTTATAGGTTCTGACACAGTGGGCCGCCACCAGTGTGTGGTCAAAAATGCATGCTGGCCACTGGGAGCACTCCACAAGTCAGGAGGTAAAATGCACAGACTGGCAGCAGCTCTTCCCAACTCCTAATGCCTGCACACGCAACTTGTATAAAGAGGGTTCTATATTACAACTGAATGTACAGGAGGGCACAATTTACTGTGGTGCAACTGCCTGCATTAGCTGCTAAAAATGGCTCCCCCTCCAAACTAATGTGCTCTGACAGCTATCAATTGCCCAATAAGGCGGGTAATTTTTCACAACTGCTGCCTAGACACCCCCCATAGAACAGTTTCTTAACTTTAGTCCTCAAGGTGCCCCAACAGGTCATGTTTTCAGAATTTCCCTCAGATGAAATGGCTGGGATAATTACCAAGGCAGTGAAACTGATCAAATCATCTGTGCAAAAAAGAAAAGCCTGAAAACAAAGTCAGGTCACCTGAGGCCAGGTGACAGATGCACTCTGTTGGAGTCAGGAGTGCACCGCTAAGGTAGTGGACTTTAGGACTGACTGCTGCGGGTGGAACTCTGGGAGATTCAGGAAGGCTGGTCCACTGGAGAACCAACACTGATCCCACAGGGAGCTAGAGCATAGATTCCCCAGGGCGCAGAGTCTAAGAGCCAGCAGGTGTTCACCAGAGCCTCTAGTGGTGAGGATGGACTGCGCTGCAACTGGCTCCAGGTCGCGGCCCCCAGGGTCTCCCAGCTCAAGCTCTGACTACAGGACAAAAAAATAAAGGAAAGCAGCAGACAGGATAAGACATAGTAAGGAGACAAGCCAAAGGTCGGGGCAACTAGCAGACAAGGATAATGCCAAAGGTCAGGGTCAGGCAGGGATAGTCAAAAACAAGCCAAGTTCAGTAACTGGAATCAGACATGTCACACAAAAAGCTAAAAACAATATTGATCAGCACGGCTGGCTTGCAGTGCACAGGTTAATATACAGTTATTTGATAGGGGCTGGGGTGCAGCCATGCTTTGAAGAGATGACTTAAGCAGCCAGGTGAGAGTGGGTGGCCTCTTAATCTGAGCACATGAAGGGGTAAACTGAAAAAAAAAAAATAAAAAAAAAAAATTACTGCATAACCATGACACATAACCTGTTGGGGTGCCTTGAGGACTGGAGCTGAAAACTGCCCTAGAATGACAACCACCACATTGCTGCCGGGTAGGTCAACCTAAAAGCCGCTCGGTTCCTTTGCAGAGCTGCAGATTTTAGTAAAAAAAGTAAAAAAATCATAGAAACATAAAAAGGTGACGAGAAAAATAAAAGACCAAATGCTCCATCAAGTCTGCTTTTTTTATATCCATTTTTCTTTCAGTATAGATTTATATTTGCCCAAAGCATTTAGATGCATGTTCGAAAATCTATTAGTAATAGACCTCCCATGTTATATGGAGTTCTACAGTTCTTTTTAATCAAGACATTTTCCAGAAAATTACTAAGATCTGTAATCATAACAGAATTGTTCCTATATATATGCAGCTACAAGAATTTTTTTATACAAGCCCCTTCAATTTGCTTCTACAAGTTTCTTAAATACTGAACACACACACAACCTGTATTAAGCCACTTATGCCGAATGTACCCCTAACAAAAGTCATTCTGAAATCGATCTATCCATCTAGAAACACGACACTTAACCCACAGGTATAAACACTGTATATGCAAGAGATAATCTTATATAGATGAAACATTCACCTCAAGCATATGATATACACTCCATCAGTATATAGTCAATACAACATACATACCCCTCACATCAGTCCTGAAACTTAATTGAATGGATGGAGAGGGGCCCTCTGAAGGGAGGCGTCACCCCCTTATGATCACAGGTGGATATACAGCATAAAGCCCAGGGTGGGTGTGACAGACTCAGATTATCCTATGTCTAGGGTCACCTTCTGTTCAATAGGGCAACTAAGAAATCATAATTCATGTATTGCAGAAGATGGGACATTAATGACAGTTCATTGCAGGAGATACTGGACATATTACAAATGGGTTATTTTGTCCCGACTAGGTCAATAGGACAATGACCCTTCAATGCTTAGCTCAGACTATGGAAATGCTAAGTGGAGCCGGCTTGTGAAATACCTTTTCATTGTGCTCTACAGGTGAATAGCCATTGTCAGAGATGGGACGTCTCTGGGAGAAAATGACCTCAACTGTCTTTTAGAATGGGTCTTGTCGGGTCATGTTAAATATAGCCGGTGCCAAAATGTCTGGATAGTGATTAGCTCAAGGGGATGTCATTATCTAAAAGTATGTAATTGAAGCCCCCCCTGTGTGAGGAGGGGGCGGAGAGTTTCATTGTTCCTTGATTCCTGATAAGCTTGCAACTAGATATAAAACCATAATGAACCATTAAAGTATTCCATATTAAGCACATACAAGTCTCATGTGTTTTAAAGGCAGCTAAAATATCCGGTATCTGTGTCGAGACTATGGGAAGCAGTATCTGACGGAAGCATTTGGTCTGAATGCGGGGACCTTCTGTGACAGTGGGGATCCCAGCACTATTTATACCTGGCCGCCCGCAGACAGGCAACACAACCAAACAAGCGGTTACCTTACATAAAAATGTTAGGTCTAATCGCCATTAGCAACTGGGAAATATATATTTCTACGATAATGTTAGAGGTGTAGGAAATGGTTTCTGTAAAGGGTTAACTAGGCTGATATTGGCAAAATTGAATCTACTCAACACAGTACTTCACATGCAACCATGAGAGATATTTTACCAGATTGTTCTACTAAGAATCTTTTTAGTACATTAACAATTTGCTTATAGCCACATGCGACAAAGAAAAGCATTTGCAGCTATTGGAGGAACTCAGATGGATCCTAAGAAAAACGGGACAGAAGTATAATCCCATTAAGGCACAATTGTCGCAGGAATCTGTCTTTTCTGGGGATTACAGTGGCAGCAAATGGTAGAAAGATAGCAACGGAGAAGGTAAAAATCATTCTACAATTCCCTCCAACAGTGAGCATGCCCAATCAGATCTTTCCTAGGAGTGGTAAAATTGCAGGATTTCATCCGATGGTGCCCATAAGTCCACACCACTGTATAATTGGTGGAAAAAGGATGCCAGATGGCACTGGACTGAGCAACACACCAATCCAGTGGAGGAGCTTAAAGCGTTAGCGCCAGTATTAGCCAACCCAGAGTACCAACTGTTCACATTGAGACTGCCATATCAGAGACAGCCATGTCAGCTGTTCTGTCACAGGAAATCCATGGGCAACCGAGACCCATATTATATATTTCCAAACCATTATCTCCTGTGGAAATTAAGTACTCTCTGAAAAACACCTTGGGCAGTGAAATACTACACATACATCATAGGACTTAACCCAGTCACCCTGCACACCACTCCCACTAAGTTTTTTCACACAGACAGAGTAAAGGGGGAAATGTATTCAATGTCAGGTGGGCCCATTGGGCTCCGTTGCTCCAAAAGCAAGACACAAACAAAAAAAGTCAAATAATCCTTCCACATGAATGTGCCATCACCCCACAATCAGCGGCACAACAATTCTTTAGACCTTTGTCTAAAAATGAAAAGGTCCCAGAAAATGCAGTCCCAATTCTCACAGATGGATCATGTTTTTACGTGGAGGGTTCCCCACATGCAGGATTTGGAATATACATTATCGATCCACATGCAATGATTCAAACATCAATCTTTTGGTCATGTCAAATCGGCACAATTCACCGAGATGGCTGCGATTGCTCATGCCCTAGAACTGAGGAAAGGGGCATCAAGAAATAGTTTTATACTCAGATTCTGCGTGGGTCTGTAATACTCTTACAGAATTTCTGCCCTTCTGGCACACCCACCAGTACATGTCCTCAGATGGGTCTCCACTTAGACATGTATCCCTGGTGAAATATGTTGTAATATTGGTGCAAAGGTTGCCAGTCAAAACATGGGGGTGTAAAGTAAAATGTCATACAGGCACTGCCCCATACTGGGAACAAAATGAGGTAGCAGATTGCTTGGCCAAACAAGGAGCACAAGGGGGGGGGGGGGTCTGGGAAATTCCTTAGAATTTACTGGACTTTGTCTTGTACCCCATAGTTTGTGCCCTCACAAAATTCTGCAACTAAAAGGTTTTGCTTTTTATCCTTTTAGAGCCATGAAGTCGATGTGGATTGTGATCCTGCTCCATCTGATGGGACATACCAAGGGAGAGGTGACTGGACTGCTCATCAGCGTGATAGTTGACCAGAATCTGATCTCCTGCCTAGAGGGAGAATCCCTCTTATTGCCTGTGGCCATTGTAGGGAAGAAAGTTTATTGGTGGAGTCCCATTGATAATCTAGTCTGGATTAATGACGTTGCTGGGAATATCATGGACTGCCAGAAAAAAAAAAGTTGAGTTTTCAGAACAGATCCTTATTGATTCAAGAGACACGGTTGAGGGATGTCGGAGAGTGGACATTTTGTTATCTCCATCCCCTTGTCCAGCAACACTCATGCATCCACTCTTCAGTACGTCCCAGGGAAAATTACCTTGCAGGTGTTGAAAGACTAACACCTACTCCTACAACTTTGCCCAAAAATACATCCTTGGTATGTCCATCACAGCAAGAAGGACCACCTAGTGGCCCAACGGAAAACAATCCCTGGAAAATTGTTTAATAACGTTAAGTTCATTCATGTGCAGGTGGTACTTAATTTGTCCCAGTGGAACATGGCCGAATTCGGCTCATGTGCCCGGACAAATGTATCTTTGTTTTACTTTTCCTTGTTAGTAGATTTGATTGCCTCTCATGCAAGCCGAACTCGGGATCCATTTGCAGAACCAAACATTCCTCCCACAGGGGCATTTTCAGATCCAGAAAGTTAAAGAGCGTGGACAGCATACTTGCATCCATCCCAGCACTTTTTGGATCTGGCATGTCAATTTGGAATCAAGCCTTGTCAGCGATTCGCAGGCATATCGGAAATTTTGAACAGGAAGAGGGTTGACAAGTGCTAAAACCAGTTCTGCAGGTTGTCCAGGGGCTTGCAGGGGAGGAAAGGTTTTTACGGTTTATAACAAAGCTAGAGGATGGTATGGGCAAAGAGGTAATATGCACTGCGTATGGAAATGTTTTTATGTTAAAAAATACAGACCTTACCCAATGGCATTGTACTCGCACGGTGGAATGAATGTACATTCTGGAGAGAAGCACAAACCTTTGCCGGTTTCCACAACTATAGGTATAGTGACCACACCCAAATAGAGGGTCATTTGCTTGCAAGAAGAGCCAGTCACTGTGCGCCTACCTTGACCTAATGTATGCATCATTCACAATGTCGCTGCCCATGTTCCATCCACTAGATGACTACTTAACACAATGGCGTCCATACACTCACTTGGATACCTCGACTGTACTGTGTCATCACCAATCACCAGACATTTCTCTATGAAGGTCAGTCATGTCCAATAACATATCCAAATTTTTGCTTCATTCCACATGAGTACACCATTGGGGAAACTATAGTAACCCACATACCAGTATTAACAGAATACTATATCATTAAGTACCCCTGATGTCCCAGATCCTATCACATACATACCCCATTTTGATGTAAAAATTTATACTTTGTCAGTAAACCTTCACAATCTACTTGCAAGGAAGGATACCCATATAATTCAAATTAGTAATGATATGGTGAAAACAGAAAATGTTGAATGAAATTTTACATGGGGATTTTAGCTTAGTCACCACTAGGACCTGGATGGAAATGGTAATAAAAGGTCTTCTAGGGAGCTGCGGTGGCTCAACGTGATTGGCACTGCGCTGACAAGCCGTTCACCTCTGCAGCCAAGGGTTCGGATCCCGGTCTCGGCTGCATGTGAATTGAGTTTGGTGGTCTCAGCCCGGCTCCCGGTGGGTGTGCTATGCGAGGTAAGCCTGCGCTTAGTACGCCCACCCCCCTCCCACAAAAACCCACCACACTTACACGCACTCAAAATTGGGTTAACATGCACGCACTTTGGCCACGCGGTCTCTAAAAAAGGAGAGGCAAAGGACTAACAGGGCTGGCTGAGCGGGCTAGATCCTCAATCCCTCATAGGGGAGTCCCTCTGCCCCGTTGGGCTTCAAAGCGGAGCAGGTAGGGCGGGCTGTGTGGGAGGACCCCCTTACACCCACCATTGCCACCCGGGGGCATGGAGAAAAATGGCAGATTGCCTCTGGGGGTGGTCTCCCAACTCCTCCGGCTCCTCTCTCAAGTACACGCACAAAATACACTTTAAAGAAAAAAAAAAAGGTCTTCTCATATTGCAATGTGGGGTATTGATTTTCATGACGGGCATGGCCGACTTCTAAGGAGATTAGACATAAACTACTCACTTAAGTGTGGCCTCATCTGTTTCAACTTTCCACAAGGGGTCATCTGTTGCCTTACGAGAAATATGTTTAATAGCCATTAGCAACTGGGATTATTAGATAGAGATAGAGATAGATATAGATAGAGATAGAGATAGATATCTATCTCTCGGAGAGAGTCAGTCTCCTACACCTTTTGGTATACCCAGCCAGGAAGAACATCACAGCTGGACTATACGAAGCTGCCTTGATTGGCTGTACTCTTCCAAAAATAGCCATTGAAGGGAAGTTAATGAACCTAGGTTTAATTTATCTTCAAAGCTTATTATCGCTAAAGTTCATGTAGGAGGATGTTGCCCATATTTGGGAGAGACCCGCCCAAGGGAGGGGGGGAGCTAACAATAGCCAAATCATAGGTAACAGGTGTAAGTCAATAGGAAAGTTAAAGAGTATGAGATTCCCACCTAGTTGTAAATACTGCAGTACTCACCGATATTATCGATGGTGCAATCTAATATACAATATAACAAAGTGAAAAAAAAAACACACCAGACTGCTGCACACCCTAAAGAGTTAACTACACATTTATTAAAGCTATATCAAAAACCAAAAAGGCATAAAACTAGGTCCCCTAAAAATAGGTGGATCTAACCAGATAATTCCCTATTGAAACCCCCCCCCCCCCATTGATGGCATATACTGGTAAAGAACAACTCGATTTTCCCGAAGGAGGATCAGAGTCTATACATAGTGCACCCACCACAAAAACAGACACCCCCCCTACATGAAAAGCCCAATTGCTAATTTAAATATCCCCAATTCCCACACAGGACAGTGGTTCCCTGTAAAAACAGGTAATGGATATCTACGGACTATGTGAGGAACACAGCATAAAAGGATACCTGGAAAAGGACATAAAAAAGAAAATCACATAAATGTGGTAAAGGTAACACTACTCCGCTCTAATGTATAACTTGTGACAAACAAAATGATTGATGAAAGAGCCAGAGGGACAATGAGCCTGTTGGATAATTGAAATCGGAATAGATGCGGTATCCCTATGGTTGGCTATGAGACATACTTTGGCCGGCCCACAAAACCCATTTTTGGTGGAGCGGTTAGAATTGGTCTTAAACAACAACTGTGTTTTTGATAGCAAATACCATCGTCAAAAGCGTGGGGTGGCTATGGGGGCCTCCTGTGCTCCATCCTATGCCCGTTTACATCTGGGCTAGTGGGAGAGACAGGAGGTATACCACCACCCAGCATTTGAGAAAAATGTTGCCCTTTGGGTAAGATTTATCGATGATGTCCTAGTGGTGTGGAGAGGGACCATGCCTGAATTTGAGAAATTTATGAGTGAACTAAACACTAAAAATATCTTTGTCACCTATAAGGTAGACAGGGAACAGATTGAATTCTTGGATCCACTGATCCGTAAAGGAGGAACAAAAATTGTGACTAAAATGTTTAGAAAGCCTACAGCAGGGAAAACCCTCCTCCACACCACTAGCCACCATCCATGGGCATGGATTAGAGGGATCCCTACTGGTGGACAGTTTCTTAGAATTTGCAGAAATTGTACTTAAATACAAGACATTCATAAGGATTTAGGCCAAAGATTTAGGAAAAGAGGGTATCCCAACGCTATGATAACACAAGCAGAATTAAAAGTATGGAAAAAAAACACAGGAAAAGATCCTGGGCCTAGAACTACATGAGGAAAGAAAAGACAAAATGAATACAGATACCCGGCCTGGTGACCACCTATGGTACACACTGGGACTACCTAAAACAAACCTTAGGCAAACACTGGCATCTGCTTATGCATTAGAAATTGGGCTTTTCATGTAGGGGCGGGGGGTGCTATGTATAGACTGATCCTCCTTCGGGAAAATCAAGTTTTCTTTACCAGTATATGCCATCATTGGGTGGTTTGAATAGGGAATTATCTGGGTAGGTCCATCTATTTTTAGGGGTCCTGGTTTTATGCCTTATTTTTGTTTTTTGATATAGCTTTAATAAATTTGTAGTTAATTTTTTAGGGTGCAGCAGTCTTTATTTTTACTGTTAGTCAATAGAAAAGGGCTATAAAATAAGGAGGCTCAGTCAATAGAAAGGGGAGAGATGAGGACCCTGGGCCCAGGACGTCAGTATTTGAGGCAACTTATAAGAAACCATCTTTCAGTACTTAGCATATACTTTGTCATAAGTTTTTATGTTTGATATTTGTAGTGTGATGTACATACTTTGTATTTGAATCTAATATTTACTTGCTTAAAGACTGTGGGCCAGATTCTCTAAGAAATTCGCCGGCATAGCGTAAGCCATTTACACTACGCCACCGCATCGTACAAGAGCAAGTGCCGTATTCCCTAAGCATTTGCTCCGTAGTTTGCGTTGGCGTAGCGAAAATGGGCCAGCGTAAGCCCGTATAATTCAAATGGGGCGGCTTGTATTTAAATTAAGCGCGCCCCCGCGCCGACAGGGGGAAAAGCCCAGTGCGCATGCTCCAGCTCACGTCGGAAAGCGACATTGAAACAGACGTCAAAACGACGTGATCGTCACTACGCAATGCCCCATTCGCGAACGAGTTAGTAAAACGACGTAAAAAGCCGACGCTGACCCGACGCCATACTTAACATGGCATCCGACGGTACTTCGTAAGGTTACTCCTCATAGAAGCAGGGGTAACCTTACGAGTTCGTAAACGACAACGGGGCGGCGTAAAAGCGATCAGGAATCGGCGTAGTAGCCTCATTTGCCCTAGGCAAATGAGAAAACAATGTAAAGGTCACCTAGTGGCCGGAGTTGTCATTACAACTACGATCCGCAAGTGTAATGGTATTACACTTGTCGGATGTTCAAGCGTATCTATGCCAAAGTGATGCTAAGCATCACTCGCATAGATACGAGCCAAAAAAACGGCGATACGACGGGGTATCTGAGATACTCCGTCGTAGCGCCGCTGAGAATCTGGCCCTGTAAATGTATGCGGTATATTAGATAGACCAATATCTTTCTATAATAAATGCTTATGTTAAAGTTTTCACTCTGGTGGAAAGAACTTATTTAAACCATACATCATATGTGAGATATTAAATCTTATATATTATAAGCCATGGATTACCCACGACATTTCTTGGACACCATCTACAAGCCAGTCCATGAGCCCCACACCATAGACAGGATCCTGGCCAACACATTACTGTCCTGGGGGGGGGGGGGGGCGCAGGCTGATGCCCTATAGAGCTCAACACCACTGATGAGCATAGCAAGAGCAGCCAGAATTATCAACCCTACGTCAAGCCACCCTACTTGGCCATGATAGCCCTTGTCATGCAAACTTCGCCCAAGAGGAAGCTCAAACTGTCCCAGGTAACGGTCTATTATGGGACTTCTGTGCACCCAAGGGGAGGGGGGGGTGACAGACTAGCTTAGATAAAGGATTTCTCAGAGGAATATTCTTTATTTTTAGCACATTTTTTAGGCCTTTGGGTTACTTGCCAAAGTTTTATATTTAATTTTTAAATTTAGGCCTCTGGCTGCCTGTTAGATTTGCAGCATATATATAAAAAAAGAAAAGACAAACATCAAACACTAATGGCCACAGGCTGAACTGCAGAATATAAAACTTTGTTTTCCTCAATTTATATAAATCATTATCTAAAGCCAAATTTTCTCTTTGGCGATGTGGGTCAGATTTTTGTTGCATTTGCATGAAGCAATAAGCCTTATGCCGCGTACACACGGTCGTTTTTTGCGAAGAAAAAAAAAACGACGTTTTTTGTGAAGTAAAAAACAACGTTTTTGAAACGTCACTTTCAAAGACGATGTTGCATACACACCATCGTTTTTTTCACAAAAAACAAGGTTACGTTCACCACACTTTTCCATTGAAGCTCGCTTCATAACTAGCTTCTGGGCATGCGCGGGTTGAAAAACGTCGTTTTAAACTACGTTTTTGCTACACACGGTGACTTTGTGAAACAAAAAACGACGTTTTGAAAAACGACACAAAAAATTCAAGCATGTTGGAATTTTTTTTTGGTCGTTTTTTTTTAGACAAAAAACAACGTTTTGCCCACACACGCTCAATTTAAATGACGTTTTAAAAAACGTTGTTTTTTTCATCGCAAAAAACGACCGTGTGTACGCGGCATTATGCTGTCCTTACGTATATCATTCACAGCAGTTCAATTACACCAATGTTTTCTTACAAATACATACAAGATGGATTATTCAATAAAAAAAATATGTGTTCACATTTTTCATTTTGTGCACGTTTTCCTTCAAAATTTTTCTCTTCATATTGTGTTTTAATAAAGTTGCATATAATTGAACAGATTATATGCAAGGACAGTGCCAAGGCCTATATTGTTGTTGCTCTTATTAGGCTTAACCTGTGCTTTATGACATAAGATTTGTAATAGTGAAATGATTTATAGAGGGGTGCTTTTGCATTTTATTTTAGTCTTTATTGCTGTACCAGTTGGAGAGATTTACCCCGAGATCCCCAAAGTACGAAAGCAATTAGAAAAGTCAATATTGGGCTGTCAAAACAGCTGAAGGCTTTCAATGAAGACAATTGTTCTTGTGGCCACTGCCCAAATTGGCATTTGCCTTCTTTTGGAGGGATTTTTACTGGAAGGAAAGAAGATTTCCTTAAATGAGCCAAACAAGAAAAAAGTTGTGCTTCAGTTCATCTTTGCCTTCCAAGTTTAGGGATTGAATCACAATACCACAAAGAAATTTTTTAAGCCAAGAGGCTATCAACAGCGCCTTAAACCGCCCCCCGCAAACTCTTCAAGATGGTCACCCAGACCATGAAACCAGGATGCATTGAAGCTCCCAGTTCGGACACACAAGAATTTTGCAATGAACTATCGGATTACTTCATTAATAAAATCGAGGCAATCCGTGAAAGCATTCAGCAAAACAATTCCCCCTTCAGCCCCCCCGCAGCCTCTCACACAGCACCCATAGTAATTCTCCTATATCAGGTAAGTTTACCCTGGAACCCATCTCCATTGAGACCACTAAGAATGTCATTGACGCTTTGCGTAATGGCACAGCGCCAAATGACATTATCCCCACAAAACTGCTGAAGGAATGCGCCTACATCCTGGCTCCTCCCATCATGCAGCTTATCAACCAGTCTTTCTTGGAGGGCATAGTGCCCTCACAGTTGAAAGAGGGTATAATCCAACCCATCATGAAGAAACCCGCCCTGGACCCCAAGGACCCACTCCACCGCCGTCCCATAACAAGTCTCAATGTACTCTCAAAGATAATGGAAAAAGTAGTGGTACAACAGCATCTAGATACCCACAAGCTACTTGACCCATTGCAATCAGGCTTCCGTCCCGGACACGGGACGGAAACAGCATTGCTGAAAGTATGGGACGATGTTCGAGGCCGCAGACGAAGGAGAATCTTGTCTTCTAATTCTGTTGGACCTAAGTGCAGCTTTCGACACTGTAGACCACAAACTGTTACTTGTATAAACAAGAAAGTGCAATCAGCGCAAAAATACAAAGGAACTAAATAATAATAAATAATAATAAATGTACTAATAAGTGTAAGAATGAAAAATACTCAAAGAGTAGATTTCATATGGATGCAAGCTGAACACCAAAAAGGACAATCACAAAAATCCCTGAAGTAAATATATCAAGAAAAGCAGTGCAGCGCAAACCTAGGTTACATAATAATGAAGATAAATATGCTCATAATGGTGAAAAAATAAACACATAAATAGTTAATATCAGTGTGAAATAAATAAAAGAAAGTCCAAATTTGCAATGTGCAAACAACTTGAAAGAAAGAATCCTGTGATCAAGAAAATCAGAGTATCTTCACCATGTGACTGGAAAACCAATATTTCAAATGTGATCCCTTCACCAGTAAAGATGGGTACTCTCACCTCACACACAGACCCTTGTTTTACCAAAGGTCTAATAGACTTAGATCAAATGGTAGGAATTCCAGATGGCTCAAAGATGTATACTTTTCAGCTGTAGGACCCGGAGATAAGCAAGTATCCTCAGTGGCACCAACGGACCAGTATGCAAAGAAAAAAGGCCAAATCTAAGAGCTTCCATATAAAACCAGGTCTCTTTAATGAGTATAAAATGTGCAGGATACTCACATTAGGGTAGAAAATACAGGCATGTAACACCATAAACAAACAGCTCGAATGAAGATGTGGGACATCAACGAGTGACGTGGGATGGTTCCTGACCCCGGACGCGTATCGTAATACAACTTCCTCAGCAGCCCTGCTGAGGAAGTTGTATTACGATACGCGTCCGGGGTCAGGAACCATCCCACGTCACTCGTTGATGTCCCACATCTTCATTCGAGCTGTTTGTTTATGGTGTTACATGCCTGTATTTTCTACCCTAATGTGAGTATCCTGCACATTTTATACTCATTAAAGAGACCTGGTTTTATATGGAAGCTCTTAGATTTGGCCTTTTTTCTTTGCATACTGGTCCGTTGGTGCCACTGAGGATACTTGCTTATCTCCGGGTCCTACAGCTGAAAAGTATACATCTTTGAGCCATCTGGAATTCCTACCATTTGATCTAAGTCTATTAGACCTTTGGTAAAACAAGGGTCTGTGTGTGAGGTGAGAGTACCCATCTTTACTGGTGAAGGGATCACATTTGAAATATTGGTTTTCCAGTCCAGGGCCGGTACAAGGCAGGGGCGGGAGGGGCGAGTGCCCAGGGCGGTACCATTTAATATAGGAGGGGGGGCGCAGCCGCAGGTCAAGTTCTGCCACGGCCGCCTGTGTGTCACCTGTGTCATAGCCAGCGGGCAGTGGCACTGTACAAATTGTATGCCGACTGCCGAGTGCGTCCTGCATCCTTCCCTGTGAAGTGGTGTTTAATGTCTCCCCCTACAGAGGAGTCTCGTAGTCTCTGCCAGCGGCGTGACTTCACTGCACTCACGGCCTGAGGCGAGGTGGGAGCGGGAGAGGAGTGCTGCGCAGGGAACTGTGTTGGCGCTGTGACTAACAGCCTGTGAGATAGAGGAGCCGTGGACTCATCTCGAGGAGCCTGCCTGTCTCTAGCTGGAAGCTACTGTAGCAGTAGCAGTCACTGTGCATCAGACGGACTACTGAACTTATAAAGTAAGCAGAACTTCAACTTAGAGAAGACTAATAAATGGCTGGCTGAATAGGGGGGCTGACTGAGGCAAGGTTAATAATGACCACTGTGTATTAAGAAAAAACAGCAGATAAAGTATGGTTTTGCTTTAATTTAAATGAGCCATGCTTGCCATCTGACTGACATTGTTGCTGCCCCCTGTTGATATGTTCCCAAAGTGGCTCCCTCACTGTGAAATGCAGAGATAAAATTGGAGTATGTGAATTAAAGCAAGTGCTCACTCCATAAAAGAATGTGCAAAAAGATGTGGGACTTTAATTGTAACTCTGAGGCGGCGTACACACGATCGGACATATCCGATGAAAACGGTCCGCGGACCATTTCCATCGGATATGTCCGATCGGGAGTTTGATCCGATGGCGTGTACACACCATCGGATCAAATTCCCCGCCGCCGGACGGCGCGGTGACGCGGCGGTGACGTTGACGCCGCCACGTCACCGCACCAGGAAGTAAAACACTTCCGCGCATGCGCCGAATCCATTCGGCAGCGGCACGGCGGCGGTGGGGGCCGACATGTCTGCTGGTAAGTGTACTAACCAGCAGACATGTCGGGCGGACAGATTCCCACCGGATAGATTTCAAAGCTTGCTTTGAAATCTGTCGGGTGGAGAAATCTGTCCGCTAGCCCATACACATGAGCGGAGATGTCTGCTGAAACGGTCCATCGGACCGTTTTCAGCGGACATATCCCCTCGTGTGTACGCGGCCTTAGGCCTCGTACACACGAGTAAATCTATCTGTTCAAATCGGTCGGACCGATTCTGCTGGGATTTTGGTTTGCACGCGTGTACACACGAGCAAACCAAAATCCCTGCCAGCAGACGGCGCGCTGACGTGTCGGTGACGTAGCGGTGACGTTGACGCCGCCACGTCACCGCACCAGGAAGTAAAACACTTCCGCGCATGCGTCGAAATCATTCGGCGCGTGTGCAAGAAGACATGTCTGCTGGTTAGCGTACTAACCAGCAGACATGTCGGGCGGACGGGTTCCCAGCCGACAGATTTCAAATCATGCTTTGAAATCTGTCGGGTGGCCAAATCCGTCTGTTTGCCCGTACACACGATCGAATCTGTCTGCTGAAACGGTCTAGCAGACCGTTTCCAGCAGACAGATTTGATCGTGTGTACGAGGCCTTTGGCCTCTTTCACACTGGGGCGGGGGCGGCGTTGGCCGTAAAGCGCTGCTATTTTTAGTGGCGATTTACTGCTGTTTTTCTGGAGGTTTTCGGCTGCTAGTGGGATGCTTTTAACTGGGGCGGGGGCGGCGTTGGCCGTAAAGCGCTGCTATTTTTAGTGGCGATTTACTGCTGTTTTTCTGGAGGTTTTCGGCTGCTTGTGGGATGCTTTTAACCCCCGCTAGCGGACGAAAAAGGGTTAAAACTGCCCGCAAAGCATCCCTGTATTGGTGATTTGCCGGTGGTATAGCTGCGGTGCCCCATTGATTTCAATGGCCAGGAGCGGTTGAGTAGCGGTATACACACCGCTCCTTCACCGCACCAAAGAGTAGGACTTTTTTTACCGTCCTGCTTGCGCACCGCTCCAGTGTGAAAGCCCTCAGGGCTTTCACACAGGAGAGACAGCAGCGGCTGTTTCAGGTCACTTTGCAGGCGCTATTTTTAGCGTTATAGCGCCTGCAAAGCGACCCAATGTGAAAGGGGTCTAAGATGATTATTGACATACCATACAGACAACTGATAAGAATATATTAATTACTGAAAACTTAAAACCTAAGAAAACATTTGCCAAAAAAATACATTGATTTTTTTTTGGGGGGGGGGGGCGCAGTTTACCATCTTCGCCCTGGGCACCAAATGGCCTTGTCCCAGCACTGTTCCAGTCACATGGTGAAGATACTCTGATTTTCTTGATCACAGGATTCTTTCTTTCAAGTTGTTTGCACATTGCAAATTTGGACTTTCTTTTATTTATTTCACACTGATATTAACTATTTATGTGTTTATTTTTTCACCATTATGAGCATATTTATCTTCATTATTATGTAACCTAGGTTTGCGCTGCACTGCTTTTCTTGATACACAAACTGTTACTGACTCGGCTTGCTGAAGTAGCCAGAGTCGCAGAAGGCGATTTATCTTGGTTCTTCTCTTATCTGGAAAACCGATCGCAAACAGTGAAGTTAGGACCTTTTACGTCTGAGAAACGCACAGTAACATGCGGAGTCCCTCAAGGATCGCCTCTGTCACCAGTGCTGACTAACATATCTTCGTCCTCTTTTTGAGATCAGCAGCCAAAAACTGCTCTACCACTCATATGCAGATGACACGCAACTGTATTTCCGCATCTGCAACAGAAAGGATCACCACCTCAATCTAGAGACATGTCTCTCTTTGATAGAGGACTGGATGACAAAGAGTTATCTTAAACTCAATGGAGCGAAAACAGAACTTCTCCTGTTTCACGCCAAGCGCAGGAATCAACTTTCAACAGCGTGGACCCCCCCAGCCTATTTTGGGCAAGCTCATCACCCCTAGCGCCAAAGTCAAAAGCCTAGGGGTAATTTTTGACTCCTTTATGACAATGGACGCACAAATAGGGTCAGTAGTCAGCGGATCTCACCATCTACTGCGCCTACTACGCAGACTCACTCCGTTCATCCCTAAAGAAGATTAAGCGGTCGTGGTGGGAGCAATTGTAAACTTCAGGCTGGATTATGCAAATGCCCTTTACCTCGGACTCCAAGTACCAAATCGCTCGTCTGCAAGCCGTTCAGAATACGGCCGCCAGACTTGTGACTGGGAAAAAACCCTGGGAATCAATCTCACCTTCACTGAGAGCCCTTCATTGGCTGCCAGTTAAAGACAGAATTGCTTCTAAGGCTCTCTGTCTTACGCATAGATGTGTCCATGGGAATGCCCCCCTTTATTTATGTGAAATAAAAGCTCATAACCCCAATCGCGTTTTTCGATCCACTAGTCAGAACCAGCTCCAGGTTCCGAAAGCCAACTTCAAGTCCAAAGGAGAAAGAAGATTCGCGATCCAAGGTCCCATACTATGGAACGCTTTACCAACCAGCATTCGGTTGGAGGAGAACCACCTAGCATTTAGGAAAAAGGTCAAGACTTTTCTCTTTTGATATCAAAGGGGACAGGAACAACAAGCGCCCAGAGGCGATTCAGTTCGCATGTGCCACGCTATATAAGTTTTCATTCATTCATTCATTGGTAACCGAGAGATCCATGACATTGACGTCCCCTTCACCCATACATTTGTGTTGCCAGACTTCAGAAAGTTCTAGCCATCTGCCCAATACAAGCATGCACAAAGGGTTCTGTCTATACCCCGACTTCACTTTCTACATGCTTCATTTAGGAAGCATTGTGCCACAAACTGACAGGAGGCCTACAGTGATGTCCTCCCAAGTATCTCAGCACAGATCTCCTGATTATACATCTCGGTTTATGGTCACTTACAACTATATATCTTTTTTTACTGGCAGATCCTACAAGAGATTAGCATTCTCTTCTCTTTCCGCAAGGGGGATCAGGGCTGGAAAGATTCTATACGACATAACCTCTCCGCTAATGGCTACTTCCGAAAAGGATTTGTTGCTCCTAGGATATGATGGGCGCTCCTCAAATCACAACATGAATGTAATAGACTGCATACCTGTTTTTTGGAGATGTTCTAATAGAAGTCTTCCAGAGCACTGTTAAGTTCTGAATTACTTTGGGATGAAAAAAAAAATATGTTGGAAATATTTTACCTAGGGTTACACTTTAACCACTTACCTACTGTGCACCTAGACCCCCTTCCTGCCCAGACAAAATATAAGCTTCCCGCACTGCGTCGCTTTAACTGACAATTGCGCGGTCGTGCGACGTGGCTCCCAAACAAAATTGGCGTCCTTTTTTTCCCACAAATAGAGCTTTCTTTTGGTGGTATTTGATCACCTCTGCGGTTTTTATTTTTTGCGCTATAAACAAAAATAGAGCGTCAATTTTTAAAAAAATGCAATATTTTTTCCTTTTTGCTATAATAAATAACCCCAAAAAATATATAAAAATTTTTTTTCCCTCAGTTTAGGCCGATACGTATTCTTCTACATATTTTTGGTAAAAAAAAAATGCAATAAGCGTTTATCGATTGGTTTGCGCAAAATTTATAGCGTTTACAAAATAGGGGATAGTTTATGGCATTTTTTTTTTTTTATTATTAATGGCGGCGATCTGCAATTTTTTTATTGGGACTGCGACGTTATGGCGGACATTTCGGACACTTTTCTGACATTTTTGGGACCATTTACATTTATACAGTGAAAAATGCTATAAATATGCATTGATTACTGTATAAATGTGACTGGCAGTGAAGGGGTTAACCACTAGGGGGCGGGGAAGGGGTTAAATGTGTGTCCTAACTGTAGGGGGAGGGGGGGGTGACTGGGGGAGGTGACCGATTGTGTCCCTATGTACAAGGAACACAATCTGTCACCTCTCTCCCTGACAGGGACGTGCAGCTCTGTGTTTACATACAGAGCTGCACGTCCCAGCTCACTTACAGAGCAATCGCGTGTGCCCGGCGGCGATCGTTGCCGCCGGGCACTCGCACGGGATCCCCGCGGAGCGGCGGGTGCGCGCGCGCGCCGCCGGCGACGCGCGCGCGCGCCCGCGGCTTTAAAGGGACATCACGTCATATGACGTGATGTCAGAACAATGGAGTCGTCTGCCCGCCGTCAATTGACGGCGGGCAGATGACAAGTGGTTAAGGCCCATGCAGAGGTTCAGTGGCCAGGTCTGCAGAGGATGATTTTTTGAAACTGAAGTGTGCAAAATCTGATGCAGCTCTGTATAGAAACCAAAAAGCTTCCAGGTTGTCAAAGCTCAACTAAAAGTTGACATTAGAAGCTTATTTGGTTACTATGGAGACCAGGTCTCCTGGTTATACCCATTGCTGCCTTATGAGAAATGTTATGTCTAATCGCCATTAGCAACTGGGAATAAAATGTATGTATGTATGTATGTATGTATGTATGTATGTATGTATATATATATATATATATATATATATAATTTTATACGATAATGGTAGATGTGTAGTGTGTAAGAAATGGTTCCTGTAAAGGGTTAACTGGACTCAGAGCTTGTAAATATCTATTCAACACCCTCTGTTTGCTATGCCTGAATGCGGGTGGTCAAGGTGTCACATACGGCCAGTCTACTATACCTTTTTGAGATACAAACAAGCCAGCAAGAAAACGCAGCTAGACGGTAGACTATACGGAGTCACCGTGATTGGCTGTACTCTTACATGAATGGCCATTGAAGTTGACTTCTCTCCAAATCTAGTCATCTCTAAAGCCAAGGTAGGAGGAAGTTGCCCATATTTGGGAGAGCCAACGGTAGCCAATCATAGGTGACAAGTGGGCTATAAAATAAGGGATCTCAATCAATAGAGTGGTGAGAAGTGACGAGGGGCCCGGGACTTTCAGTATTCAAAGTAAATTATCAGGAACCATCTCCAAGCACTTACCATATGTACTGTGTCATAAGTTAGGTTTAATATTTTTTGGGCGCTGTGGTGGCTCAACGTGATTGGCACTGCGCTGACAAGCCGTTCACCTCTGCAGCCAAGGGTTCGGATCCTGGTCTCAGCTACATGTGAATTGAGTTTGGTGGTCTCAGCCCGGCTCCCGGTGGGTGTGCTATGCAAGGTACACCTGTGCTTAGTATGCCCACCCCCCCACAAAAACCACCACACTTGCACGCACACGAAATTGGTTTAACACGCACGCACGCACTTTGGCCATGCGGTCTCCTAAAAAAGAGGCGAAGGACCTACGGGGCTGGCTGAGCGGGCTAGACCCCCTCATAGGGGGAGACCCTCTGCCCCGTTGGGCTCCCAAGCGGAGCAGGTAGGGCGGGGTGAGTGCGAGTCCCTCCCTCACACCCGCCATTGCCACCCGGGGGCATGGAGAAGGATGGCAGATTACCTCTGGGGGGAGGGTCTGCCTACTCCCAACTCTGCAGTCCAGCTCCTCTCGAGTTCACACACAAAAAAAAAAAAATAATTTAGTGTGATGTACTTTGTATTTGAAACCAATATTTACGCCCTTACTTAAAAACTGTAAATGTATGCAGTATTTTAGATTAGACTAATTTTAACCTTTCTCTAAATAAATGCCTATTATGTTAAAGCTTTCACTCTGGTCAAAGAACGCTTCCTTAAACCATATATCATATGCGAGATATTAAAATCTTATAATACAGAATTATCAGCAACACTATATAATGCATCTTTGTTCATGGTCATTCACTTGACCATTTTTTTATTGGCAGATCCTTCAAGAGATAAGCACACTCTTCCCTTCCTTCAAAGGGGAAGAGTCAGGGCTGGAAAGACTCTATACGACACAACCTCTCCTCCAATGGTTGCTTCCGAAAAGGTAAGGACTTGGTGCTCCTAGGATAGGATGTTTTCTTAAGGCTCTTGCAGGCTAGTCCTCAAATCACAAGGCAAATGTGATATAGGAGAGCTGGCGAGCTGTAATTTGGAGATGTGGCGCTAGAACTCTTCCAGAGCGCTGTAAACAAGTCAGGATTTCCCTCAGATTAAACGGCTGTGATAATTAACAAGGCAGTGAAACTGATCAAATCATTTGTGCAGAATGAAAAGCCTGACAACATTACCCGTTGGGGCGCCTTGAGGACTGGAGTTGCGAAACACTGCCCCAAGACAAAAACACCATCAAGTCTGCTTTACTTTATTTCCATCTATATTTTAGTGTAGATTTATATTTGCCCAAAGCATTCTAAGATGCACGTTTGAAAATCTTTTAGTAATAGACCTCCCATGTTATATGCAGTGTTACCAACCTTCCGTATTTTTTTATGAACAGTTCGTAAAAACAGGCATTTTTCCCTGTTTGTAAAGGTCCGTGGTTACAGAAATGTGCCAGTAAAAATAACTGAGATCAGTTTGGCTTGGAACTACACATAGAGATTGGAGTCAGGGGGGTGTTGGTGGCACCGCAGAGGATGGAGGCAAGGGACAATGGTGGCAGGGGGAGACTGAGGCAAGGGGTGTTGGTTGCAGTGTAGAGGGTGGGGAATGGAGACTGGTGTTGATGGTGGCAGCACAGAGGGGGATGGAGGCAGGGGGGCCTGGGGGAGATGAGGCAGAGGGAGATTGTGACACCGCAGAGGGGGGTGAAGGCAGAGGGTGATGTGACTAAATATTTTGCCCTTATTGTATCAAAAACAATTTACCTTAAAAATCACATGGCTATTTACCCGGCGTACTTGTTTGTAGCCTAAATACTGAAATTTGCACATTAATTAAGTAACTTTTGTGAAATGCCAGTAAAAACATGGCTGTGCCAATAAAATTCAATCTGGTAGGTTGGCAACACTGGTTATACGAGTCCTACTGAATTTTTATCAAGAAATTTTTCTGCAAATTGCTCTGATCTGTCAACTTTAAAAACATCGTAGATGGACAACAATTATGTTTAAGGGGTAGTTCCCCCAAAAACCTTTTTTTAACATTGATTGAGGCTCGTTTTGTTAAGGGGAATCGGGTGTTTTTTTAGAAATAAAGCAGTACTTACCGTTTTAGAGATGCACCGTCTCCGACGCTTGCGGGTATGGTCATCGGGGAAGGGCGTTCCTATTTGATTGACAGGCTTCCGACGTTCGGATACATCGCGTCACGATTTTCCGAAAGTAGCCGAACGATGGTGCGCAGGCGCAGTATAGAGCCGCACCGGCGTTCAGCTTCTTTCGGCTACTCGTGACGCGATGTATGCGACCGTCGGAAGCCTGTCAATCAAATAGGCACGCCCAGACCAGACGATCATACCCGGAAGCGACGGAGACGATGCATCTCTAAAACGGTAAGTACTGCTTCGTTTCTAAAAAAAAAAAACACCCGATTCCCCTTGACATAACGAGCCTCAATCAATGTTAAAAAAAGGTTTTTGGGGGAATTACCCCTTTAACTTGAAAACGGTCAATGGCCACCATCAATGCAAAAAATTAATAAATAAAATACCATCCGGAACAGGAAGATCAACATAATTGAAAGTAATGTTTTGAATTTGCTGTAAGGATTAAAACAAAACAAAAAAAGGAAATGTAATCCAGTATGCGCTCCTTATAAAAATCCCCCGCAAATGTATCCAAGATAAATAAAAACTCCTAAAATTCAACGAACTTTTCAAAAGTTTAACTGGATAGATATATATATATATATATATATATATAAATCCCATTTTGACCACCAAAAGATGGAATATTTAGAAAAAAACCTAGACAGTAAATCAAAATTTAAAGGTTAGAAACTGAGCGATGATGGATAAAAAATTAAGTTAATACCCCAACAAAAAAGTAATTCAAAGCTTCGTAAATGTATCTTATAAATAAAAAATGTCCTACCTATTCCTAAAGTACCAATTAAAAAATACAAACACCCCTAAAAATTATACATGCAATATACAAATATATAAAACCCAAAACGCTTAATCCACAGGTATAAAACACTGTATATATGTAGATATTATAGGGATGCAACATTCACCCCATAAGCATATGATATATAGTCAACAATTTCCACCTGAAACTTAAGTGGATGGAGAGGGGACCTCTGCAGTAAGGCAGGCTTCACCCCCTTATGGTCACAGGTGCATTTACATTATAAAGCCCATGGTGGGGATCCCAGCACTATGTATACCTGGCCGCCCACAGACTCACACCCAAACAAGCCATGGATTACCCAAGACATTTCTTGGACTCCCTCTACAAGCCAGTCCCTGAGCCCCACACCATAGAGGATCCTGGCCAACACAGAACTGTCCTGGGGGGCCCAGCGGAGGCCCTAGAGAGCTCAACACCACTGAGGAGCATAGCAAGAAGAGCAAGAATTAGCAACGCTACGCCAGGCCACCCTACTTGGCCATGATAGCCCTCTTCATCCAAACTTCAAGAGGAACCTCAAACTGTCCCAGGTAACCAACCTTCCATTATGGGGCTTCTGTGCACCCAAAGGCAGGGAGGGGGCAACACAGACTAGCTCCGATAAAGGATTTGTTAAAACAATACTCTATTTTCAGCACAAAGTTAGTTAAGGCCTATGAAAGCTGAAATACCAATATTTATCAAAAATAGTAGTAAAAAAATGGGCGACTTGCCAATATTTTATAGATATAGAGGCCTAAACTAAAAAATATATATCTATAATCACCCTCTTGTTTTGCATGGGCGCAATGTTAAAACTAGTTGGACTAGGAGAGTTAAGTTGCTCCTAGTTGTGATTTGTTTAGGTTGTCAACCTATGTCATTCTGGAAGGGTCCACTGGCTTGGACTGCATTCTGGGGATGTAATTTCATCCTTGGCCGGCAGTGGGAGCCGGCGGGACTTCTAGCGGATGGAGTCTTCCTTAGCAGCCAATTGGAGAGGGTTTCTCCTTGCTGGGCATGCTGGGGAGGGGTATATCTAGGATCTAGGTCAGCTCTTCGTGGTCTTCATGTGCACAGGGTCTCGGACTCAGGGTGTGGCATCCACCTTCCGGGTGTGCACACCCATGGACCCTGCCTGGCTAGGTTCCTGGGCCTTCCTGAGTCAGCTGGAGACAAGAATCAAGGGATGTCAGTGACTTACTGGGTTCCCGAAGCTTAAGAGAATCCCAGACGGGGATTCTGTGCCCGGGATGCTGACAGGTACGCTTTGCTGTCACCCGGTGACTTATGCTGAGAAATTACTGGGAGGATTTGGTCTGTTGACACATTTAATCTATCCAAAATGAACTGGCCTGTGGCAGGTCTAGAGCCAGGCCTGTGAGAGACCATTCCTCCCAGCCAAGATTTGAGGTGGTGTCTCAGCTGCCAGGTCTGTGTGAGAGACACTGTCCGGGGGCACCTTAACCACTCAGTCCCATAGGAGTGGCGACGTGTGAAAATTGTGCTACTAAGGGCTGATCTGCCTTGTGAATATCCAGGCCTGACATCGAAAGTTTCTCTTCTCTCATCAACCTATTCTTCCTTCACCAAAGTTGATGTTGGCCTGGAATTAAAGCATTGAGATTATCTTCGACTGTGTGGACCTCCGTTTACTACTTAGTTCTTCTGGTGCATCCCTAGACCAAGCTGGGGTAACTTAATTTGCCGATCCCAAATCAAACCAGCGGCTCCTGAATGGGGTAGTGCTACACTAATGTAAGGAGGTATGCATCTTGGTTTATGGTCACTTTCAACTATATATTTTTTTATTGGCAGAGCCTACAACAGATTAGCATTCTCTTCCCTTTATGAAGGGGGGGGGGGGGGGAATCAGGGCTTGAAAAACTCTATACGACATAACCTCTAATGGCTGCTTCCGAAAAGGTAAAGACTTGTTGGCTGCTTAAAGGATACTCAAATCACTTGAATGGAATAGGAGAGTGTGGACCTGTTTTTGGAGATGTTCCAGAGCACTGTAAAGTTCCGAATTACTTTGGGATGAAAAAAAAAAAAAAAAAATCTGTTGGAGATATTTTATCTAGGGTTAGACTTTAAGGCCCATGCAGAGGTTGTCGCCAGGTCTGCAGGGGTTGATTTTCTGAAACTGAAAAGTGGGCACAATCTGGTGCCACTCTGCATAGAAACCAAAAATCGTCCAGGTTTTACTGTCATAGTTTAAGGCCCCGTACACACGGCAGAGAACCTCGACGGGCGGAACACATCATTCCGCCCGTCGAGGTTCTCTGCCGGCCGTCAGAATCGGCGACCCGCCCATCGGGAAAGGCAACCAGCCATTCATCTCGACGGGCCGTCGAGCAAATAGAGAACCTGTCCTCTATTTGCTCGACGGGTTTCCCGACGGGCGGGGCTCGCCGAGAGCGTACACACGGCCGAGGTTCTCGGCAGAATGCGGCTCCCAGCGAGGTTCTCGCTGGTTTCTGCCGAGAACCTCGGCCGTGTGTACGGGGCTTTACTTAATGTAGAGCCGGGTTACTTCCAAGTACCGATGCTAATCGAAATTTAGAGGGTAATCCGAGTGTAAATGACTTTGATTTCAATTGCAATGTTTAAGTAGGGTCTCTGTTTCAGCTCGGCTGTGGGCTCATTCTGTTGCGCTGGGTGGGTTTTTCCCACCCTGGTGCGGTAGGTGGCAGCAGTGGAGTTAAGGTTTGGGTGCTCTTCCCCAGCAACCAATCAGGAGGGTTGGGTCTCGCTGGGCATGCTGGGAGAGGGTACTAATGGAACAGACGCCATTGAGACCGGGTCTATCCCTGTAGCACGCCCACCTTCAGGGTGACCACATCACAGCGCCCTGGCGTTATGGTCTGCCGGGGCGTGCGTGCCACGCAGTGTTCCTGGGCCATGTTGGTCCGGAACATTTGAGCAGGACGGGGACTCAGTGGTTGATTGGGATCCCACCCTTGAGGATCCCAGGCTGTACTGTTCGGTGGGGAGTCAGTCTGAGGAGCACCAATGAGATGCTGGCGATCTAAAAGGATTCTGACGAACCACCGGGGATCAAGGTAGCCGGACACTGAAGGATTGACTCCTCTGTCGGTACCTGGGCGACTTTAAGATTCAGGCGCAACTTTACCTAGGAGGGTTACCTCCGTATCTGCAATCAGAGACGGCCTGTGGCAGAGGCGTCTCCCTGATGTTCATTCGGGAGGGTCTGTGGCAGAGGCGTCTCCCTGATGTTCATTCAGGAGGGTCTGTGGCAGAGGCTTTGTCCTGAAGAGGTTCGAGCGATACTTCAGCTGCTAGGTCGGTGAGAGAGGCCTATCTGGGTACGCTAAGCCAACTCAAGCAGTAGTGGTATGGAAAGTGTTACGTATGGGAGCAGGACTGTTCCAAATACTGTTTTTGCCCGGCTGGGTAATAAAGAGCACAGACACTTCATTCACCCCTAGACATTCTGAAAGATACGGGGCTACAGTTCCTCTATGGCAGCATTTCCAGCTTTCCATAAATAGGGTTACCCGACCATCTCCCACTTTATAAAGCAAAGAGTTCCGATTGGAGTTCTACTTTAAACCATTTTTTAATCGCCGTTGGATTTAACAATCGCTCACTTTATTACATATTGCAGCCAAGTAAAAAAAACATTTTCAAAAATTACAGATTGAGAAATTACTTTAAATTCTAAATGGGTCACAGGGTTTTGTTACCCTGACCTGTAATAGATTTGTGTGAATCTGCTGTGTCAGCTTACACCAACTTCTTTGCAGGTCCTGAAAGATCCGCTGAAGCCGCAGGCTAAAGGCAACTATTGGACGATGGATGCGAGACAGATTCCCACCGAAGCCATGGAGCTGCAGAATACGGTGGTCATCCCGTCAGGAAGTCTACCCCAATGACCGGTTTATATATGTTGCATGGACAGCCCTACAGACCTTTCAATTTTCAGAACTCATCTTTCACAAGTACTGCAGTCAGAGGAAAAGCAGAGGCTCAGTCCCCAGTACCAACCCACAAGCATACAACCCACCTCAACCTTCCATAATGCTCAATGTGTGTCCCCAATGGGCTAGCCCCTCCCTGCTGCTTTACTCCAACTTCGCTGTGTAACTACAAGTCTTCCCCATAGTTGAGCTCCACCTATGCAGAGTGAAGTCCACCCTCCAATCTGAGACCTCAAATATCTCCCCCACCTTGACCCTCTGAAGCCAGGATATTTGTCAGATTTCCCTCCCAATACAATGGTCTTTGATAAACCCAAGTTATCTCAGGGCAGCACGTACCCCGAGATACAATGGCCAGATGTTGAGACAAGGATCGTTCATTTTTGTCCCAAGGACTAGCAGCACTTGAAGTCTTACCTGATGACGTTGGCACCAGTGTTAATATTGGTAATATGTGGTATTACAGCCAAAAGTATTTTTTTTATTTTAACCACTTAAGGTCCCCTGTACCAACCCAGTCCACAACCCACCAACTTTTCCAATGATCTAATGGAACCTTCCATCATACACAATGTGTGGCCCCCAATGTGCTATCCCCTCCCTGCTGCTTTACTCAATTTCTCACTGTGTAACTACATGTCTTCCCCATACTCTAGCTCCACCTATGCAGAGCTGAGTGAGGTCCACCCTCCAATCTGAGACCTCAAATCTCCCTCACCTTAACCCGCTGAAGCCAGGACATTTGTCAGATTTCCCTCCCAATACAATGGCCTTTGAGAGACCCAAGTTCTCCGGGCAGCATGTACCCAATGGTTACCAATTGGCCAGATGTTGAGAAGGTTTCATTTTTGTCCCAAGGACTAGCGGCACTTGAAGGCTTACCCGATGACATTGGCACCAGTGTTAAATTTTTGTCGAATGTATACCATTAGTCGACTAACACAATTCAGATGCTATTGCACTACCGCATAAGGTTAAGTAGGGGGAGTCTATTAAGCTGCTGAAAGGAAATAAATAAAAAAAGTTATATATAAATAAAATGTGCAATGGTATTACAGCCAAAAGTTTGTATTTTAACCACCTAATTGCCCAGGATCAGCCCACAACTGTACAACTCACCTCAACTTTCCCAATGATCATATGGAAAGTTCCATCATACTCAGTGTGGCCCCCAATGTGCTAGCCCCTCCCTGCTGCTTTACTCCAACTTCTCACTCTGTAACTACATGTCTTTCCCATACTCAAACTCAACCTATGCAGAGCTGAGGGATTTCTGCTCTCCCAATCTGAAACCTCAAATACCTCACCCACCTTGACCCTCTGAAGCCAGGAATTCCCTGTCAGATTTCCCTCCCAATTCAATGGTCTTTGATAGCCCAAGTTCAGGGCAGCACATACCCAGGGCACAGACCCAATGGTTACCGATTGGCCAGATGCCAAGAATGGTTCATTTTTGGCCCAAGGACTAGCTGCACTTGAAGGCTTACCCAATGACATTGGCACCAGTGTTAAATTTGGTCAACAAATCTATCGACTAAAACAATTCAAGTAGGGGGGGGCGTTTACCAAGTTTTAAATCCAACCAGAAGAAAAACAAAAAAAAAAAAAAAAAAAAGGGAAGAGCTCAGAAGCAATCTTATATTTCAATATCAATTTGTCACAGCGACCATTATTGGCCACCTCTATTGAGACGTCTACATTTCTGCCCTACCAACCAATTTAGTCTGTTTGGGACCATTCTAGATGTCAATTTGCATGCACATTAACGCAGCATTTTCACCAATTCCATATTAAAAACACACATTTCCATGGAACGATCCCTGGTGGAAGAGTCCATTCCCTCCCTCCAGTCCCCCCTGATGTGTGCGCAATCTTACCGATCTTGCCTTCAGGTATTATTTCTGCCTGTGTCTTTCAAACTTAAAATCAGACTTTTATTCTGTGGGTTCCAGGGGGAAAAGATATGGACTGGTTCCAAAAACTGGTGGAGTGCGATTTGATACCAGCATAGTAATTAAAAATGCAGACACCGGAGCTGTGGTGGCTCAATGTGATTGGCACTGCGCTGACAAGCCGTTCACCTCTGCAGCCAAGGGTTCTGATCCCGGTCTCGGCTACATGTGAATTGAGTTTGGTGGTCTCAGCCCGGCTCCTGGTGGGTGTGCTATGCAAGGTACACCTGTGCTTAGTACGCCCCCCCCCACAAAAACCACCACACTTGCACGCACACTAAATTGGTTTAACACACATGCACTTTGGCCATGCGGTCTCCTAAAAAAAAAAAAAAAAAGGAGGCAAAGGACCTATGGGGCTGGGTGGGCTAGACCCCCTCACTCCCTCATAGGGGAGTCCCTCTGCCCCGTTGGGCCCAGTTGGGCTCCCAAGTGGAGCAGGTAGGGCGGGGTGAGTGGGAGGCCCCCCTCACTCGCCATTGCCACCCAGGGGCATGGAGAAGGATGGCAGATTGCCTCCGGAGGCATGGTCTGCCTACTCCCAACTCCTGCAGTCTGGCTCCTCTCTCTCGAGTTCACGCACAAAAATACACTTTTTTTAAATGCAGACTCATTACAGCAATTGTCAGATTCTGCTACATACTGCAAGTTGAGGGGTAACCCTACTGAGCCGTTTTTTAAAAGGAGCCCTCTAATCTCAAATATCAGTGTAATGGTCAGGGGTTAACGCCGTTTACAAAATTCCATCAACCCAAGACAGC
Source organism: Rana kukunoris (assembly GCA_029574335.1). NCBI lineage: Eukaryota > Metazoa > Chordata > Amphibia > Anura > Ranidae > Rana > Rana kukunoris. The sequence continues at coordinate 475,285,138 of CM056053.1, forward strand.
TTGACACTCCACAATCCAGCAGACAGGACCTATTGGATTTCCCCCAGAAGACGAGAAACCGCTCTGTTCCGGTTCCAAACAGATAGAGTTTAATGACAAACTCAGGCTCTTTTTATACATATATATGCAGTCGTAGTGTACCTTCTTTACGCAACGCAGAGAGGGCAGCATGGAATTCACAAAGCAAATGCTCCCAACTCTGCGCCGGCGTAGCGTGTAGGCGTAGGGCAGCGCAAGTGGGCGCGATACATGGTAATGAAGAGTGACCCCATGCAAATGTGCCGAGTGCTAGGCAAGTACTTAACGATCTGCGCATGCGCCGTCCTGTGGATGTATCCCAGTGCGCAGGCTCAATCATGTCGAAACTGCCTATGTCGTGAACGTAACCTACGCCCAGCCCCATTCACGTACTGCGTAAACGACGTAAAATACGACGGCTGTTCCCTGGTCCATACCCTTGCATGAGTTGCGCCTCCAGTATGGAGGAATAACTTTACACTGGATGTACAACTTGCGCAAACTGTGTATATTATGCGCCGGGCGCAAGTACGTTCGTGAATCGCTGTATTTGCATATTTAAATAGGAAATCAAGGGGAACGCCAGATTCGTCCAGCGTAACTATGCGCCCACGATACACTGGCAAGTTACGTCGGTGGACTGAAGCCAGTTTTTAGGCGTATCTTCGTTCTGTGGGCACGGCGCATATTTACACTTACGTCAGTGTAAGTGCTTTGTGAATCGGGGCTTAGTAACCAAAAAGCATGCTGTAGTAATCAAAGGGACAATGACACTCCACTCACAACATCACACAATGGGTGCCAATGAGCCTTCAATACACATTCCTTTAGTAAACACAAGTCAAGACGTCTGACCTTTAGAGGGTTCCAATTCACATTACATATTAATAGACTTCACACAATACAGTGTCAATTAGCACAATAGACAATGAAATATCTTAGGAGCCAGACTTAACACACCTTAACAGTATGTGTCCCCACATTGAATGAATCACACTATTGACCTGTTGGGTTAGTTCTTCTAGACATTGAGTTTATTGTGGATTACTGTCCCATGCTAAAATAATGCAACATATGTCCCTTATTTCCTGTCTCAATCTGTGCCCAAAAGTGCCTCCCGTTACAATCAGTATCCGTGGATTACACAAAATCCATCTGATTTTCCAGTAATGCCAATAGGTCATTTACCAAAAGATACAAAGCATTAAATCCCCTTACAGGTAGACCCATAGTAGCTGGTATAAGCCCTCTAAACGAACATTTGGGTCAGTGGTTAACACAATTGCATCCATTAGTAATACATTTAATAGGCTGACACTAAACTGTCAAAATTTGAAAGATTGAGTGGAATAGTTATTACAGTTGGATTTCATGCAATGTATCAAATCTCTATTCAAATCCCACACAATTTGGGTCTGCAAACAGTTAACCCCCCATTTTCTAGATTGATCAGAAAGGTATTAGTCTTGCAAGAATTTTGAATAAACTAGAGTACCAACACACCTTCATGTTTGACAGGGACCATTACCTCCAGAAATGCAGAGCCTCCATGGGGGCAAAATTCTCACCATCCCTGGCCAATTTGTACATGGGGTGGTGGGAGAAATTCCAATTTTTTTGTACTGTAGTCCCAGAAAAAGGATACTTGATCTTTGTGGTCTCTGGACAACATATTAGTCTTGATATGTGGTTGCAATATATGAATAAGCAACTCAAATTTAAAGTTTACTGGATGCCATGATTTGGTGCCCATAGAATTCTTGGATGTGGTTTTAACTGGAACTGATGGAATCTCCAATTTGTTTAGAACACCTACTGCAGGCAATACTTTGTTGCAGGCAGATTATAACCACCCATGACACCATAAAGTATTTCAGGACAATTTTACAGCCTCAAACCTTTATGTAGCAGCGATTCTGACTACAAACCTGAGGCCATTCTGATGGAATGATAGATTGATCTAGAATATCCTTTCCTCAAATCTGTCATCAATAGGGCTTTCGGGACTTGCCGACAAAACCCCCTTGATGCAATTTACTGTCTGATAAACCCTGAAGGATATGTTCAAACAGACGGTGCAGTGAGGTTGTATCATCTGCTGTCAGAGATAGAGGCAGGCCCTCACAACTCAACGGCGGCCGCATGATCATCAGATCTAGGCAGACGGAAGGAAGCTCCAGCAGTAACCAGCCTGCGGTTCCTAACAGTAGGACGTACGACTCCTGGAGCTAGAAAGGTAGGGCTTTCCACCCCCAGCCTCTGCTGTCAGACTTTTCTGACCCACCCCCCCTGAATCTCTCATGGTTCTTCTCCAAACTTCACCTACCGGAGCCTTAAGGTAAGCCCCTGACACAGGGCCACTCTCTTCCACCTCCTCGAGTACCGTTGGCGGCCGTCCTTTTCAGGACAAGCCGTGGCGCAGGCCCTCACGCCACCTCGTGGAATCAATCGGCGGCCGTGAACGTAAGGAAGGCCGCGGCTTCACCCGCACAATTGCCCCCAGCTAACCCCCAAACAACCCTCAATAGCAAACAAACCCACCCATACCCCAGCAGGTTCCATCCACCACCTGGCATACCTGTGACCTCATCCCGCAGGGATCGAGCCTCCCAGCCACACCCCTGGCTGGGGCACTGGATCCTTGCTGGTACACATTCATCTAGGTACACTCTGTAATTGGGGGCACCCCCCTACCACAGACCCCTCACCCTACCCAACTGCCAATTGTGCACCCCCTCCCAACTGTTCCCATTTGTATTTGATCCAGGGACACGTCCGATCGCCCTCAGGGGGTCAGGAAGGATTTTTTTTACCCCTGCTGCAGCATATTGGCATTGCTCAGACAGGGTTTTTCGCCTTCCTCTGGATCAAACAGGGAGGCAGGTTTCAGCAAACCCCCATCTCAGACTTCTCCCCCAATACGTCAGCGACCATGACCAATTTGAGATACTCGGCAGAAACCATTCAGGGGTTAAAGCCGTTCGCCTCAATATTACCGGTCGCCACCAAAAAAGCCCTATAGACTGAACTGTTTAAAATTATCAATGATCAAGAGTCAAAACACCACTTTCTATCATCCCAACCAAAACACATATCATGCGCTCTGGTCAACACAAGATCGGCAGTAAGACACTGATTAGAAATCCATGATCTCATCCTACAATGCGATTTAGACTGCCTCTTTATTACAGAAAGCTGGCTTACAGCGGACTGTAACATCATTCTAGACAAACTGGTGCCAGAAAACTATCGCATCATAACAGAAAACAGAGTGGGGCAAAGGAGGAGGCCTGGCGGTGATCCACAAGACTCACCTTGTGATCACAAAACCAGTCCTTCAAAACTCACTTCCATTCATGGAAACCCTCACTCTGCAGCTACAAACAAACTCCCAGGAGACCACTCGTATTCTACTCTGCTATAGACCACCCGGTTCAAAAATCGCAGTTTCTCATCTTTAACAGAGTTCATCTCCACTTACACTTTAAGCAGCAAACATCTTTTGCTGCTCAGGGATTTTAACCTGTGGGCCAATTCCTCACAGGACCCCATCGCCGACGCCTGCATCGACCACTTCTGCAGCAACGAGTACGTGGGCCCACACATACTTCGGGTCACACACGATCTTATCTTCAGACAAAAGCTGGAAATAAAGATCCTCAAAAAAGAACCGTTACCATGGTCTGACCACCATGTAATCAAGTATCAAAAATTGCAGGCGTTTACCCCAGCCTAAGCATATCTCATGTGCTTTGATCAACAAAAGATCGGCAGTAAAAAAACGACAAGAAATCCATGATTTCATTCTACAATACAATTTAGACTGCCTCTTTATTACAGAGAGCTGGCTTACAGCCGACTAACACCATTCTAGGAGAACTGGTGCCAGAAAACTATCGTATTATAATGGAAAACAGAATACGGCAAAGAGGAGGAGGCCTGGCGGTGATCCACAAGACTCATCTTGCAATCACCAAACCAGTCCTTCAAAACCCTCTTCCATTCATGGAAACCCTTACTCTGCAACTGCAAGCAAACTCCCAGGAGACCGTCCAAATTCTACTCTGCTATAGACCGGGCCCAAAATCGCAGCCCTTACCATTGACTGAGTTCATCTCCACTTACACCCTTAACACCTTTTGCTGCTCAGGGATTTCAACCTCTGGGTCAACTCCTCACAAGACCCCGTAGCCGATGCCTGTATTGACTACCTGGAAGGATCAGGGCTACAACAACTAGTATGTGGGCCCACACATGCTTCAGGTCACACACTCGATCTTATTTTCAGACAAAATCTGGAAATAAAATTCTGGAAAATGAACTGTTGCCATGGACAGATCACCATGCAATTAAATTCATTATTTCCAAAATCCCCCCCCCCCCCATTAACTAAAACATCAAAACCAGTGACAACACACTGGACTAGATGTCAGAAGAAGCTCCACTCGGAATTCTTCAAGACCATGTTAAGGAAAAAAAAACAATTCAGCCGCATCAAACTGCTGTAGAAACACTGGATGCCATAAACATAGCCCTATTACAGTCAGCCGACTTGGTAGCACCGAAACGCAAAACCTGCATCCGGAAAAACTCCAGCTGGGTCAACAACCAACTGTCGTTACTGAAGCAAGAGCGTAGAAGGGCGGAAGCCGCCTGGAAAAGAAGCACTTTAGAGGAGAATCTTTTCATTTGCAAGGCAACAAGAATATACCACAAAAAAATCTTCAAAGCCAAGAATTTTTTTTTTCGGAGGCCATCAGTGCCCTAAATCGCCCCCACGAACTCTTCAAGCTGGTCACTCAGTCCATGAATCCAGGATGTCTTGAAGCCCCCAATTCAGAAACCCAAGAATTTTGCAATGAATTGTCGGATTACTTCATCAATAAAATCGAGGGAATCCAGGAAAGCATACAGCAAAACACCCCACTCAACCCCCCCCGGCAATTATTCACACAATACCCACAGTAATTCACCACAATCAGGCAAGTTCACTCTGGAGCCCATCTCTATCAATGCTACAAAAAATATCATTGGTACTTTGCGTAACAGCACTGCGCCAAATGATATCATTCCCACTAAACTGCTGAAGGAATGCGCCGACATCCTGACACCTATCACGCAGCTTATAAACCAGTCTTTCAAGGAAGGCATAGTGCCCTCCCAATTGAAAGAGGGCATAATCCAACCCATCTTGAAGAAACCCACCCTAGACCCCAAGGACCCAGTCCACCGCCGTCCCATAACAGGCCTAAATGTACTTTCAAAGGTAATGGAGAAAGTAGTGGTACAACAGCATCTAGATACCCACAAGCTACCTAATCCTTTTCTTTTTTTTTTCTTTATTATTTTAAGCGTACCAAGTGACATACAGATGGAAAACCATTCCTCTAACCGAGGAGCAATGGAGGAAATTATAATATATATATATATATATATATATATATATATATATATATATATATATATATATATATATATATATATATATATATATATACACAATGAAGTAAAGGAAAAACAAAAAGAAAAAAAAAAAAGGGGGGGCACCCACACGAGTCCTGATCACATCTTAAAAAAATAAAAGGAAAACGGAAATAGAAGAAAGGAAGCACGTCCCAGCACATCCCCTCCCTCCCCTCTCGCTGGTCCCCATCTAGACCTCTGGTGACCCACGACTCCGTGGGTACCCTTCCCTTCACCCCCTTACGCCGGCAGGTTCCCTCCTCCCCCGGAGGATCACTATGCCCCCCACAAGGAGGGGGAGGCAAACCGGTCCCTGAAATTTCCTCTATGTCCTAACCTACTACACCAACTCCCTCCCTCCCCCGCCAAATTAACAGAAAAAAAAAAAAAAAAAGACCAAACCCGTCTCTCTCACTCATCCCCCCCTCTCCGTCCCATCACTAAATCCGGTCCCTCTTTATTATGCATCCAGCAGAGCCCTCCCTTGTTCTGAGTATCTAAACTCGTTCCACTCAGCCCACGTTTCAAGATACACTTTACGTTTCTGTCTGGAGGTCCATACAAGGTCCTCCATTCTGTTCAATTCTTCTACTCTATTGAGCCACATCTTTACTGTTGGCGGTTGTTTATGTTTCCACGTCCCTGGGATACAGGCACGGGCGGCATTTAAAAGGTGATTAACCATAGAACTCCTGTATCTCTTTACCGTTAGCTCCGAGTCCTGTAATAGATAAAAGGGCCATTTGTCTGGTAGTTTATCTTTACTAAATTTCTGCACTATACCCTGAACCTCCGTCCAAAAGTTCAGAATTCCAGGGCATAACCAAAATATATGTAACAAGGTTCCTTCTTCCTTACCACACCTCCAGCACCTATCCGAGGTGTCTGGGTAGCACCTTTTTAATACTACCGGGGTACGATACCATTGAGATAGAATCTTGTAATTCATCTCTTGTGTTTTCACGCAGATTGACGATTCAAATATATTCCGGAGTATTTTACTCTTTTGTTCTTCTGTAAAGGGTCTTTCCAGTTCCCTCTCCCACCTGTTAAAAAAGGGAAGCTGAGAATCCTCCGTCGGTGTGTTCAATAGTTCGCTGATTCTTGAAAGGGTGTGCCGAAGCACTCCATTGCCGATACAGTACCCCTCAAATCTTGTAAGTTTGCGCTCGTAACTTCTGGGGGGTTTTAAGTTGTCCAAGAAGTGCCGCAATTGTAATGCTCTCCAAGTATCCAATCTTTAAGGGAGCCCACCCTCTACCATTTCCCGCATACTATGCCATAAGCCTTCCCTCAAAAAATGAGATGCTTGTATTAGACCCTGGTCTATTAGTCTATCAAAGGACCCCTTCTTCAAACCTGGTGTAAAATTGTGGGTTCCCCAAGATTGGATAAAGTGGTGAGTCCAAAGTGCATAATGCCCCTTTCCTAAATAGCCCATAGGCCCAACATTGAAAGTGGCCTATCAGTGGATGTTTCTTAGTGAATATCGGCAGGTCTCTATAGCACCACGCAGCCAGATGGAGTATACTACTACATTGGGCCTGCTCTAAGCCCGGCCATATTTTCTCCCCGCCATGTCTTCCCCAGTCTACCAGGCGGATTAACATAGCCGCCTGGTAGTATCTGAGGATATCTGGGGCCGCTACACCTCCCTCTCGTTTTGATAAACATAATGTGTAGTTCTTGATTCTTGGACTTTTGTTGCCCCAAATGCAATTTTTAAAGAGAGTTTGCGTCTGTCTAAAAAAAGATTTTGGTATAGCAATTGGGAGCGTTTGAAAGAGGTACAGAAATTTCGGTAATATATTCATTTTAATAATGTTAATTCGTCCGAACCACGAATGGAACCCCTTCCTCCAACCATCCAGGAGGACCCGCGTTTTCATCAACCTTGGCATAAAATTAAGTCTGAAAACCTGTGTCAGGTCCGCCGGGGTGAAGGTACCCAGATATGAAAGAGACTTATCGGACCATTTAAATCTGTGCTTCGCTTTCAGGAAGCTCATCTCTCCCCTCGGGATCCCCACCCCCATTGCTTCAGACTTATCGTAATTTATCTTAAAATTTGATAAGTCTCCATATACCTTCAGTTCCTGTACCAAATTGGGGAGGGATTCTACCGGGTTCACTAAAGGATACATCATATCGTCCGCGTAGGCAGAGATCTTATATTGTTGGCTTGTTTGTATATTATATAGGGTACTATAATAATCGCTAAATGTCCGTGCAATCTCTTTAGGTAATACATGTTCCTCACCTCTTGACCCCTTAATCATTGGGATATAGGTTTTTGCTTGTTGCTCTCTCAGTGAATTTGCCAAATGTTTCCCACATTTATTGCCGAATTCGTAATTCTGCCTTCTACCATTCTGTATCGCTCTTTTTGCTCTATGAAAGAGTAGTTCATTAATTTGTCTACGTGACGTCATGAGTTCTTTCTACCTTAAGGTTAGGGTTCTGTTTGTGCCGACTTTCTAAATTTCTAATTTCCGACATGAGAGTTGTTATTCTCCGATCCCTATTCCTTTTGATTCTTGCCCCATGTTTCATCAAGACCCCCCTAATCACCGCTTTATGGGCCTCCCATATCACCCCCAGGTTACACTCTGGGGTATCATTTATCTGAAAGTACCATATTAACTCCTTCCGGATTTCTTTCAATCGGACTTCCGTCCCGGACATGGGATGGAAACAGCATTGCTCAAAATATGGGACGACGCTCGAGGCCGCAGATGAAGTAGAATCTCGTCTTCTGGTTCTGTTGGACCCAAGCGCAGCTTTCGACACAGTAGACCAAACTATTAACGACTCGGCTAGCTGAAGTAGCCAGAGTTGCAGAAGGCGATTTATGTTTTTTTGGAAAACATATCGCAAATAGTGAAGTTGGGACCTTTCACTTCTGAGACACGCACAGTATTGTGCGGAGTCCCTCAAGGATCGCCTTTGTCACCGGTGCTGTTCAACATCTCCGACCTCTTTTTGAGATCATCAGCAGCCAAAAACTGCTTTATCACTTATATGCAGACACGCAACTGTATTTCCGCATTTGCAACAAAAAGGATCACCACCTCAATCTAGAGAGATGCCTCTCTTTGATAGAGAATTGGATGACAAACAGTTATCTTAAACTCAACGGAGCGAAAACAGAACTTCTCCTGTTTCACGCCAAGTGTATGAAACAACCTGCAACAACTTGGATACCCCGGCCTATTCTGAGCAAAATCATCACCCCTAGCGCCAAAGTCAAAAGTCTCGGGGTCATCTTTGACTCCTACATGACAATGAATGCACAAATAGGGTCAGTAGTCAGCGGATCTCACCATCTGCTGTGCCTACTACGCAGACTTACTTTTATTCCCAAAGACGACATAGCGGTCGTGGTGGGAGCAGTTGTAAACTCATGATTTGACTATGCAAACACCCTTTACCTCGGAATACCAAATTACTCGTTTGCAAGTCGGTCAAAATACGGCCGCCAAACTTGACTGGGGAAAAAACCCTGGGAATCGATCTCACCTTTAATGAGAACCCTTCATTGGTTACCAGTAAGAGACATAATTGCTTTTAAAGCACTCTGACGCATAGATGTATCCACGGGAATGCTCCCCATGATCTATGCGAAAAAATAAAAGTTCATAATCCCAATCGCGCTCTGCTATTCACCAATCAAAATCTACTACAGATACCGAAAGCCAACTACAAGTCCAAAGGAGAGAAGATTTGCAGTCCAAGCTCACAGACTTTGGAACGCTTTACCAACCAGCATTCGGTTGGAGAACCACTCAGCATTCAGGAGAAAAATCAAGATTTATCTCTTGATATCAGAGACAGGAAAACCAAGCGCCCAGAGGCGATTCAGTTCGCATGTGCTGCGCTATAAGTTTTTCATTCATTTAAGTTCATTACCAAAAATGCCCAGTAAACAAAATCAAAAACCAGTGACAACACACTGGACAAGATCACAAAAGAAGCTCCATTCGGAGATCTTCAAAACATTAAAAAAATAAAATAAAAACAAACAATCCAACCACACCCACAGAAACCCTGGAGATCATCAACACAGCTCTGCTGCAGTCAGCCGACTTAGCAGCGCCAAAACGAAAAACCCACATCCGAAAAAACAATTCCAGCTGGTTCAACAACCAGCTGTCATTGCTGAAGCAAGAGCGCAGGAGGGCGGAAGCCGCCTGGAAAAGATCTTACAAGGAAAATCACGCCATCTACAAGGTAATAACAAATAAATACCACAAAGAAATTTTCAAAGCCAAAAAAATAAAAATCACTTTTCAAATATCATTGCCAATGCCCTAAACCACCCCGAGAACTCAAGCTGGTCACCCAGACCATGAAGCCAGGCTGTCTTGAACCCCCATAGTCAAGAATTCTGTAATAAATTGTCAGACTATTTCATCAATAAAATTGAGGGAACCTGACAAAGCATTCAGCAAAACTCCAACCCCCCCTCAACCATTCCCCCAATACCCACACAGTTCACCGCAATCAACAAAGTTCACCTTTAAACCCATCTCCATTGAAACCACTAATTTAATCGGCACTCTGCGAAATAGCACAGCGCCTAATGATATCATTTCCACCGAACTGCTGAAGGAATGTGCCGACATCCTGGCACCGCCTATCACACAGCTTATAAACCAGTCATTCAAGGAAGGCACAGTGCCCTCCCAAACCCAGAAACCCACTCAACCCCAAAAACCCAACTCACTCACCGTTATCCCATAACAGGCCTAAACGTCCTCTCCAAGGTAATGGAGAAAGTAGTGGTACAACAGCATCTAGATACCCATAATCTACTCGATCCACTTCAATCCGGTTTCCACCCCGGGCACGGGATAGAAACGGCACCATCTTGGTTCTCCTCTTTTATGGAAAACCGTTCACAAATAGCGAAATTGGGACCTTTCACTTTCTGAAAAACGCACGGTGTCATGCGGAGTCCAAGGATCCCCTCTGTCGCCGGTGCTGTTCAACAGCTATCTTCGCTCCCTCTTTGAAATCAGTAGCCAAAAAACTACTTTATCACTCACAGACACAACTGTATTTTTGCATCTGCAACAAAAAGGATCATCTTAATCTAGGGACATGCCACTTTGATAGAAAACTGGATGACTAAGTTAAATTAAACTCAACTCCAAAACAGAACTTCTCTTGTTTCACGCCAGCCGTAAGAACCAACTTGCAACAACTTGGACCCCCCGCCCATTCTGGGCCAAATCATCACCCCTAGCGCCAAAGTCAGAAGTCTTAGGGTCATCTTCAACACCTGACAATGGATGCACAAATAGGGTCAGTAGTCAGCGGATCTCACCATCTGCTCCGCCTACTACGTAGACTTATTCCATTTATTCCCAAAGAAGACGTAGCAGTCGTGGTGGGAATTGTAAACTCCAGACTGGACTATGCAAATGCCCTCTAAGACTCCCAAAGTACCAAATCTCTCGTCTGCAAGTCGTTCAAAATACGGCCGCCAGGCTTGCGACTGGGAAAAAACATGGGAATCAATCTCACCTTCGCTAAGAGCCCTTCACTGGTTGCCAGTAAAAGACAGAATTGCTTTTAAAGCACTCTGCCTGACGCATAAGTGCATCCATGGAAGGGAGCTGTGGTGGCTCAACGTGATTGGCACTGCGCTGACAAGCCATTCACCTCTGCAGCCAAGGGTTCGGATCCCGGTCTCGGCTACATGTGAATTGAGTTTGGTGGTCTCAGCCCGGCTCCCGGTGGGTGTGCTATGCAAGGTACGCCTGTGCTTAGTACGCCCCCCCCCACAAAAACCACCACACTTGCACGCACACGAAATTGGTTTAAAACACATGCACTTTGGCCATGCGGTCTCTTAAAATAAAGAGAGGCGAAGGACCTACGGGGTTGGCTGGGTGGGCTAGGCCCCCTCACTCCCTCATAGGGGGGTCCCTCTGCCCCATTGGGGTCCCGTTGGGCCCCAGTTGGGCTCCCAAGAGGAGCAGGTAGGGCGGGTTGAGTGGGAGGCCCCCCTTCACACCCGCCATTGCCACCAGGGGCATGGAGAAGGATGGCGATAGCCTCCGGGGGGAGGGTCTGCCTACTCCCAACTCCTGCAGTCCGGCTCCTCTCTCTCTCGAGTTCACGCACAAAAAATACACTTTAAAAAAAATAAAAAAATAAAAAATAAGTGCATCCATGGGAAGGCTCCGCAATATCTATGCGAAAAACGAAAAGCTTACATTTTTAATCGCGTTCTACTGACCAAAATCTGCTACAGAAATCCAAAGGTGAAAGAAGTTTTGCGTTCCAGGGTCCCAGACTATGGAATGCTTTACCAGCCAGTATTAGGTTGGAGGAGAACCACTCGGCCTTCAGAAGATAGATAAAAACTCATCTCTTGATATCAAGAGACAGGAACGGGAGCTGCGGTGGCTTAACGCGATTGGCACTGCGCTGACAAGCCGTTATCTGCAGCTAAGGGTTTGGATCCCGGTCTTGGCTGCATGCAAATTGAGTTTGGTGGTCTCAGCCTGGCTCTCGGTGGGTGTGCTATGCGAGGCAAGCCTGCGCTTAGTACGCCCCCCTAACACAAAACCACCAAACCCACACGCACTCGAAATTGTGTTAACATGCACGCACTTTGGCCACGCGGTCTCTAAAAAAGAGAGGCGAAGGACTAACAGGGCTGGCTGAGCGGGCTAGATCCTCACTCCCTCATAGGGGAGTCCCTCTGCCCTGTTGGGCTTCAAAGCGGAGCAGGTAGGGTGGGCTGTGTGGGAGGACCCCCTCACACCCGCCATTGCCACCCGGGGGCATGGAGAAAGATAGCAGATTGCCTCTGGGGGAGAGGTCTGCCTACTCTAACTCCTGCAGTCCGGCTCCTCGAGTACACACAAAAAATACACTTTAGGAAAAAAAGAAAGCGACAGGAACAACGAGCACCCAGAGGTGAATTTGCATGTGCTGCGCTATATAAGTTTATCACTCAGTTGGTTTAATTGCACCCCTGTTTTTTCCCACGCCTCATAGTACAGAATATGATCAAATAAAAAAGTTAAATATCTACCTGTACCATCTGGTGATCAAATACATTTTCAAATACTTTCTAAAGGGATTTAGGATGGTTTCTAGGAGGGCACCTTCACCTGGTAGAGTGTTGTCACCTATTCTCTATACAAGTACAATAGCATCCACTCATTGGCTACAATTACAATTTTTCCAAAATCGCCAATGCCCTAAATTGCCCCCGCGGACTCTTCAATCTAGTCACCCAGACCATGAACACAGTCTGTCTAGAGGCCCCCCAATTCTGACGCAAGAATTTTGCTATGAATTATCGGATTTCATAAACAAAATTGAACAAACATCTGTGAAAGTATTCAGCAATAGAACCTTCATCAACTCCCCCCTAAACCCTATACCCAATAACCACATAAAATGCCGAAATCAACCAAATGCCGAAATCAACCAAATTTATCCTAAAGCCATTTCCATTTATGCCACCAAAAATATCGGGACTCTGCAAAATAGCACAGCGCCTAATGATATCATCCTACTAAACTGCTGAAAGAATGTGCCAATATTTTGGCACCAGCTATCATGCAGCTCATAAACCAATCAAGGAGGGCATGATGCCAACCCTGCCGAAAGGTATAATCAAATCAATTCTAAAAAAAATAAAAATATAAAACCCGACCCCAAAGACCCAAACCATCATCGACCCATAACAGGCCTAAATGTCTTCTCCAAGGTAATAAACCATTTAGACTTGCATAAATTACACAATCTATTCCAATCGGGTTTTCGTCATGGCCACGGGACTGAAAAAGCATTGCTCAAAATATGGGATGACGCTTGAGGCAGCAGACGAAGGAGAATCTTGTCTACTAGTACTGTTGGAACCAAGTGCAGCTTTTGACATGGTAGACCACAAACTATTACTGACTTGGCTAGCTAAAGTAGCAAGAGTCGCGGAATGTGATTTATCTTGGTTCTTCTTGGAAAACTGATCACAAATAGTGTCATGCGGAGTCCCTCAGGGATTCCCTCTGTCGCCTGTTCTGTTCAATATCCATCTCCGCCTTTTTTTTTTTAAATCAGTAACTAGAAGTTACTTTACCTCTTATGCAGATGACACAACTGTATTTTTGCATCTGCAACAATAAGGATCATCATCTCGGACTAGAGAAATGCCTCTCTTGATAGAAAATTGGATGACCAAGAGTTATCTTAAACTCAATGGCTCAAAAACAGAACCTGTTTCACGCCAATTGAAAAAATCATCCCCAACATGGACACCCCTGCCCATTTTGGGTAAAACCCATCACCCTTAGCACCAAAGTCAAAAGTCTTGGAGTCTTTCAACACCGACATGACAATGGATGCACAAATGGGGTCAGTAGTCAGCGGATCGCACCATCTGCTGTGCCTACTACATAGAGGAACGCACCATCTGCTGTGCCTACTACATAGATTTGTTCCCTTTATCCCAGAAGACATAGCAGTTGTGGTAGGAACAATCATCAACTCCAGACTTGACCATGTAAATGTCCTCAGACTTTCCAAATACCAAATCACTTGTCTGCAAGTCATTCAAAATACAGCCGTTCGACTTGTGACTGGGAAAAAAACATGGGAATCAATCTCACCTTCACCGAGATCCCTTCATTGGTTGCCAGTAAAAGACAATCACTTTCAAGGCACTCTGCCTAACGCATAAGTGTATTCAAGGAAGTGTCCCAATATCTATGCGAAAAACTAAAAGCTCACAACCCAAATCGTGTTCTGCGATCCACCAACCAAAATCTACTCCAGATACCCAAAGCCAGATACAAGTCCAAAGGAGAATGAAGATTTGCAGACCAAGGACCTAGACTGTGGAACGCTCTACCAACCAGCATCCGATTGGAGCCGAACTACCTGGCCTTCAGAAGAAAGATCGAAACCCACCTCTTCTGAGGGCAAAGAGAAGACTCAGGGAATAGATACCAATCGCCCAGAGGCGATTCAGTTTGCAGGTGTTGCGCTTTACAAGTTTTTCTTTCATTTATTTGTGAAGATACAGTACTTTGTCACCACTGGCAAATCCCACAAAATTCTGTCCTGTCAATTGTAACACGCACATTATGCCCGCTTCAGTCTTTATGACTATCTCTACAACATAAAGAAGAAGAATCATCCTACCAATGTAGCTCGCCATTGAAATGATCACCACAACACAGATGTATTCAGCCTGGTGATCCAGGGTATGGAAAATGGCAAGGCCACCCAGGGGTGGTGACAAATTTAGAATTATATTTTAGTTTAAATGCTAGAAAACTGAACCGGGAGAGACGAGGACTGAGAAGCTCAAGACTTTTCTGTCAAAGTAGTGAGCTGCCTGTGCAAACCTCAACCTGCCCTGAAGGACCTCAAACGTGAAACATCTGAATTGATGGTGCCAACAAGACAGAATGAAGGTCACTCCTAACAGGCACTCACCAGCAGAGGGACAGTTTTGATCTGGTGCTAGTAGTAATAGTCGCACGCCCTAGCAGTATGTTGTGTGGCTCCAGCTCAGGGGTGCCCCAGCCAGCGCTTACAGCTCTCAGGTATTCCAGCCTCCGGTCCTTTCAGCCTCATCTGTTCTCAGCCCCCCCCAGGCTATCCATTTTTTTCCCCACAGGTGCCAAGCGCAGCCACCAAGTTCGTCCAGGTACAGCCCCCTAACAGCAGGCAGCTAGGACAGTCCCTGACTGCAGCCTGCAGGTATACACATCCTGCCATCCTTCCCCTCCACTACACTGGCTACCTCTCCCTCCCAGCCGCGATCGGCACACGCAATTTCGCAGCGTGCCATATTTTTGCTAGATCAATCCCCCTTAAATCACAACCCCCCCCCTCGTCCCAGAAGGATCTCCGTCTCCCCCTGTGCCTCAGAGCCTCCTCCACCGAATGACTGGACTCATCCAGCTGAACAGGCCCTGGCTCGGGCCTAGTCTCGGCCGGTGGCCATCTTGCTACACCCTAGGAACATCCCTGTTCCCTTACCCCCACGCCCCTTCTGCAGCCAAAACAAAAACAGTAGCTCCTACCTGTAAATAGCCACCAAACACAGTGGATAGTCCATCCTACCCCCCCCCCCCGATTTGCATCTACTCTTTGGCTGTGACTACACCGCAAGACAATCTGCTGCAGAACTCAGGACATAGGAGCCATAATCAGCTCTAACAGGTAATAAACCCGGAGACCACCGCCATTTAGCAGTTGATCCAGGGCTCACCTCTGAGGGATCAGGAAGGAATTCCCCCGTCGCTGCAGATCGGCATTGCACAGCTATGGTTTTCGCCTTCCTCTGGATCAACGGGGAGGGATGGTTTAGTCAGTTGGGGACCCACCTGTAATTTTTCCTTCATTGTCATTGATTACCTTCGCGAGCAACACTTAACCCACTATCATCCTCTGCGTTTCTGCAATTATGGCCAATTTACAATACTCTGCAAAAACCATTTGGGGCCTAAGGTCATCCGCCTCAATATTACCAGCAGTCACCAAAAAAGCTTTAAGGAATGAGCAACGGTCAAAAATTACATGTCTACATTTCAGCCAAAGCATATATCATGCGCATTGCCCAACACAAGATTGGCAGTAAAACAGACAAATCCATGATTTCATCTTACAACACGACAGACTGCAGCTATCACAGAAGGTTGGCTAACAGCCGACTAACGCTATTCTAGGAGAACTGGTGCCAGAGAATTATCGCATTCTAACAGAAAACAGTGGGGCAAGGAGGAGGCCTGGCAGTGAGCCACAAGACTCACCTCTCGATCGCTAAACCAGTCCTACTGAACTCACTTCCATTCATGGAAACCCTCACACTGCAACCTAACCCCCAGGACACTGTTCATACTTTTCCGCTATAGACCAAGACGCACCTCCTCACATCTTTTGACAGAATTCATCTCCACCTATACCCTAAACAGCAAACACCTCCTGCTGCTCGGGGATTTCAACCTCTGGGCCAACTCCTCACAGGACCCCCGGCGCCTGCATTGACTACTTGGAAGGATTAGGTCTGCAGCAACTAGTATGTGGGCCCACACATGCTTCAGGTCACACACACACACACGATCTTCAGACAAGACTTGGAAATTAACATACTGGAAAAAGAGCCTCTACCATGGACAGATCACCATGCAATCAAAATTCATAATTACTAAAAACGCCCGCTCAAACAAATAAAACTGGTGACAACACACTGGACTAGATCTCAGAAGAAGCTCCACTCGCAACTCCTCAAAACTATATTAGTGAACAAAAAAAACGACAGAAACATTCTACGCCATCAACAAGGCGCTACTACAGACAGAAGCACCAAAAACGCAAAACGTGCATCCGGAAAAACTTCAGCTGGTTTAATGACGAGCTCACGTTATTGAAGAGCGGAAGCCACACAGAGGAAAAGCCGAAGGACACACACACACACACACACTACAGCAAACCTTGTGTTTGCAGACTGAGACTAGACTCTGTACGGGCCAGATTAAGATTTTCTGCTTATATCAATGCTTTTCACATTGTATTTTATCATTTGGGCAGATTATTTTCTTAGATCTGGGACTTATTTTAAGCGCAGAGCTGTACTATAAAAAGTTGGGCCAGTTAATAGTACTTCTGTATACATTGTTCACTTTTTTTACTTAGCTGCTTTTGGATGCTTTTACATTTTTAAGCAATAGAAATCTGGATATAAATACTTTGTTATCAGCTAGTGGACCTACCGCCAGCCAGGTTAATTACAATGGAGCTATGTCAGCACTAGGTAACACTTGCGAAACAGCTGAGAACCTGGTGGGACATATGCACCCTAGAATATGTGAAGGACAGGATAACCATCAGAAGTCTAAGATGGGAAGTCACACCTCAAGATGGATTGGATGATCCAAATTCCATCCAAGAATGGTTTGACTTCAATGGAGTAGCATTTAAACTGCAAGATTTGCTACTCCTGAGAAAGACGTAAAATTTATATTTTAGAAAATAAAAAAAAATAATTTACAATTGGACCCGATTAAGGACACAACCCATTATTGATTTTAATATTAGGACTAATAAAAGGCTGGAGAAAGTTGACAAGGAGACACAGAAAAAGAAAAATCTAAAAATATTACAGAGACATGGGTGATTACAATATAAATGTATATGCATGGCAGTCAGCATTACCTGACAAATTAAATTTGATCATCAAACCATCAGGAGATAAAACATCAATCAATGCCAGTGACACCACATCCTGAAAGAAGGTTGGAAAATGCAAGTGAAGAGGAATATCCTATAAGAAGGGGAAGAGGTAAACCCAAAAGGAGGAAGAGGTAGACAATCAGAACCAACATCCCATACCCTACCCCCACATAATTATTATCAACCATCAGCTACACAACATATAATACCCCACCGCCATGTCCTTTTTTAGGGAGAAGGGGGGGGGGGGGAGACAACAACACCCATCGCAACAATCAGGTACCAGAGGATGCAGGGCAGGAAGGAGGGTCCAGAAAAAGAAGTCGGCACCAATAACAGATGGTATTTTTAACTTAAGTACAGTTGAACACATAAGGAACTAAACATCTTAAACATGGGGCTGAAATGTGGTATAAAAAAAAAACTATAAATTAATTTGGTGTATATTAATGTACACATATATTAGAAAAACTAATCAAGAAATACTTTGTGGGTCTAAATACAAACAGTAGCAATTAATCACCAAGGGGCAGTTAATAGTGGATTAAAGAACAAATCTTTGTTCAATCCACCCAACAACCCCAATCACCAAGTTGAAGTGTTCAAGGGACTAGTTTTGCGAGATTTAAGTCAGCTAAAACCCCCAAAAAAAATGTGAGCTTAAAACACATTCAAGAGGGTATTGAACTATTGGAAAAAACGCAAAGATATAATTGTCAGACCAGCAGTAGTGGTACTCGCCAAGGAGTTCTACCATGGCCAGATCTTAGACATGCTATCCGACAAAGCCACCTATGGCCTATTGGACCATGACCCGACAGTCATATAGGGATCAACTGGAAACAGTACAAATTGGATCCTCCTCGGGAGTACTCTCCAAAAAAGAGAAGATGTATTTGGTACCGGCAAGTAGTAAGATTCCGACTATTTATACCCTACCTAAAAATCCATAAGAATCCTACTAATCCTCCAGCCCGACCAATTGTGAATAGCATAGACTCCATAGCCTCAAGAATGGGTCAATATCTTGACAATTTTTACAGAAGAGCGTGAAAATGACTTGGACACTAAAGATTTTCTAAACGGTTTGCACAATGTCACTTTGGTAGAGGGCCAGCCAGTATTTTTGGTCACATCAGATGTGGCCTCGCTATACTCCATTATACAACATGATGATGCCATGTTAGCCCTCAATTGGGTCTTAAGTCAAAGGGATGATTTACCCCACAACCAAAAAGTTTTTTTTATTAGTCATGCTTTGAACTTTTGTCTCTCACATAACTACTTCGGGTATGGGAATATGTTTTATACACAAAAGAGAGGTGTAGCAATGGGGGCCAAGTTTGCCCCAAGCATTGCAAACTTATTCATGGCCGAGTGGGAGGACAAATCTATTTTTAAGGAAAGAACATCTGAACTTTTATAAACATTTTATTGACGACCTGTTTATCTGGGCAGGACCAGAGGAATCATTAAATGAGTTGTTAAACATTTTAAATAAAAACAACAATATCAGATTGACATCAGAGTGGCACAATGACACCATCAATTTTTTGGATGTGACTATCTACCGACAGAAAAAGATTGGAAATCAAAGTTTTTTTTAAACAAACAGATAGAAACAGACATTTACCAGTTACCAGCGGACACCACCCAAGATGGCTGAAGAATATCCCGAAAGGGCAAATAATGAGTTAAGCGCAATTGTTTGGAAACCAACAACTTTCTCAGTCAATCGCAAATGCTAACAGAAAGGTTTGAGGCAACACACACTTCCTTAAAAAAAAGATTGTGGGAGAAGTTGAAATGATCCCTAGAGATAGATGTCCAAGAGAAAGGGAAGAAGAGGTGGAAGTACCGGCGAAAAACCCAAATGAATATTTATCTCTCAATTTCACAGTCAATACAAAGACTGAGAGACATTTTACTATTAGATAAGAAACTGGGGTCTGTAATACCACAGAAGCCCCGCTTCATTTATAGGAAAGCCTCTAATTATGGAGACGCAGTAGTGAAGAAAATTCTAGATTTACCGGCCAAAGTGTTTTTGGGCTAAAAATGGCTTTTCTTCATGCAGAAGGTGCAAACCGTGCAAAGCAGTAAAATCACTACAAAGGATTAGATCACTTTAAGTCACCATCAAACAATCAGGAATTTGAAATAAAACAATTACTTGCAACAGTACTCATGTTGTGTACGCTCTCAGATATCAATGTGGTCTCCTCTACATCGGACGAACAAAAACACTGCCGAGAATAAGAATTGCAGAACACAAAGAACATTAGACTGGGATTTACAGATCACAACGTGTCACTGCATTTCAAAATGAAACAACCAGGACCCATCAGGTCTGGAATTTTGGGGTATTGAACATTTGGAGGCACATTGGAGGGGTTCACAGAGTACGTGAACTGTCAAAACGGGAAACAAAATGGATTTTTTTGACCGACGTATTAATGCCTAAAGCTTCTATGCTCAAAAATAGATTTGTTGAAAAGGGCTATGACATCACGGCAGTGGATGCAGAACTACAAAAAGTGGCATTAATAGAACGCAATTCACTTTTGATGGATAGAGTCCCACGAGAACAGGATGATTCCTTTAAGTTCTCTATGATCTCTATGATCACTGCATACTCCAATCAACACAGGGATATTAAGACCATTATCGACAGACATTGGGATGTACTTAAGAGTGATAAGGTTCTAGGACCCATTCTACCAGAAAGAGCTAAAGTTATCTTTAGAGGAGCCCCTACGCTCAGGAATAGTATTGCTCTCAATATTGTCGACCCTCCATGTCGCCCCGAGTTTTCAAGGCATGAAGGGTTATTACCCGTGTAAGAAATGCAGTGTCTGCTTGGTTAACATCAATGGACGATCCAAATCTTTGGAGTTCAGGTCCACTAATACAGGCCGCAGCTATCCTATCAAATCCTTCTGCACTTGCGCAACCACCCATGTGGTATACCTTATCACCTGCCCGTGCGGAAAACAGTACGTTGGTCGTACCATACGGGCCTTTTCCGTACGGGTAGGTGAACATGTTGCCAAAATTGTGGGTGGCAGTACCAAACACACGGTCCCACGCCACTACAGGGAATGCCACCAACGTAACCCTAAGGGCACTCAATTCCTGATTATTGATAAATATGTACCACCTTGGAGGGGAGGAGCCAAAACGAGAGGGGTGTCCCGGCTAGAGGTCTATTGGATATATGAATTGCGTACATATGTCCCACATGGCCTCAATGTCGAATGGGACATAAATGCCTTCATTAACAAGTCATGTCATATTATGTTGTGCGCCCCTGTCCCATCATGGCTCCATATTAATTTTATTTTATTTTACATTTTTTACTGGAGACATTAATAGCTTTTAGGCTTTTTATCACATATTGGTTTTATTTAGACTATAGTTGTTATATATACACTCATTATGGATTTAAATCCTATGATTGTATATAATAATATATTTTAATTTACAGGTTTACACTCTTTTTTCCTGTTTTTTCCCAAGTGATCGGCACTAACTGTTACCCTCATTATGTGACTTCAATTTGTTGCCTGACACTGTCATTTATTTATATTCCATCCCCCCCCGTTTTTTACCTTTCCATCTAATATTCGCCATTTATGTAGTCTTAGCCTTTGCTGGCTTGACTGACATATCGTGGGTTTGATAGCGTAGATATCAGCCTTGCACGCCTACATGCCCGATTGGTTCACATGATCCTCATGTGATTACGGATCTGGTAATGCGCTCCAGCCGCCTTTTGTCCTTACGAGGCTTGGAGCGCATTTAGCCATTAACTTGTGTTATGAGGGCGGGAGCGCTGTGATGACAGCTCAGCGCCTGCCCACGCTAGACGGATAGACGTTGTTGTTCCTGTACGTCATTAGGCTTGTACGTCCAGCGTTGCTCTCCAACTAGCCCTTTCAGAGCGAGTCTTGGAGCGCACGCCGTCTACACGCTACCTCCATACCCGGAAGTCATTTGTCATCAATGATTTCTTTGAAGCTGGAGCCGTGATGAAGGTAGGGGGGCATGGCCATATATATTGTTCTAGTATAGCAGTTAGTCAGCACCCCAGATGATGATCGTTTGATCGAAACGCGTCGGGTCTTCTGCTGACTTTACTGCTAGATGTGTTTATATGCTTCTGATTTTCCTGCTGAAATGTGAGTGCAACCATTTGGATTTTGTGTATTTTAGTAAAAAGTTTATACGTTATTACACTATGTCTGCATCCATTTCTTTCCTCCCACAATTGTTGCATCTGAGCATTCTGGATCCCTTGTAAAGCATTGATGAGTCATATGTATCGATCCTGGTACTACAGAAATTTTTTTGGGTCCCTCATCTATTATATGAAGATTTGGGCCCAGATTCACAGAGCAATTACGCCTGTCTAACTGGTGTTAGACAGGAGTAATTTCAAATTTCGCGCGCCGTATCACTAGTTTGAATCCTCAAACCATGATACGGCGGCTTCGGGCTTCGTTCCGAGAGGCTTAAGTCTTCGTAAGCCTTCGGATCTACACTGCGATATTTTTGCGGCCGCTGGGAGGAGTTCGCGTCGTTTTCATGCGTCGGGATATGCAAATTAGTTTTTACGGCGATCCACGAAGGTACGAGTGTCCCTCGCAATCGCCTACGTCATTTTTTGCTACGTAATGTTAGAGGAGCTTTTTGCTGGTCTAACAGTGCGTAACCCATGTAAAGTATGGCCGTCGTTCCCGCGTCGATTTGAAAATATTTTTTTTTTTTTTAACGTAACTCGTTCGGGAATAGGAATGTACGTAAACGACGCTACTACGATGTGACGACGTGTTTTCGCACAATGCACGGCGGGAAATTTGCGAACGGAGCATGCGCAGTTCGATCGCCGCGGGAACGCGCCTATTTTAAATGCTTCACACCCCCTACTCGCGCAGATGGATTGCGACGGGAGAAATACACTACGCCGCCGTCGTTTACTGGACAAAATCTACCTGGATTCCACGTAGAGCCAGGTAAAAAAACGGCGGCGTAGTGTATTTCTGATACTCTACGAGAATCTAATTCTCTGTGAATCTGCCCCTTGGTCTCTATTCAAAACCCATCCCTGTTTCCTAATGAAAGGTTGATGTCCGGATACCAACACTTTAAGCTTTAGTGACTCATTAAGTGTAAACTTAGTTGAGTCCACGCTTTCCGGTAAGCCTCCCATCTTTCTTTGGTGGTGGATCTGCTATCAAAATCTCCTTCACTCATCATTACGTTTGTTTGGACACTTTGAATCAATCACTTCATTCATATTTATTCATATCTATGGATACGATCATTTGAACACTTGGTGATTAATTTATGTGACGGTTCACGTATTACACATATTATTGTATTCCACGTTTTTTATGATACTTTGCAGTGTTATATGTTTAGTTCTCACATAATTTCAGCGCTACACTTTTTGTGTTCTATTTGTTTTCTGTTGCAGAATTGATCCAATTCTGTGGTGTTGGCAGCTAATTTATGTTCGGTTAGGTAGCGCGGTGTTATATGTACATATATATTTTTCACAATGCCTAAAGGTTTAAATGTGGAGCTTGACATTAATCGTTTCATCAGTGACACTTAAAGCAGAGCTCCACCCTAAAGTGAAGTTCCGCTGATCGGAATCCTCCCCCCCCTCCCCTCCGGTGTCACATTTGGCACCTTTCAGGGGGGAGGGGGTGCAGATACCTGTCTAAAGACAGGTATTTGGCACCCACTTCCGGCCCAGTATTTTTGGGCAAAAGACAGGTTTTCCTTCACTTCCTCCCCCCCCCCCCCGTTGTGTGCTGGGAACACTCGGCTCCCACCGTTATCCAATCGGCGGGCGCAGCGCGACTCGCACATGCGCCGTAGGGAACCGGAGCGCTTCACTTCCTGGTTCCCTCACCGTGGATGGAGGGGGGGGGGGGGAGCATCAGAGAGACGAGCGATCGTCTTCTGCTGCAGATGCTGCTGGACTCCAGGACAGGCAAGTGTCCTAATATTAAAAGTCAGCAGTATTTGTAGCTGCTGGCTTTTAATATTTTTTTTTTGATGGGCCATCCGCTTTGAGGAGTTCAATATTTTCTAGATTATTGGGCATTCTGCACATTGGCCTCATCACATTTAGAGAGAAATAACCTGGCTGGGGTCTGTGGGGAGTAGTGTAGAGCAGAATATGCCATATTCGATTTTCGCGATATATCTCGAATATTTGAGATATATTCGCTAAATACGAATATTCGTGATATTTTTTTGAAATGAAATGATTGCGAATTTTCGCTATTGCGAATGCGAATATTCGAGAAATGCGGAAGGAGCACTCTGATTGGCTCAGAATATTCGTGATATATTACAATACAAAATAATTGCGAATATTCGGCAAATGTGGAAGGAGCACTCTGATTGGCTAAGAATATTTGTGATATGTTATAATACAAAATAATTGCGGCATGGAGCACTCTGGCTCAGAATATTCTTGATATTTTATCGAAATTTCGCAAAAATGCGATTGCGATTTTTTGGCAGAATTTCGGTACATGCTTTAGGAGCGCTCTGATTGGCTCATTCAGAAATCGAATATGCGAGATATTTTATCGAAATTTCACAAAATGCGAATGAGAAATTCATTGCGGAATTTCGAAAGTAACACTCTGAAATCGAATATATGTGTTATTTTAGCTAAAAACAATATTGCGAGTTTCGATCGCGCATGCGCGAACAACACGCGACTACTTCCTGGAACTTGGACACTTGTTGGTCAAGTGCCCAGATTTTTTTGGAAAAAATGGTCGGGAGCAATCTGACACCAAGTGAAGAAAAGATGCTGATCTGTGTAAGTATTTGCATTATCTTTAACTGCATTTTAGACTAGTTTAAAAGTTAGTATATAAGATCAGATATTAGTATTTCCCAAACAATTTGTCTCCTGGTGTTACAAAACTACAAGTCCCAGCATGCCTGTACAGCTGCAGACACCCTGCTTGGTAAATGTGTATTTAGGCACTTTCCTTGCTATTTTGCATAATGAATTTAACATGTTGTGCACACCGGGCTAATTTTTCAGATTTGGTGTTTACGAGACTAAAACTTTTTTTTTGCTAGAAAATTTAAAACCCCCAAACATTATATATATATTTTTTTTCTAACACCCTAGAACAGGGGTCTCCAAACTTTTTACTTCGAGGGCCACATTCTATATTTTACTCATATCCGCGGGCCGGAAAAATAATTTAAGTAAATAAATTAGGGCTGTGCAAATTAACTTTTAATTAATCGATTAATCTGTAATTTTTTTGATCGATCAAAATATTTTTGATCGATTAAAATTATTTTGATTGATACTCGCCTCTCCGCCGGCTTCTGGGCCTTCCGTCGGAGATCCAGTAACATTACAGACACCGGCGGGGCTTGCCGTATCCATCTGAAGGGCTCCTTAGCTGTGCCTTCATATCTGCATGGTGGCGGACCTTACTATCTGCCACATAGTAGCTGTTACATTTTCCTCTATCACTTCCTTTTATTAACCTGGGATTTTACAACCATCCACTTGGAGTTGTGATAGTTCCCTTCATGGAACAGCTACATGCCGACGGACTGATGGTAACCTCTCCTCATCTGGATTCAGCAGTGGTATCGTTGTACACATTTTTATACCAGTATCATACTTGGCTACATTTTTTTATGACTGCTTTTGGTACCGTTTGGTATTACTCGCACCATTTTTACAGTTTATTTAGCTACATCGATTTTATCTCCAGTGCAATATTTATTTTGTTACCTACTTGAAGATTATACAAGTTTTAATGCCATTCCCATCGAGCGCTGCTTTTGTGTGTTTTTTTGTATCCTGCTGTTGGCAGCTGCACTGGGAATCAGCCTTCAAGGAAATTAGCTAAAAGTTGTTGGATCTGTATGTGCATTATAATTAATCGAAATTAGTCGATTAATCGATTAAAATAAAAAACGATTAATCGAACACAAAAATTTTGATCAGTAACAGCCCTAAAATAAATCCACAGTAGAAGAATAGAATTTTACTTACTGTTGACAGCAGAACTGGATGATGGTCCTGTCGTCGCATAAAACGCTGGAGCATCATTCAGCGGGTTAAACTACCAGCGTGCATGAGGTTTTACATCGGTGTCCCCACACATCTGTGTCCCCACACATCTGTGACCCCCACCAGTCTCCTCATACATCTGTGTCCACACCAGTCTCCTCATACATCTGTGTCCCCACATTGGTGTCCCCACACATTTGTGTCCCCACCAGTCTCCTCATACATCCGTGACCCCACCAGTCTCCTCATACATCTATGTCCCCACACATCTGTTAGCCCACCAGCCTACTCATACATCTATGTCCCCACCAGTCTCCCCACCAGCCTACTCACACATCTGTGTCCCCACCAGTCTCATACATCTGTCCCCACATTGGTGGGAACACAGATGTATCTGGAGACTGCTGGGGACACAGATGTGTGGGGACACCGATGTATGAGGAGACTGTTGGGGACACAGATGTGTGGGGAGACTGGTGGGGACACAGATGTATGGGGACACCAGTCTCCCCACACATCTGTGCCCCCACACTGGTGTCCCCACAATTCTGTGTCCCCACACTGGTGTCCCCACACATCTGTTACCCCACCAGTCTCCTCATACATCTGTGTCCCCACATTGGTGTCCCCATACATCTGTGTCCACCAGTCTCCCCACACATCTGTGTCCCCACCAGTCTCCTCATACATCTGTGACCCCACATTGGTGTCCCCATACATCTGTGACCCCACCAATGTGGGGGTCACAGATGTATGAGGAGACTGGTGGGGACCCAGATGTGTGAGGACACAAGTGTGGGGACATAGGTGTGTGAGGAGACTGCTGGGGACACAGATGTATGAGGAGACTGGTGGGGGTCACAGATGTATGAGGAGACACCAGTGTGGGGACCCAGATGTGTGAGGACACAAGTGTGGGGACATAGATGTGTGAGGAGACTGGTGGGGACACAGATGTATGTGGAGACTGCTGGGGACACAAGTGTGGGGACACAAGTGTGGGGAGACTGTTGGGGACACAGATGTATGGGGATACTAATGTGGGGACACAGATGTATGAGGAGACTGGTGGGGACACAGATGTTTGGAGACACAAGTGTGGGGACACTGATTTGTGGGGAGACTGGTGGGGACACAGATGTATGGGGACACCAGTCTCCCCACAAATCAGTGTCCCCACACATCTATGACCCCACCAGTGTCCTACATCTGTGTCCCCACATTCGTGTCCCCATGCATCTGTGATCCCCACCAGTCTCCTCATACATCTTCACCCCACCAGTCTCCTCATACATCTATGTCCCCACACATCTGTGACTCCACCAGTCTCCACATAAATCAGTGTCCACACACTGGTATCCCCACACATCTGGATCCCCACACATCTGTGTCCCCACATTGGTTTCCCCATACATCTGTGGCCCCAATAGTCTCCCCATACATCGGTGTCCCCACTAGAGCACCCCCCCACTGGTGTCCCCACTAGAGCACCCCCCCACTGGTGTCCCCACTAGAGCACCCCCCCACTGGTGTCCCCACTAGAGCACCCCCCCACTGGTGTCCCCACTTGAGCACCCCCCCACTGGTGTCCCCACTAGAGCACCCCCCCACTGGTGTCCCCACTAGAGCACCCCCCCACTGGTGTCCCCACTAGAGCACCCCCCCACTGGTGTCCCCACTAGAGAACCCCCCCACTGGTGTCCCCACTAGAGAACCCCCCCACTGGTGTCCCCACTAGAGAACCCCCCCACTGGTGTCCCCATTAGAGAACCCCCCCACTGGTGTCCCCATTAGAGAACCCCCCCCACTGGTGTCCCCATTAGAGAACCCCCCCACTGGTGTCCCCATAAAAGCACCCCCCCTACTTGTCACTTGTATCCCCATTAGAGCACCTCCCACTTGTGTCCCCATCAGAATTATCAGCACCCAGATGTTTGTGCCATATCAGAGCCATTCAGCCACCCTCCACAGTAGTGTACAGTAATCATCTCGCATCAGCCCCCCTCCCTCCTCCATGCATGTGTACTTTACCAGCGCGTCAGACATTACACACACTGGCTGTTCAGACCTGCTGCACTTCCCGACTCTCGCCCCGCCTTAATACACACTCGTTACTGGTTAACAGCGAGGCGGGAGGCGGAGCAGGGAGGTGTGGCAACGGGTCTAAAAAATCATTGGCTGCTCGGATGCCCGTGGACCCAGCAGCCAACACAAACACATTGAGACGCCGGGAGAGATTGCGGGACCTGCGCTGCATATTGCTAGGGACGAATATTCAGCGCAACTAACAGGTGGACCAGTGACTCCAGCTGCGTGCCGGAGGAAATGGCCTGGCGGGCCGGATGTGGCCCGCGGGCCATACTTTGGAGACCCCTGCCCTAGAGAATGAAATGGTAATCATTGCAATATTTTTTGTCACACCGTATTTGCGCAGCGGTCTTACAAGCGCACTTTTTTTGGAAAAAAATAACTTTGTTTGAATTGGAAAATAACACAACAATAAATTTTGCCCAATTTTTTTAGATTTTGTGAAAGATAAAGTTACGCCGAGTAAAATGATACCCAACATGTCACGCTTAAAAATTGTGCCCGCTCGTGGCATGGCGTCAAACTTTCACCCTTAAAAATTCTCGATTGCAAAAAGGTTGCATTTTTTCAGCTAAGGACTAGCTCTAGGGCTAGAATTATTGCTCTCGCTCTAACGATCGCGTCGATACCTCACTTGTGTTGTTTGAACACCATTTTCATATGCGGGCGCTACTCGCTTATGCGGCACTGTTTCCTAAACGTTTCCTAAACGGAGCCTACAGCTGTTGCAAAATAACTCCCCGTTATTACTAGTGTTGCTCACGAATATTCGCATTGCGAATATTCGCTACGAATATTGCATATTCGAGTATTCGCGGCGAATATTCGCTATTTTTTAAATTTCGCAAAAAAATTTGCAATAAAATTCGCAATAGCGAAAATTCGCAATTTTTTTTTTTATCAAATATCATGAATATTCGATATTTACGAATATTCGCAACCGCATATGTGAAATTTCGCTTTTTTTTTATATAAAATATACCCAATATTCGTAAATATCGAATATTCGTGATATTTTATAAAAAAAAAAAAAAAAAAAAAAAAAAAAAAATCGCGAAATTTCACATTAGCGAAAATTCGCATTGGCGAAAATTCGCAATTTTTTTTTTTATAAAATATCACGAATATTCGATATTAACGAATATTCGCGAATATTCTTCGAAATATTTGCGAAATATCGCGAAATCGAATATGGCGTATTCCGCTCATCACTAGTTATTACCGGACAGCCATTAACTGTCCAGCCATGCTCCTAGTTAAAGTATAATTGTTGTACAGCTGGTGACGGTGAGCTACATGGTGTATCAGAGCATGCTGATAGTTCTAGTTTGTAAATAACATCAACTCCATTATTTATTCATCTAAATGTCTAAAAAATGGCAAGATATAAAATCTGTCATGTTAACCCTGTCATTGATCAATAAGGCGAGAATGCTCCCAATGTTGAATACCATAGATTTCCGTCATATATCCATAAGGCTTTAAACAAAAGTATTATAATATACTTTGTTCTTCATCTTGCAGACTTTCCTGGAAACCAAGTATGATTTCCTGAACAGGCAGGTGGAAAAGCAAGAAGTGGTGCGGTCTGTCATTGCTAAATTAGCAGGACATCCTGGCGGCCCACCGCATTACATGGCCATTGTGAAAAAATGGTCTGACCTTAAAAGGCGGCATATGGACCGGGTCAGGCGTCTCCGTGATAGATATCACCCAGGTAAGTTATTGCTGACAGTTATGTTTTTTTTTTCTATAGTGTATTTTGTGCGTGTACTCTAGAGAGGAGACGGACTGCAGGATTTGGGAGTAGACAGGCCTCCCCCAGAGGCAATCTGCCACCTTTCTCCATGCCCCTGGTGACAATGGCGTGTGAGAGGGGGTCCTCACATACAGCCCGTCCTACCTGCTCCGCTTTGAAGCCCAACGTGGCAGAGGGACTCCCTATAAGGTAGTGAGAGGATTGGCCCGCTCAAACAGCCCCGTTAGTCCTTCGCCTCTCTTTTTAGAGACCGCGTGGCCAGAGTGCGCGCATGTTAACCCAATTTCGAGTGCGTGTGTAAGTGTGGTGGTTTTTGTGGGAGGGGGGTAGGCGTACTAAGCGCAGGCTTACCTCGCATAGCACTCCCACCGGAGGCCGGGCTGAGACCACCAAACTCAATTAACATGTAGCCGAGAGCGGGATCAGAACCCCTAGCTGCAGAGGTGAATGGCTTGTCAGCGCAGTAGCAATCGCGTTGACCCACCGCAGCTCCTCTGTTGACAGTTATTTAAGGTCATATGTAATTAATGTAAGGGCAGATGTTAACCCAGACGCCATGTTGTGGTAACATATATCACCACCAGCCAAGGTATTCATAGTACTGTTGAAAAAAGACATGGGACAGCAGACAGCAACACAGAAGTTATGTGGGAACATACATTTCCCATTGCTTTGCATGGGACTTTAAACAAAAACCACGACCATCACAAATGGGGGTAGTTAATGGATAAATTAACGATCCTATGCTTTAAGTGGACGTGTAAGTAACATGTGACCAAGTGTTATCGAAATATCTACAGCTGTTATGAAGTGACATGTATTTCCCATCGAGTTGAAGGGATGGGAATTTAAAGAAAAACCCCGACCATGGCAAATGGGGGAGGGTAAGGCTTAAATCACCTATCCTATGTTTATGTGGCTGACACATAAGTAACCTGTGTGCCAAGTTTCATGTAAATATCTTTCGCCGTTTGGACGTGATGCTGGTACATACATACAGACACTTTGAGTTTTATATATATAGATTCCCACTCAATTCCTGTGTTAGGCGTGGGGTTATCATAGTAATCCCGTGTGATCCATCAGGCCCTTTTTTTTTTAACATGATATCGTCTGAACAAAACAAAGGAGACAAAAACAGCTAATTTTACCATGGTGGCAGCCCAGCTCACGCTCAGTCCCCTGTAGTGCCCACAAGACCCTTTAATATAACATTTTCCCATTGGTTAACTGTCTATATAAATTAATTTGTATTCATATACAATACAGCAGAGTACACCGAATTTGCATACGTCATTAGAAAATATTTTTCTAATATATGAACATTGTGTTATTCTAGAAGCTCCGATACCAGCTGTGCGCAACAAGCGCAAAATGCGCCAGGACGCTGATGAGGAGGAAGAAGAGGAGGAGGATGTGCCAGAGGAGGATGAGGCAGAGGAGGAGAGGGATGAGGAGGATCAGCCAGGGACCTCCCAATCGCCAGCCACCGCTCCTGTTGTGGAGGATGTCCCCCCCCCCAAATAGTCCCGAGATAGGAGATATCTGCATGCCTGAAATCCATGGATTCTGTCAGTGTTTTGATCTGTTCACCATCAACATTGCGTGCAGCAGCAACCGCAGCCTCCAAGACAATGTTCAGAGAGGTGTACTCTTTTCCCTCCTTGTAAATCTCACATTTGATGATGGACCACAGGTTCTTCTCAATGGGGTTCAGATCAGATGAACAAGGAGGCCATGTCATTAGTTTTTTTTCTTTAATACACTTTGACAGCCACGCTTTGGAGTACTTGGACGTGTGTGATGGAGCATTGTCCTGCATGACAATCATGTTTTTCTTGAAGGATGCAGACTTCTTCCTGTACCACTGCTTGAAGAAGGGGTCTTCCAGAAACTGGCAGTAGGACTGGGAGTTGAGCTTCACTCCATCCTCAACCCGAAAATGCCCCACAATCTCATCTTTCATGATACCAGCCCAAACCAGTACTCCACCTCCACCTTGCTGGCGTCTGAGTCGGACTGGAGCTCTCTGCCCTTTACCAATCCAGCCAAGGGCCCATCCATCTGGCCCATCAAGACTCACTCTCATTTCATCAGTCCATAAAACCTTAGAAAAATCATTATTGATATATTTCTTGGCCCAGTATTGACGTTTCAGCTTCTGTATCTTGTTCAGTGGTGGTCATCTTTCAGACTTTCTTACCTTGGCCATGTCTCTGAGTATTGCACACCTTGTGCTTTTGGGCACTCCAGTGATGTTGCAGCTCTGAAATATGGCCAAACTGGTGGCAAGTGGCATCTTGGCAGCTGCACGCTTGACTTCTCAGTTCATGGGCAGTTATTTTGCGCCTTGGTATTTCCACACGCTTCTTGCGACCCTGTTGACTATTTTGAATGAAATGCTTGATTGTTCGATGATCACGCTTCAGAAGCTTTTCAATTTTAAGAGTGCTGCATCCCTCTGCTAGATACGTCTCTATTTTTGACTCTTCAGAGACTGTCAAGTCCTTCTTTTGACCCATCTTGCCAAAGGAAAGGAAAGGAAGTTGACTAATAATTATGCACACCTGATGTAGAGTGTTGATGTCATTAGACCACACACCTTCTCATTACAGAGTTGTACATTACCTAATATGCCTAATTGGTAGTAGGCTTTCGAGCCTACACAGCTTGGAGTAAGACAACATGCATAAAGAGGATGATGTGGTCCAATTACTCATTTGCCTAATAATTTTGCACTCCCGGTCTGTGCTAGACACATAACAAGTGTATAGACATGATAATGATTGATTAATAGCAACAGAAATATTTTATGTATTTGTTAAGGGTCTTTGAAAACAAATTGTTTTTTCTTATGTCCTAACAGCTGCAAAAGAATTGAAGTATTTCCAAGCAGCTCAGACAAAAATTGCTGACCGGATAAGGGGTAATCAGAGGCAAATAAAATATCTTCTGAAGCAGAACGAAGAGATGGAGAAGGAACTGGCTAAAATTCATGACAAACGGGAAGAAACCATGAATCGCCTGAATAGTTACCTTGAGTTAGAATATGTTTAATAAAAAGTTTTATTTTTTTGAAATGTTTCCTTTGTTTTTGAGATGGATTTTTAGGTTTTTCAACACATCTAACTTCACATCTAACACATCAACACATCAACACATCAACATCAACACATCTAACTTCATAAAGAATAAGCAAAATCATTTTATACTATTATTTTATTTAACACAAAACTAGGACAAACTAAAGTACACAGACACAGTCACGACGAACACAAACTAAACTGTTGAAAAATGAACATAACAAAAGCAACAATAGATATATATAGAGATAGAGAGAGCAAGAAAGAGAGAGATAGTGCAGATTTGCTCTTGCATACAGGCTAATGGTTGCAGTATAATGGTTGCAGTATAAAGGCCTCAAATCAGGGTTTAATATAAAGTTCATTGTTTTAGTTACACTTGCTGTTACGATCCGGTCTGGTAGCTTGTAGCGGAGGCTGTTGGTGGATCCGCTGTGCCAGAGAGGTCATGAAGCATTACTCAGCATGGAGGCAGCAGCATTAAAATGTAATGTAACTAGAAAAGATACAATTTCAGGGTAAATTGTGCGGCGTGGTCTTGCCTCCACCAATACTACTGACTGGAGACGGTGCCCCTAGAGATGTAAATGTGATCCAACCGTGTCAATCCAGTTCGGTCCATTGCCCCATCAAAAACTGCTCCTTCAAAAACTAGCCCATCAAAACTGCACCATAAAAACTAGGGCTGCGCATCTTCACCCGTCTCACGATTCGATGCAATTTCGATTATCAAGTCCACGATTCGATTTGATTCCGCGATGCATCACGATTGCAGCGCAAGTGCGCATGGCTCTCCCCTCAAAATACTAAAGGAGATGGTCAGAGACTGCAGACATAGTACAGGAGATGGTCAGAGACTGCAGACATAGTACATCTAAACACGTGGGCAGGACTTTACAGCATCAGTAGTGACCATAGTAGTCAATAGTGTCAAATAACTAGTGACATAGGTGTCATGAGCAGCAGCAGTATTAGTAACAGTAGAAAATATAGTGTGAAATGACTCGGGAAAGAGGTGCCATGAACAGCAGCAGCAGCGGTAATAGTAGTATAGAGTGGCAAATAACTTGAGACATAGGTGTCTTCACTGATCCAGAGGACTGATGGGAGAAAGTCATGTGGTCAGATGAGACCATAATATAACTTTTTGGTCATAATTCCACTAACCGTATTCGGAGGAAGAAGATTGATGAGTACCATGCCAAGAACGCCATCCCTACTGTGAAGCATGGGGGTGGTAGCATCATGCTTTGGGGGTGTTTTTCTGCACATGGGACAGGGTTACTGCACTATATTAAGGAGAGGATGTCCGGGGCCATGTATTGTGAGATTTTGGGCAACAACCTCCTTCCCTCAGTTAGAGCTTTGAAGATGGGTCGAGGCTGGGTCTTCCAACATGACAATGACCCAAAGCACACAGCCAGGATAACCAAGGAGTGGCTCTGTAAGGAGCATATCAAGGTTCTGGCGTGGCCTAGCCAGTCTCCAGACCTAAACCCAATAGAGAATCTTTGGAGGGAGCTCAAACTCCGGTTTTCTCAGCGATAGCCCAGAAACCTGACTCATGTAGAGAAGATCTGTGTGGAGGAGTGGGTCAAATATCCCTCTTACAGTGTGTGCAAAGCTGGTGAAAAACTACAAGAAAGGTTTGACCGCTGTAATTGCAAACAAAGCCTACTCTACCAAATATTTACATTGATTTACTCAGGTGTTCAAATAATTTTTTTCAGCACTGTAAATAGATCAGGGAATGCATGACAAGGGACCCTTCAGCGCCCTGAACCGACGGCGGGTGCCAGAAAGTCACCGCCGATCCAGGACTCATTCATCTTTATGAATGCAAGTCTGTCCACGGAGTCTGGACAGACGGGTCCTCTTGTCCGTGACCACCCCACCTGCCGCGCTGAATGTCCGCTCAGATAGTACGCTGGAGGGGGGGCAAGACAATAGCTCCAGCGCATACTGAGCGAGCTCGCGGCAGGTGTCCAATCTGGCAACCCAGTACTCCATGGGGTCGTCGGTATTCATACTCTCAGAAGCACCGGCGGACGCCATGTAATCTGCCACCATGTGGGCCAGCCGCTGGTGGTGACTGCTTCTGCTGCTGCTGGCACTGGGTCGCTCCGATTGGAAGAACATCCTCATCTCTTCCATTAGGTCCCCTGCTGCTGGGTGCAGCCACCTGCTGGGTGAGATGAGGGGGGACAACTGGAGGCCGGGGAGTTGCCTGCCCCAACCGGCTGACAATGCCTGCCTGCAGTTCCTCCATCCGGCGCTGCCTCCGGCTGGCTGGGATGAACTGCTTCACTTTCCCCTTGCACCTGGGATCCAAAAGGGTGGCCATCCAATAATCATCCCTGTCCTTGATGGTCTTAACCCGGGGGTCCCTCCTGAGGCATCTCAGCATGTGGGCAGCCATGGGGAAGAGCGCAGCCCGCTGTGACTCCACTGCTGCCCAGGTCAATGAGGTCAGAGTCTTCATCCCTGAGGCGCTGCTGCTCACGCTCAGAGATGCCCAACCCACGGACTATCGGTGCCCCCAACACCGGCTCTCCCTCCTGACCAGGCCCTGACTCCAGGATGACACCAGCAACCTCCTCATTATCATCATCATCATCATCATCATCCTCCTCCTCCTCCTCCTCCTCCTCGTCCTGGCCCTGGTCTCGGTGGAGCAGTGCTGCCTCCTCCTGCTCCACCAAGGCACTCTCCCCAGCGTCGAGCAGGCGATCTAGTGTCCTCTCCAGCACGAACACTATAGGGAGCACGTCATTGAGGCCGACATGCTCCCTGCTGACCATCTTGGTTGCCTGCTCGAAAGGGCCCAACACCTGGCAGACCTGGTGTATCTGCCCCCACTCCGCACAGGTGATGTACGGGAGTGTTGGTGCTGGCCCGGCAGTGGGTTGCTCCAGCAAGTACTGCCTCACTGCCCTTCGCTGCTCCCACAACCTCTCCAGCATGTGGAGGGTGGTGTTCCACCGCGTCACACTGTCCACAATCAGCCTGTGAGGGGGCAGCCTGTTGACCCGCTGCCACTTGGACAGGGACGCGGTAGCGGTTGGGGAGCGCCTGAAGTGGCTGGCAATCCTACGCACCCTTGGCACAATGTCACTCAACCCGGGATAGGTGCGCATGAACTTCTGCACCACTAGGTTGAGGACATGTGCCAGACAGGGCACATGGGTCAGACTGCCAGCCTGAAGGGCGGAGAGTAGGTTGCTGCCGTTATCACAGACAACCATACCTGCCTGGAGCCTTCGGGGTGTCAGCCACTTCTGGACCCGAGCCTGAAGTGCGGTCAGCACTTCTTGTCCAGTGTGTCTCCGGTCCCCTAAGCTAACAAGCTGGAGCACGGCCTGACAGCGCACGTGCACCACACCTGAGTAGCTACGGGGGCGCTTGCTGGGAGGCTCAGCAGCTGCGGAGACAGAGGCTTGACGGAGACCAGCACTTCTCCCCTGGACACCCCGGGGCGGCACCACCAAATCTGTTGCCGCCGATCCCTCCCCGGCGCCTTGGAGGGAAACCCAATGGGCAGTGAAACTTATGTAGCGCCCCTGCCTGCTGGTCCAGCCATCCATTGTCAGATGCACCCTGTCGCTGACAGCGTGATCCAGCGACGGTTACATTCTTCACAATGTGCGGGTGTAGGGCAGGGACACCAGTCCTGGCAAAGAAATGGCGGCTGGGGACACGCCATTGGGGTTGGGCCTGCTCCAACATCTGCCTGAAGGGGTTGCTGTCCACGATGTTGAAGGGCAGAAGATGTTGGGCAATAACCCTTGCCAGGAGCCCATTGAGGGAATGCACACGTCGGTCTTCGGTGGGGAAGGGAGTGTTGCGTTCAAAGGCGTCTGAAATCGTCGCCTGGCGCCGGACGGCAGTGCGGGACACAGACGCGGAGGGTGCTGTCAAAGTAGAGGTCTGGGTGCCGGTACCAGTACCACTACTAGAGGGAGCGGGGGGGCATGACCTGCTGGGAAGAGATGAAGCTGTGGCAGGGGCTGCTGTACCCTGCTCACTTGTGGTGGTGGCGCTGCTACCACCACCACGCTTCATCTCGTCATGCACCTGCCAGTGGTTTATCCTCAGGTGCTGGTTCAGGGCTGTGGTACCCACCCGAGCCAAATGCTTCCCTCTCTTCACCCTGACTGAACAGATCCGGCAGATGGCCACTAGAGGGTTGTCTGCCACCAGGGTGAAGTAGGCCCAGACAGGTGACTTCAGCGCCACCCTCCCGTCAGATGGGGTGACGCTGACTTGCACCTGCTGGGACTCGGTGCGCACAGGTGGAGCTGCCTGCTGCTGCTGACACCTCCTGCTGCCATGTCCAGTGGAGACCCTGACGCTGGTCTCCCTGGTGGTGACCTGGCGCACCGTTTCCGACGAGCCAGATGGCAACCATGATGGGTCACCCTCCTCATCGCCCCCAGAGATGTCAGACCAAGGGCTGAGATGTTGTGGTCTGAGGGAACCAGCTGACATGGAGCTGATAGCCTGGCTCCGCTGTCCCCTCACCCATGCCTGGGTCTGACTAGGTGCTGCTGTTTCCTGCACCAAAACAGCAGCACCACTTTGAAGGGATGTCTCCGGGATACTGACAGCAGGTATCCCATCCTCCTCGTCCATCCCTTCAAAAAGGTCCTGAGCATCAGGACAGAGCTGGAGGTCTGCCTGATGCATGGCCTCCCCCAAGAGATCCCTCTCACTGTCGCTGTCGAACAGTAAGATGCTGGACTCTTGGGGGCTGGGGGGGGGTACTACAGGCAACGGTGTAATGGTGGAACTACTGGGAGTCGGGACCGACGACTCAGTGGCACTGCTGTGCCCCATGTAGTCCACCACTACTTGAGCCTGAGAT
Source organism: Rana kukunoris (assembly GCA_029574335.1). Classification (NCBI taxonomy): domain Eukaryota; kingdom Metazoa; phylum Chordata; class Amphibia; order Anura; family Ranidae; genus Rana; species Rana kukunoris. The sequence continues at coordinate 475,322,697 of CM056053.1, forward strand.
GGCAATATCGGGCGGCTGCCAGATGTAAAAAATTCACGCATGAGGCGGACTCCCCTTCCACCCGATCCTCTACCAATAGTAGGGGCACGAGAGGTACCCCGTGCTGGCAGCGACCCAGCACTGGGAGTAACTCCCCTACCCCTGCTGCCACGGCCACGGATGCCGCTCATGATTGCTGATGTGTGTGGGGGGGGTAAACTTTATTGGGGGGGGGGGAAATGTGTGTAATGTTTTTTGGTGTTTTTTTTTAAAAGACAGGCACGCAGACAAAGACGTACACAGACAGCTACTAAACTATAATAAAACTAGTACACCAAAGACAAGGACTACAAAAAATAAAAAGAAATGCACTAAACAAACACTAACTGCTTACACAAACATATGACTATAAACTAAAGCTAATTTTTTTTTTTTTTTTTTTTTTTTAAAAACACTAACTGACAAGGACTACAACTACAAAAAAAAATTACCTAAAGAAACATTAACTAATAACTTTTTTTTTTTTTTTTAAACACACAACACAGACACTAAAACACACACTAAAGTAAGCTAGCTGCAATAAATGTACACCAACAGTATGTACACTTACTATACAGAAATCTAACTAAAATGAACAACACAAAACTTAGCTTTTAAAAAAGCTCTAGGGCCTTTCAGGAATCTGGAATATCTGCACTTAAATCAATAAGAAGCAGTCAAAAGCTAAACTGCAACTTACTACACTAGCACAAGTTGAACACCACAGCACAAAACAAAAATTAGCTTTTAAAAAAGCTCTTGGGTGTATTGCTTTGAAAAAAAGCAGTTTATGATTATGAACTGGAAATTATCCACTGGAATCAGTAAGTAGAAAATAGCAAAGATGAAGCACAATGCTGATGATGCAAGATGCAAAATACCAGCAACACAGACACAGTCTCCACACTCTCTAGCCAACTTCTGGATCTGCAATGAAATGCTGCTGGGAGTGACCTTATATAATGCCCATACAGGCAGGTTCCTATTGGTTGCTAACCTATCACGAGTGTGGAAGGAGAACTCTGATTGGCTCTGATGCAGAAGGGCGGAGTAAATAATCGCGCAATATTCCGATTGCCGAATATTTGCATTGCGAATATTCGGCAATATAAAAAGATCGCTTCAGCTACTCGAACCAAGGTCTCTAATCATAACAGCAATGCCTTTAGACATCGAAGGAGATCACTAGGATGTGATCTGTTTTAAAAATTAAACTGAAATAATCGCTCTGTGGCGGCAGATAGGGCGAAGATGATAATCGCGCGATATCGCTATTGCCGAATAATCGCATTGCGAATATTCGGCAATATAAAAGGATCGCTGCAGCTACTCGGCCCAAGGTCTCTTATCATACCAGCAATGCTTTTACACGTCGATGGGGATGTCTAGGATGTGATCTGTTCTAAAAAAAAATTGAAAAAATACGAATATTCGAAATAGCGAATATTCACCGCGAAATTCGGAATATATCGCGAATACTCGAATATGCCATATTCGAGCCGAATATTCGCAATACGAATATTCGTGAGCAACACTAATGAGGAGACAAATGGAATATAAGATCGCAATTCATTTTACATTTCTCATTTTTAACAATTTTATCATTTTACATTTAAGATTTTTTAATCAATTTTATTGAATGTTTTATGGAATACTTAATATTCACATCATTCAGTAGCAATGTCTCCCTATGAGGAGTTTTTTTTAGAATACAGATATTGAATCTGATTACATTAATAATCTCTCAAAATATATGAATTTTGCTTCTATGAATGACGGTGACTGCTGTCCTCAGTATTTCACTAGCCCCGTTAGAAAATAGTGTCACAACGTCCATGCTCGCTGCGCGTCCTATGCCCTGCTTGCAGTAACGTTCTATGGTGGGAACAGTGAAGGGCATTGGTAGCGCATCATGATGCCGATGTAAACACTTCCTCCCTGCCTTGGTGAGCAATCGCGGCCAGGGGGGGAGGAGTGTCGATGACGCGCCAGTATTGTAGGCAGACAAGGTGTGACGCCGAGTCATTAGAGGCGGGCAGTGGATTATTTAAAGCCGGTTGGTGCGCTGGAATGTCACGCTCTGAGGAATTCCGAACAGACGAAACGTCAGAGCGTGACTATCCAGCACCATTCACCGGAAGTGACGTATGCGCTCCACAGGACAGGAACCAGGAAATCGCTGTGAGGAAGTGTTCCAAGCGGTCTTCAGGTATCCAGAACCAGGGAGACCAACACATATTATATGCCTGTTTATCATTTCTGGTATGCATGTATTCATAAGGGGGGCAACTTGTTTTGGGATTTAATAAACTTATCAAAGCGATACTGCCCTATATGGATTTTTCTTTTTCATATACTTGCAGATACTTAGTTTAAAATACTGGGAGAGTGATAAGCCACAGACGGAGAGTAAGGAGTTATACTGATATGCTTTTTTGAATTTACCATCTGGTGAGTGTTTCCCCCGGCTCGGGAGAACGCAGAGGTTGTCTGCGAGGCCTGGACGAACCACCGGGGATCTGGTCACCAAGACACATGACAGGTACACTTCAGCTGTCAATTGGTGACCTTGAAATTGGACTTACTGGGAAGATTCATTGGTTCTAGCCATTTGACATATCTTAATATTTACTAGGCCTGTGGCAGAGGCCCCGTTTCCTCCCAGTGACTTTGAAAGTGGCCCTTCAGCTGCCAGGCTCGAGTAAAGCGCCTGTCAGGGGACACTTTGCCCACTCTGAGGAGAGTGGTGACGTTTGAACTATGCTGAGAGCAGGGTTTGCTCTCTCCGATATCCAAGGCCTGATACTACAGTTCTCTTTGCTCAACCTTTTCTCCATCGTGTGCCATGTTGATGTTGGACCTTGGAACAAAGCATTGAAAACTCAAGATGACGTCTGGACACTTGCTCTTTAACCACCTTCACTATTATCCCTAGACAAGACTCACTGGTAACCTAACATGCCGGTCCCAAACTAATCAGTGACTCCTTCGGGGGTGAGGGCTACACAAGATAAGGAGCCAACAGGATTCTCCATCTCAGAAGCACTCACCCATCTATCATTGTTGTGCCCCTCTGAACTGGCATGAGATTGCTCTTCTGGGACTACAGTTAAATCTTCAACTTCAGTGCTTCTCAATTTCAGACGGCCGGTTCTCTGCTCCAGGGCGCCCCAATCCTGAAGCTGTGCAAGGGGCCCCATAATTCCCGATGGCGGCTCTGCCCACAGGAAAGCCGATTGTGACAGCATGGATGTCAAGGATAACAGCAGTCTTCAAGGGATGGTTTTCAGTCCCCAGAAACCCAAGGAGTTGTACGTGGCTGGGAGGCGGTAGTTACAGATAACGTGATCCTTGGTGACCTAGAACTCATGGTATGTGCTCTTGTTATTCAACTATAGGCATATTATCACACCTGAACTGTGGTCTGCTCCTAGCCTGAAACTAAACCTGACACCAGCGCAACCAACCTAGAATCTTCTAGAAGATTCAATCGAATGCCTCTGCAAACTTACGCTGCATGGCCTCTCAGATTCTGCAAAGCCTGCGAAGGGACCCTAGGATTTGTGGCATTAAGGTAGGGGACCATTACTGGCAATCCATGATCCACGTTACAAGAGTAAAGTTGCAGCAGGGCCGATCCTACCCGGGGTGCAAAGGGTGCAGTGCACCCAGGCGCCACAGAGGTGGGGGCGCTGAAGCGCCAGAGTGCCTGTCTCAAATCACTCTCCTTGTTTGTGTAGAGCGGCGCCGCGGCTCTCCCCGCCGCTGCTGTGTTTGACGTGTCCCCCCCTCCCCTCCTGTTTGGGGAGTGAGAAGTCCGGAGATCGGAGCGGCTGTCTGTGTGGAGAGACGCTAGCTGCTCAGTGACCTCGCTGAAGGGGCGGTCCATCATGCCTGACACTGTTCCTCTCTGTGTCATAAGAGGACTCCTGTCTGCGGCGATCTGTGATCCACCCGGGCGGCGCGGCTGCACACTGTCCCCTCTGCAGCTGCCGCCTGGGTGGATCACAGATCACCGCAGACAGGAGTCCTCTTATGACACAGAGAGGAGCAGTGTCAGGCATGATGGACCGTGTGTTTTTCAAGTAATGGAGGGGGGGGGGGTCTGTAGTAATGTAGGGGGCGTTTTTTTTCCTGGTGGGAGTCTGTACTAATGGGGGGGGGGGGGGTTATCCCTGGGGTCTGCACTAATGAGGAGGGGTTGTCCTGGGGGGTTTGTACTAATTGAGGGGTTTGTCCTGGGGGTCTGTACTAATGTGGGGGTTTGTCCTGGGTGGGTCTGCACTAATAGGGTAGTTTGTCCTGGGGGGGGTCTGTACTAATGGGGGGTTTGTCCTGGGGGTCTGCACTAATGGGGTGATTTGTCCTGAGGGGGATCTGTACTAATGGGGGGGGGGGGGGAGTATGTACTAATAGGGGGCATGCACTAATGGGGGGGTTTGTTCTGGGGGGTCTGCACTAATGGGGGGGCAGGTACTAATAGGGGTGTTTGTCCTGGGGGGTAGGTACTAATAGGGGTGTTTGTCCTGGGCGTCTAATAATGGGGGGTTTGTTCTGGGGGGTCTGCACTAATGGAGGGGTTTATTCTGGGGTCTGTTCTGAGGAGTTTGTCCTGGTTGAGTCTGTACTAATGGAGGGGTGGTTTGTCCTGGGGGTCTGTACTACTGGGGGGGTTGTCCTGAGGTAGGTCTGTACTAATGGAGGGGGGTTGTCCTGGGGGGAGTCTATACTAATGGGGGGTTTGTCCTGGGGAAGTCTGTACTAATGGGGGGGGGTTGTCCTGGTGGAGTCTGTACTAATGGGGGGGTTTGTCCTTGGGGGGGAGTCTGTACTAATCGGGGGTTTGTACTAATGGAGGGGGATTGGTTTGTCCTGGGGGTCTGTACTAATGGGGGGGTTGTTCTGGGGCAGTCTTTAATACTGGAAGTGGGTCTGTACTAATGGGGGGGGCGTTTTGTCCTGGGGGTCTGTACTAATGGAGGGGGTCTATACTAATTGAGGGGGATTGTTTGTCCTGGGGGGTCTGTACTAATGGAGGGGGTCTATACTAATTGAGGGGGATTGTTTGTCCTGGGGGGTCTGTACTAATGGGGGGTGGTTTGTCCTGGGGGGTCTGCACTGACGGAGGAGGTCTGTACTGAGGGGCAACTATAGGTGGAGGAAGGGGGGTGACACCATGTTTTACCTCAACGGATGACAACAACCCTAGTGACACCACTGCAGCTGCGGGCGCTACCATCAGAGAGAAGCCCCCTGCCGTGCACCACCAGAGGGAAAGCCACACAGCCTAGTGCCATCCCTGGCGGAGAAAGGAATGGAGTCATTGCCAGAATACAGATCTGGGCTCTACCCAGCGGAGTATCCATGGGCAATTCAGAGTGAGCCGACTCCTGATCAGAGGAACCGTTGTTGCTGTATCGCTGGGTCAGGTGAGAGCCGATCGGCCATTATCTACTTATGCCAATAGGAACTGTAGTCTCTGACCATCTCCTGTAATATGTCTGCAGTCTCTGACCATCTCCTGTAATATGTCTGCAGTCTCTGACCATCTCCTGTAATATGTCTGCAGTCTGACCATCTCCTGTAATATGTCTGCAGTCTCTGACCATCTCCTGTAATATGTCTGCAGTCTCTGACCATCTCCTGTAATATGTCTGCAGTCTCTGACCATCTCCTGTAATATGTCTGCAGTCTCTGACCATCTCCTGTATTATATCTCTGCAGTCACTGACTGTCTCCTTTAATATGTCTACACTCTCTGATCCCCTCCTGTACTATGATTGCAGTCTCTGACCATCTCTTGTATCATGTCTACAATCTGACCATCTCCTGTACTATGTTTTGGGACACTTTCTAACAGTATCAGAGAGGTTCCCCTCCAGGTCTCATTAGTGTACGCTCTTCCAGTATTTTCTTTATTGTTCAAAGATCATGGGAGGATCCCAGGGCAACAAATACTTCTTAGAGGAGCATCTCTGTGTTTGAGTCATTGCCATAGTAACATTTGTAAAGGGGAGGAGTAGGTAAGATGACCACGCCCCCTTTGTGGGGGCGCCAGAAATATTTCTGCACCCAGGCGCCTGTGACCCTAGGATCGGCCCTGAGTTGCAGAACTCATCCTGCTTTCGAGGGAGCAGAGCTTGACAATTTTGCTTGGAGTCTAGGAGCCAGCTAAAAAAGTAATGAGCCAGAAAACGTGCCACGCCAAGCTCGTGCGCAGAAGCGAACACCCCTGGACCCCTTTACATTGCACAGCACCTCTAGATCCCTTTGCATTTTACAGCACCCTGCACACTACAGTACAGACCCCCGGTACAGTGCATACCCCCTAGCAATACAGACCGCCCACAATATAGACAACCCCATACAGTACAGACCCCACAGTACAGTAGTGGCTTCGCAAGCTGCATCTGCATGACAGACCCTGCCTTCAGACCCACCATGTACCTCAGACCACAAGGTAGTGGCTTTGCAGGGGGAGGGGTAATGCGAGCTGCACCTGAGCCAGTCGGTAGACCTGGGACCCGGCATCATGATGATCCCATTCTCTGTGGTAGCGCAGACTCTTGGCTCTGATCAGTCTCAGCAGCCGCTGTCACAGCCGAACAGAGAGTGAAGCGATTTCTCTGCTCGGCTATGAAAGCCACTGCAGAGACTGATCAGAGCTGCAACCACGGAGAGGACAGAATGTGATGGTTGCGCTGGTGTCAGGTTTAGTTTCAGGCTAGGAGCAGACCACAGTTCAGGTGTGCTAATATGCCTATAGTTGAATAACAAGAGCACATACCATGAGCAGGTCTTGAGAAGCAGGTCAGCGCTGGGACTTGTAGTTCACCACGGATACAGGGTTGAGACGAGCGGGACAGCTGGCATTTGTAGTTCATTGCTGAAGTAGGTGTTGTGATGAGCAGGAAAGCTGGAACTTTTAATTCACCGCAGGTGTGGATGTTGGTGGTGTTGCTGGTGCTAGTAGTGCACCACTGCAATGGATGTTGCTTACAGGAGTCAGGCAAAGCGTGGTCTAGGCCAGTGTTTCCCAACTCCAGTCCTCAAGGCACACCAACAGGTCTTGTTTTCAGGATTTCCCTCAATTGAAACAGCTGTGGTAATTACTAAGGCAGTGAAACTGATCGAATCACCTGTGCAAAATAATGGAAATCCTGAAAACATGACCTGTTGGTGTGCCTTGAGGACTGGAGTTGGGAAACACTGGTCTAGGCAAGCCGGGTCATGCAGGGATGGATCAGAGTTCGAAAGGTACCAAATCGGAAGCAACAAGCCGGGTCATACAAAGTTTACAGATTAACAGGTCAGGCTGGATCACACAAGGCAAGCAGAGTAACTATCACGAGCCCTGATTGGGTGAAAACAGGTGTTTTAAAGGAGAGCTGGCCAATCAGTGTTTCCCAGCCAAGGCTGTGTCAGGTGAGTGCGCTGGGTCCTAGAGGGATCCAGTACTGACAGCTGGGTCCCAGGTGTGCCGACTGGCATGAGTACAGCTCGCAATACCCTCCACAAAGCCACTACCGCGGACTCTACAGGACGTGATCGCTCCGTGCTGCCTAAACCGGCGGCACAGTCTTCAGTTGCGGGTGGGGCGCCACCAGCCTGACAGCCCCCAGTGGGTGTCACCCGGGGCGGCCCACCCACTGCTCGCTCCAGTCCCCTAGGAAGCATAGGCCGCAAAGCTACGGCCTCAATTAGTGGCACTACGAGATCGCACGTGGGGGGGGGTGGGGGTGTCCGACGTGCACAGGATACCCCAGCTCTGCTGCCCCGGGCGCCAGGTCGATAATTCTAGGCGCAACGGCGACCTGACGCCTGGAATTTGTCGAACCCTGGAGCAGAGGGTGAAAAATATTCAGGAGGCCTTGAAGAAAAGTTTGTGCAACGCATTTATAGACCTCATGCTGGGGAGGGGTATATCTGGACATGTGTCGTGTGTTCTAAAATCTTTGCAGGGTCCTGATGCGGTATCCACCTTTAGGGTGCGCGCACCTATGGACCCCGCCGGCGTGGCCCACCTGGCCAAGCTTGCAGGCTTCACCGAGCCTCAACCGGAGGCGAAAAGGGACCCCAATGACCTACTGGGTTCCAGGTTCCAACGGATCTCAGGCTGAGTGCCAAACCAATCATGGATCTGGTGACCAGGATGCTACAGGTACGCATTACTGTCTCCCGGTGACGAGTTTACAAATTGGTACTACTAAGGGCAGGCTTGCCCGTCCACATCCAGGCCTGACACCGCAAGTTCTTTCATCAACCTTTCTTTCCTTACTAACTGAAGTTGATGTTGGCCTGGAGAAAAAAAATTAAAATTTTTTTTTTGAAAAACTAGGGTTGTCCCGATACCACTTTTTTTAGGACAGAGTACAAGTACCGATACTTTTTTCCATGTACTCGCCGATACCGAACCCTTTTGTCAACATTCAGCTGCCACAGGAGGAAGATATAGGGGATCAATACTAATATATGCCACCACTCCTTTCCCTGTTCCTCTTCCTTCTGTTGCGCGGTTCCCCCCCATGTACTCCCTTGTTCCCCCCTTCCTCCCATTGTTTCAGGATGGAGAGCAGTGAAGAGGCCGGTAAATATGTCAAACGCATATGTGTTGTAGCTTTGGGGTGCGCACCCTAATGCAATAGGGCTGCACACATCTATGGCTTTGACTATACAACCTGGAAGCCAATTGCTCATTATGCACAGCTGCACCAGATTCTGTGTGCACTAGCTTTAGTAAATAAAAAAAAATTGGCAGACCCAATGGGCGACTTAGTCTTTCTTTAGCAAATCAAACTCAGCGTGTCTGTAGTGCCAGGCTACTTTCAGAGCCGGTGCTATGCTAAAATTTAGAGGGAGAATGCAGAGAAATAGTTGGCCCTGAATTTGTTTAAATTTGGGTCTCTGCTCTAGCTTGGCTGTACTGTGGGCTAACCTTTTGTCCACCAGGGGACACACACACTTTTTGTGATGAAAAAATATGTTTTCAAAAACGTCATTTAAAATCACCAATCTAGAGACATGCCTCTCTTTGATAGAGGACTCAACATCTGCTGCGCCTACTACGCAGACTCATTCCTTTTATTCCCAAGAAAGACGTAGCGGTCGTGGTGGGAGCGATTGTAAACTCCAGACTGGACTATGCAAATGCCCTTTACCTCGGACTCCCAAGTACCAAATCGCTCGTCTTCAAATCGTTCAAAATACGGCCGCCAGACTTGTGACTGGGAAAAAACCCTGGGAATCCATCTCACCTTCACTGAGATCCCTTCACTGGCTACCAGTTAGGGCCATTTCACACTGGTGCGTTTTTGCCGCGTTTTCGCGCTAAAAATAGCGCTATTAAAATGCCCCCCATGCCCCCCTCCATTGAAATGAATTAAAAACGCGGTAAAATCTCAGTGTTTTTTCCGCGATTAAAATCGTGGCAAAACACCGATTTTACAGCGTTTTTACCGCGTTTTTAATTCATTTCAATGGAGGGGTGCATGGGGGGCGTTTTAACAGCGCTATTTTTAGCGCAAAAACGCGGCAAAAACGCACCAGTGTGAAATGGCTCTAAAAGACAGAATCACCTTTAAAGCTCTGTCTAACGCATAGATGTATCCATGGGAATGCTCCCCATTATCTATGCGAAAAATTAAAAATTTACAATCCCAATCGTATTCTACGATCCACCAATCAAAATCGGCTTCAGATACCGAAAGCCAGATACAAGTCCAAAGGAGACAGGAGATTTGCTGTCCAAGGTCCCAGACTATGGAACGCCTTACCAGCCAGCATTCGGCTGGAGGAGAACTACTTAGTCTTCAGGAGAAAGATTAAGACTCATCTCTTTTGATCTCAAAGGAGACAGGAACAACAAGCGCCCAGAGGCGATTTACTTTGCATGTGCTGCGCTATATAAGTTTTTCATTCATTCATTCACCGTGTGTTGGGCAAAACGTTGTTTTAGGTCTTCAAAAAATCAAACATGCTTGAATTTTTTGTTTCGTTTTTCAAAACGCAGTTTTTTGTGTCATGAGGCAAGTTATGAGACGGAGCTTCAATGGAACAGAGTGCCGTCAAACGTGGTGTAAGTCACCGCTCTTTGGAAAAACGATGGTGTGCATGATACGTCGTTTTGGAAAATGAAGTTTGAAAAACTTCATTTTGTTTCATCACATAAAACGTTTCTCCCCCCCCCCCCCCCCCCCCCATCACAAAAAGTGATGGTGTGTACGCGGCATCAGGCTACCCTCCGGACAGCAGTGGGGTCAAGTGCTTCCGAGTGCCACTCCTTAGTGGCCAGTGAAAAGTTGGTCACCTTGCTGTGCATGCTGGGGAGGGGTATAAAGGGCAAACATCGTTGCCTCGAGGTTAGTCTTATTCCTCGTGTTGCGCCCACTATTGGGGTAGTCATTCCACAACACCCCTGCATATGGCCCACCTGGCCAGGGTGTGTGGGTAGCAGTGTTCCTGGCTCCAAATTATCAGCTGTGCGAACCCAGCGTTTGACTGGGTCCCCAACTTGGAAGGGTCCCGAGCTGTCTGTCCAATTGGAGGAGGCTGGACGATGAGGAGCCTGTCCAAAAGATACCAAGCACAAGGCTGGTGTTTCAGGAGGGGTCTGTCCATTCATCGGGGACTACCTGGGATCCGACAGGCTGGATGTCGGTCGCTTGTCAGTCGCTACTTGCAAAAAACTACCTGAAGGAGGAGATCCGGGTGCTGAATCTACAGAGGATTCTGGACCATAATTGTCTCCATTCTTTTGGGAGGGTCTGTGGCAGAGGCTTGATCCCAAGTTAGAGTGACACTCTGGCTGCCAGGCTAGTGAGAGGCCTGTCCAGGTGCGCTACACTCACTCAGGCTAGAGTGGTGAAGTATTGTTGGAAGCAGAACTGTTTCCCCCGTAGGCAGTTACACCTGAGTCTGCTGTCTTCTATTTGCTATCCCTTCACCTTTCCACCGTTTGTACTTTTATTACCGAGCTCGGTAAAAATGATCAGACAGACACCTGTCGTGTGGACATTCCCTTTACTACAACTCATCTAGTACCCTAGACAGTGGAGATACAGCGGTAACATGCCACCCAAAACAAACCAGCAGCTCCTTCAGGGGTAGTGTTACATGTCCAATTCTGGAGACCTCACATACAAGATAATTGATAAGATAGGACGAGTCCAGAGATGGACAACAAAATGATGAAAGATTTGAGGGATGAAACATCAGGAGAGACTTCAGGAACTTGCAGTCTGGAGGAAATGGATACGACAACCTTTAACCAATAGAGGGAGCGAATAAGATTCAGGAGGACATGGATTTTCAATATGTAGCCAAGTTCAGGAACACAGGGACGTGACCTCAAACTAGATGAAAGAAAGTTCTACATTATCTGAGAAAGGCTTGGGACAGACTCCCAGCAGGAGGTAGCGAGTCTGTTAACAGTCAGCCCCTGTTCACATTAGAGTGACTTGTCATGCAATTTGGCAGGTCAAATTGCAATGCATGACAAGTCACATCCTATTGCCAGCAATCACTGTTTAAATCAGTGCAATGCCGACTCATGCAAATTGGATGCGGTGTAAAAATGCATCCAATTCGCATATATGTGAACCCAACCTAACTCCCCTAATGTGTTTAACATTACTGGGTATACAATTCTTTAAAGTTTTAGTATACTCTATACTACCACTTTCCCTTACAAGCCAGCCTATAATAAGGCTTACCTGCAAGTATATCTCCTAAACCTGTACGGTTTAGGAGATATTCCCCTCGCAATGCGCCGCTGTTTGCAGCGACGCATGCGCAGGGGGGATCCACGGCAAAAGGACCAGCAACCGCCAGACTTTGCCGGTGCATACTAGCTCATTATGGCTTTTCCTTTGCAGGTGTAAAAAAAAAAAAAAAAAAGTTCTGCGAGCATACAACCGCTTTAAATTTGCATCCTTGCTCCACATCTTTTCCACCATATTTATCAGAAAACAAAAAATAAACTCAAAAGCATGGATCTAACATTTAGAATGGCAGTTTTGTTGGGGTGGCAAACTAGTTAAAAAGGTTCTGCCACCAGCAAGAGAAATAAAGCAGCTCACATCCCCCCCCCCCCCCCCCCCCCCCCAATCATAGGACCAACATTTAATATATCATTGACTGATCATTAACAATCCATTAATATGCAAGGCTAGTTTCTACCCATACAATATTACATCTGGACTCGTGGGGTTGATTTACTAAAAATTTGGGGTGCGCACAATCTGGTGCAGCTGTGTAAAGTAGCCAACCAGCTTCAGCTTGTTTATAAAAAATAAAAAAAACCTGACAAAAAAAAAAAAACATGGAAGCCGATTGGTTCCTCTGCAAAGCTGCACCAGATTTTGTAAATCAACCTAATGGCCCATACACACGATCCGAATATCGGCCGAAAACGATCGTCCGATGATGGATCGTACGATTTTCGGATCGTGTGTACACTACTTTCGACAGCCGATCACGACCGTTCATCCGATTAAATTCGATCGGACAAGCGCGAAAATTTTTCCCGTCCGATGGTCCGATTTTCGTTTAGTCAGTACAGCCGTCGTCCGACAATACAATACAAATACATTACAACACGTGACATCACTTCCGATCGTTTTTTTCTATCGTACGATAATTTGTGAGTTTAAAAACCTATTTTACTCGCGATTATTAAGCGAAAAAAGTCGTACGATCCGTCGGCCGATATTCGGATCGTGTGTATGGGCCATTATAGGGAGTCCCAATGAGTCCCCCCCCCCCCCCCCCCCGAAGGTTGCCTGCAAATTGCTCAGATCTCTCATTTTAACATAAGAGATGTGTTCTACTTATAGATTTGAATAACACAAGTCATTATATTAAATACAATCCCCCGTCAGTTTGCTTCTACATAGTTCCACCCAAAAATGGAACTTGCGCTTTAAGGGAAGGCGACCGCCTGCCAGCCCACATTGGGGGGGGGGGATTTCAGCTCTTAATCCCTACCGGGGTACCGCCAGAAGGAAGTTCACCTCTCCCCCCTCCTGCAAATATCTGCGTCAGGTTGCAGATGAGCGCCCGGCCAGTCACAGTGCGGCTCACGCAGCGCGTGCCCCACAGGGACAATTCTGGGGCGGGAATCAAGCAGGACTTCCGTCCCCCAATATTGCTGGACCGTGGGACAGGCAAGCATCCGATTAAGAGTGAGCAGCTGCAGTATTTGCAACTTGGAGGAAAAAAAACAAAAAACCCCAAACACCACCACCAAGGCAAAGATACTGAAAACCACCTGGAACAGCAACAACAATTTACAGCAAATTCAAAACATTGGATTTCAATTAAGAGCCGGTTCACAATGGGGCTACTCAGCCGCCTGACAAGCCGCACTTCGCGCTAATCAATAGAACCGTTCTTATAGGAGCGACTCAAGTCGCTCCGAAGGTCCTTGTACGACTTTGGGGCACCTTGCATTGACTTCAATACAAAAGTCATCGCCTCTCAAGTCATCTTGAGATGGCCTTGTCAAGTCGGCCCCAAAGTTGTGCCGCCCCTGTGTGAATCGGCTCTAAAGATTAAACAAAGACACACAAAAAATAGACACTTTTGTTCCATCTTTTGATGTGGCAACCCGGAAAAAATTACTGTCAGGTCTGCTGGATTACAACAGTCACTCCATTTTCCTGACCGGTAGTCTTGTTATCCCAGTATCAGGTGGAGGGACAGTTGAGACCCCGCAGCCAGTATCAAGGGGCCACAATAGAAGGAACAAACAGACTATCAAGGAACCACCAGCAAATAACTCACGGTTAGTAGTAGCCAAAGAAAGAGCAATCCTAAACAATCCAAGTCAGAAGTCCACGGGGATCCTTCAGAAGGCAGCATCAGGAACAGGCAGGGTCAGCAACAATAATATCATAATCCAACAAGCATACCTCCCAACCGTCCCGGATTTCGCAGGAATGTACCGCGATTCACGGTAAATCCCGCAATCAGGGCTAGAGCCCAGCGATTCTGTGGCACAACCCCCCCCCCCACGATTCGCGATAAATCGAGCGGTCCCACGAACCCCCCTCAACAACTCAGATCCGCAAACCCCCCCCCCACTAAACAACTCAGATCCGCAAAACAACTCAGATCCGCGAAACCCCCCCCACTAAACAACTCAGATCCGCGAAACCCCCCCCCACTAAACAACTCAGATCCGCGAAACCCCCCCCACTAAACTCAGATCCGCGAAACCCCCCCCCCCCCCCCCACTAAACAACTCAGATCCGCAAAACAACTCAGATCCGCAAAACCCCCCCCCCCACTAAACAACTCAGATCCGCAAAACCCCCCCCCCCCCCCACTAAACAACTCAGATCCGCAAAACAACTCAGATCCGCGAACCCCCCCCACTAAACAACTCAGATCCGCGAAACCCCCCCCCACTAAACTCAGATCCGCGAAACCCCCCCCCCCCCCCCCCACTAAACAACTCAGATCCGCAAAACAACTCAGATCCGCAAAAACCCCCCCCCCCCACTAAACAACTCAGATCCGCAAAACCCCCCCCCCCCCCCACTAAACAACTCAGATCCGCAAAAACCCCCCCCACTAAACAACTCAGATCCGCAAAAACCCCCCCCACTAAACAACTCAGATCCGCAAAAACCCCCCCCACTAAACAACTCAGATCCGCAAAAACCCCCCCCACTAAACAACTCAGATCCGCAAAAACCCCCCCCACTAAACAACTCAGATCCGCAAAAACCCCCCCCACTAAACAACTCAGATCCGCAAAAACCCCCCCCACTAAACAACTCAGATCCGCAAAAACCCCCCCCCACTAAACAACTCAGATCCGCAAAAACCCCCCCCCACTAAACAACTCAGATCCGCAAAAACCCCCCCCCCACTAAACAACTCAGATCCGCAAGACCCCCCCCCCCCACTAAACAACTCAGATCCGCAAGACCCCCCCCCCCCACTAAACAACTCAGATCCGCAAGACCCCCCCCCCCCACTAAACAACTCAGATCCGCAAGACCCCCCCCCCCCACTAAACAACTCAGATCCGCAAGACCCCCCCCCCCAACTAAACAACTCAGATCCGCAAAAACCCCCCCGCGCTCAACGACTCCAATCCGCAAAAACCCCCCCGCGCTCAACGACTCCAATCCGCAAAAACCCCCCCGCGCTCAACGACTCCAATCCGCAAAAACCCCCCCGCGCTCAACGACTCCAATCCGCAAAAACCCCCCCGCGCTCAACGACTCCAATCCACGGAATCCCCCCCGCGCTCAACGACTCCAATCCACCCCCCCCGCGCTCAACGACTCCAATCCACGGAATCCCCCCCGCGCTCAACGACTCCAATCCACGGAATCCCCCCCGCGCTCAACGACTCCAATCCACGGAATCCCCCCCGCGCTCAACGACTCCAATCCACGGAATCCCCCCCGCGCTCAACGACTCCAATCCACGGAATCCCCCCCGCGCTCAACGACTCCAATCCACGGAATCCCCCCCGCGCTCAACGACTCCAATCCACGGAATCCCCCCCGCGCTCAACGACTCCAATCCACGGAATCCCCCCCGCGCTCAACGACTCCAATCCACGGAATCCCCCCCGCGCTCAACGACTCCAATCCACGGAATCCCCCCCGCGCTCAACGACTCCAATCCACGGAATCCCCCCCGCGCTCAACGACTCCAATCCACGGAATCCCCCCCGCGCTCAACGACTCCAATCCACGGAATCCCCCCCGCGCTCAACGACTCCAATCCACGGAATCCCCCCCGCGCTCAACGACTCCAATCCACGGAATCCCTCCCGCGCTCAACGACTCCAATCCACGGAATCCCTCCCGCGCTCAACGACTCCAATCCACGGAATCCCCCCCCGCGCTCAACGACTCCAATCCACGGAATCCCCCCCGCGCTCAACGACTCCAATCCACGGAATCCCCCCCGCGCTCAACGACTCCAATCCACGGAATCCCCCCCGCGCTCAACGACTCCAATCCACAGAACCCCCCCCGCTCAACAACTCCAATCCACAGAACCCCCCCGCTCAACAACTCCAATCCACGGAACCCCCCCGCTCAACAACTCCAATCCACGGAACCCCCCCGCTCAACAACTCCAATCCACGGAACCCCCCCGCTCAACAACTCCAATCCACGGAACCTCCCCGCTCAACAAGGTGTCCCTCATTCCCATCTCAAAAAGTTGGGAGTTATGCAATAAGGTAATCCAAGAAATTAAGTCGGGAACAAGCAGACGTCAGCAACCAACACCACACTCTGCTACACCAACAAGCAGGAACTGGAACCTATAGCAGGGAAAAGACAGGAAAGGGAAGTGAAGATTTATAGGCCACTAAATCATGTGACTGCCTACAGCTGGACACTGGGTGGGGCTAGGGTCCTAGGGTCCCAGATCAAGGTGAAGGGTATAAGAAGGGTTCCACACCGATGGAAGTTCCCCAGTGGCTCAGGCAGCAGGGAGGTGTCCACAGAACACCACATCCGTGGATCAAACCCTGGACGAGGTGTCACCGTTACACTTTGCTACAATGTAATATAGTGAGTGTAGAGCTTGTATAGCAGTGTAAATCTGCTGTCCCCTCAAAATAACTCAACACACAGCCATTAATGTCTAAACCGCTGGCAACAAATGTGAAAATGACCAAAGTGTCAATATTTTCTGTGGTTATCATTATTTTCCAGCACTGCATTACCCCTCTTGGGCACGGAGGTCACCAGAGCTTCACAGGTTGTCACTGGAGTCCTGTTCCCCTCCTCCATGATGACATCACAGAGCTGCTGGATGTTGGAGACCTTGCGCTCCTCCGCCTTCTGTTTGCGGAGCCCCACAGATGATCAATAGGGTTTTATTGGCCAGTCCATCACCTTTACCCTCAGCTTCTTTAGACCCCTTTCACACTGACGCGTTTTTACAGTGTTTGAGCGTTAAAAATAGCGCTCTTAAAACGGTCATAAAACGCCCTCTACATGCATCTCAATGGACCCTTTCACACTGAGTTCTGCAAGCAGCATCTTTGGAGCAGCTTTTGAGCGCTGAAAAAAACACTCCAAAAACGCCCCTCTCCATTGAAATGAATTGAAAGCGCTGTAAAAACGCCTTACCCTTTCACACCGAGGCACTGCAAAAACGCCCTAAAACTTTAGGGTCTTAGCGGTGCTTTACCAGCACATTGGGATTGCAGATGAGGCTTCATTGTAATAACGCTCGAAAAACGCTTGAATAACGCTCGCAAAACGTCCCAGTGTGAAAGGGTCCTTAGCAGGGCAGTGGTCATCTTGGAGGTGTGTCTGAGGTCGTTATCATGTTGGAATACTACCCTGCAGCCCAGTCTCCGAAGGGAGGAGATCATGCCCTGCTTCAGTATGTCACTGTACATGTTGGCATTCATGGTTCCCTGAATAAACTGTAGCCCCCCAGTGCCGGTGTTCTGCCGATAAAGGTCCCCCCGGCGGATAATGGCCCCTTGTACTGCGCAGGCACAGAGCTTGCGCAGTACGAACCACAACGGAGCCGCCCAGCTGTGAGTCAGCTGTACACGGCGCCTGCGCAATGACCACGACATTGTGCCAGACTCTGCCGCACACTCCCAATGCTCGTGCTACTCTGCAAGAGGCGGGTGTATTACTGTTATATCGTGTAAGGGGCGGATGGCTACAGAAGAGGCCGAATTTTTAATTGATGGGCAGAGCTCATAAGTGGGGATGTGGTTTTAGAAATAAACTGCACATCTTTGCGTGTTTAACCCCTTCCATACAGGGCATTTTCACCCCCTTTCTGCCCAGACCAATTTTTAGTTTTCAGCGCTGTTGCACTTTAAATGACAATTGCGCGGTCAGGCAACACTGTACCCAAATTAAATCTTTACGTTTTTCCCCCCACAAATAGAGCTTTCGTTTGGTGGTATTTGATCATGTCTGCGGTTTTTATTTTTTGCGCTATAAACAAAAGAAGAGCAAAAAAATAAAAAAAAATGTAATTTTTTATTTAATAAATATCAATAAAAAAAAAAAAAAAAATATTTTCTCCTCAGTTTAGGCCGATACGTATTCTTCTGCATATTGTTGGTAAAAAAAATCGCAATAACCGTATAATTGTTTGCACAAAAGTTATAGGGCCAGATCCACAAAGAATGACGCCGGTGTATCTGTATCTGCATAATTCTAATTTCCCGCTGGCGTATCATTGTTTTCTAACCAGAAAACAAGATACGCCGGAATAACGCTAAGAGACGACTGGCGTAAGTATATTACACTGTCGTCTCTTAGTTGTAGTCTTACGCTGGACGCTAGGGGCGCTCCCGTCGGATTTCCGCGTCGAATATGCAAATTAGGAAGTTACGCTAATCCACGAACGTAGGAGCGGCTGACGCGTTCCCTTTACGTCATTTGCATAAGCGTATCTCCGGCGTAAAGCTACCCCTGCTATATGGAGGCGCAGCCAGTGTTAAGTATGGACGTCAGGCCAGCGTCGATTTTTTCGTCGTTCACGTCGTTTGCGTAACCCGTTCGCGAATAGGGAATTGCGTAAATGACGTACACGTCGTTTTCATTGACTATTTGCGACGTGATTTCATGCATGCGCACTAGGATACGTCCACGGCCGGCGCATGCACAGTGTAAAAAAAGCGTTGTTTGCGTCGGGTCATTCATAATTATAATTAAACACGCCCCCCCCTAGTAAATTTGAATTACACCCGCGAACGCCGGCCCATTTACGCTACGCCGTCGTAAGTTACAGCGGCATTTCTTTGAGGATAAGGAAAACGCTGCTGTGACTTACATCGGCGTAGCGTAAATGGGACACGCCGCGCGGGCGGCCAACGTATGTGGATCTGGCCCTCAGCGTCTACAAATAGGTGATAGATTTATGGCATTTTTATTTTATATTTTTTTTTTACTAGTAATGGCGGCGATCTGTGATTTTTTTATTGTGACCGTGACATTGTGGCGGACACATCGGACACTTTTGACACTTTTTGGGGCCACATTTACACAGCGATTAGTGCTATAAATATGCACCGATTACTGTGTAAATGACTGGCAGGGAAGGGGTCGCTGAAGGGGTTAAAATGTTCCCTAACGTGTGTTCTAACTGTAGGGGGGAGGGGATTTACAAGGGGAGGAGACCGATGTGTGTTCCTCTGTACAGCATCGGTCTTCTCACCTCTGACAGGAGGTGGATCTGTGTGTTTACACCCCATCATTACACACACAGATCCACACTCCGGGTGTGATCAGCGGTAATCACGGGTGCCCGGCGGCCATCGCGGCCGTTGGGCACGTGCACCGGGTTATGAGCGTTGCCGCGTGCGCTCCCTAGATCACCGGGAACAAAGGACGCCATATGACGTCCACCCGGATCAAGGGAGGGTTCCTGCCGGTAGGGAAGAGGTTAAACAAATGAAGGGTGGGCGGGATTTGCAATGTTGAGCATTGGGAGTGTGCGGCAGCATCTGGTACAATGTCGTGGTCATTGCGCGGAAGCGCCGTGTGCAGCTGACTCACAGCTGTTCATCTTTGTCTTTGATTTTTTTTTTTGTGACCGCGACATTGCGGCGACACTTTTGACACGTTTTTGGGGCCATTCACATTTACACAGCGATTAGTGCTATAAATATGCACTGATTACTGTGTAAATGTGACTGGCAGGGAAGGGTTTAACACTAGGGGGCGCTGAAGGGGTTAAAATGTTCCCTACAGTGTGTTCTAACTGTAGGGGGAGGGGGACTCACAGGGGGAGAAGACCGATGTGTGTTCCTCTGTACTGGGAACACAGCATCGATCTCCTCGCCGCAGACAGGAGGTGGATCTGTGTGTTTACACACACAGATCCACACTCCTGCCGTGACCGCCGGCAATCGAGGCCATCGGGCACGCACGCGGGGACGCGGGTGGTGCCGATTTGTGTTCCTCTGTACTGGGAACACAGCATCGGTCTTCGAACCTCTGACAGGAGGTGGATCTGTGTGTTTACACACACAGATCCACACTCCTGCCGTGACCGCCGGCAATCGAGGCCATCGGGCACGCACGCGGGGACGCGGGTGGTGCCGATTTGTGTTCCTCTGTACTGGGAACACAGCATCGGTCTTCGAACCCCTGACAGGAGGTGGATCTGTGTGTTTACACACACAGATCCACACTCCTGTCGTGATCGCCGGTAATCACGGGTGCCCGGTGGCAATCGCGGCGGCCGGGCTCGCGCGCCGGGTCGCAGGTGGTGCCGCGCGCACGCCCTAGATCGTCGGGAACAAAGGACGTCATATGACGTCCACCCGGATTGAGGAGGGGTTCCTGCCGCCGTCATTTCACAATGACGCCGTGGTAAGGAAGGGGTTAAAATGATTTACATTTTTTGGTTTTCTTTATTACTTCCGAATAATCATAATTTGAACCCAAAAAATGTGATATGTGTACCAACATCAGAAATCAAATGTAATTCCCAAAAAATAGAGTGTGATACCACTATTCCACACTTATCCACAAAGAACCACCAAAATTCACAGAATAAATCAAGAAGAATAACTCTTGAGTAATATAATTGCACCACCTGAATGTCCAAAGAAATGCAATATTATGTGTATTTATTTTTACAGGTTACCAGTTTTAATTTACAGAGGGGAACTAGTGCTAGATTTGTTGCTGGCACTCTAGCGCACGTGGCGATACCTCACATATGTGGTTTAACCACTTAAGACCCGGACCAAAATGCAGGTAAAGGACCTTGCCCCTTTTTGCGATTCGGCACTGCGTCGCTTTAACTGACAATTGCGCGGTCGTGCGACGTGGCTCCCAAACAAAATTGGCGTCCTTTTTTCCCCACAAATAGAGCTTTCTTTTGGTGATATTTGATCACCTCTGCGGTTTGAATTTTTTGCGCTATAAACAAAAAGAGAGCGACAATTTTAAAAAAAATTCAAAATTTTTTACTTTTTGCTATAATAAATATCCCCCCAAAATATATAAAAAAACATTTTTTTTCCTCAGTTTAGGCCGATACGTATTCTTCTAAGTATTTTTGGTAAAAAAAAAAACGCAATAAGCGTTTATCGGTTGGTTTTCGCAAAATTTATAGCGTTTACAAAATAAGGGATAGTTTTATTGCATTTTTATTTATTTTTTTAACTACTAATAGCGGCGATCAGCGATTTTTTTCGTGACTGCGACATTATGGCGGACACTTCGGACAATTTTGACACATTTTTGGGACAATTGTCATTTTCACAGAAAAAAAATGCATTTAAATTGCATTGTTTACTGTGGAAATGACAGTTGCAGTTTGGGAGTTAACCACAAGGGGGCGCTGTAGGGGATGTGTGACCTATGTGTGTGTTTACAACTGTAGGGGGGTTTGGCTGTAGGTGTGACGTCATCGATCGCGTCCCCCTATTACAGGGATGACGCGATCGATGCTACGGCCACAGAGAAGCACGGGGAAGCCGTGTTTACACACGGCTCTCCCCCGTTCTTCCGCTCCAGGGACGGATCGCCGCACTGCAGCGGCGATCGGGTCCGCGAATCCCGCGGTCCCGGAGCTTCGGACCGGGTCACGGCTGGGTACTAAAATCAACGTATATATACGTTGATGTGCCCAGCCGTGCCATTCTGCCGACGTAAATGTGCAGTAGGCGGTCCTTAAGTGGTTAAAGGGCGTTTACATATGTCGGCGGGACTTAAGTGTGCGTTCGCTTCTGCGCGCAAGCTACCGGGGACAGGGGCGTTTTAATTTTTTTTTCACTTTTATTTATTTACTTTAAAAAAAAAAAAAAAAACACTTTTATTCCTTTTATTCGTGATCGCCGGTAATCACGGGTGCCCGGCGGTAATCGCGTCCGCCGGGCTCGCGCGCCGGGTCGCGGGTGGTGCCGCGCGCGCGAGCCCTAGATCGCCGGGAACAAAGGAAGTCATATGACGTCCACCCGGATCGAGGAGGGGTTCCTGCCGCCGTCATTTCACAATGACGCGGTAAGGAAGGGGTTAAAATGATTTACATTTTTTGGTTTTCTTTATTACTTCCGAATAATCATAATTTGAACCCAAAAAATTTGATATGTGTACCAACGTCAGAAATCAAATGTAATTCCCAAAAAATAGAGTGTGATACCACTATTCCACACTTATCCACAAAGAACCACCAAAATTCACAGAATACATCAAGAAGAAGAACTCTTGAGTAATATAATTGCACCACCTGAATGTCCAAAGAAATGCAATATTATGTGTATTTATTATGTGTAGGAGGTTTTCATGCGTGGGAGGTCTGTGGCTTAGAGGTTAGAACTTCAAGCTTCTGCGTAGCATCCCTGAGGGTGGGGGGGTTCAATTCCCAAACATGCTACTTCCTATAGAAAGGTTGTCTCATCTCCAAAGGTCTGAAAACCATGTCTAAATGTAGTATTTATGTTTTATTAGGGTTCCCAAACCATTGTAAATACACTACCTAGCCAAAAATATTGGGACACCTGCCTTTAGACACACATGAAATTTAATAGCAGTCCAGTCTAAGTCCGTAGGGTTAAACTTTGATTTGGCCCACCCTTTGCAGCTGTAACATCTTCCGGGAAGACTTTAGTGTGTCTATGGAAATGTTTGACCATTCTTCCAGAAGTGACAGCTCGCAGTCTCTGGGCCAATCCCAATACCGCTCCCACAAAGTTGGGAGCATGAAATTGTCCAAAATGTGTCTGTATGATGCCTTAACCACTTGCTTACTGGGCACATATACCCCCCTCTTGCCCAGGTGACATTTCAGTTTCAGGCACTGCGTCGCTTTAACTGACAATTGCGCGGACGTGCGGCGTGGCTCCCTAACAAAATTGACGTCCTTTTTTTCCCCACAAGTAGAGCTTTCTTTTGGTGGTATTTGATCGCCTCTGCGTTTTTTATTTTTTGCGCTATAAACAAAAAAGAGCGACAATTTTGAAAAAAAAAATACAACATTTTTTACTTGTTGCTATAATAAATATCCCAATTTAAATCCTTCAACACCGGGCTTTTATACCACCTCCATACCGGGCCTATTCTGGCACTTCTCTCCTACATGTACAAATCATAATTTTTTTGCTAGAAAATTACGCAGTACCCCCCAAACATTATATATGTTTTTTTTAGCAGACACCCTAGGGAATAAAACGACGGTCATTGCAACATTTTATCTCGCACGGTATTTGCGCAATCATTTTTCAAACACCCTTTTTTTGGAAAAAAAATTGTTTCATGAAATAACAAAACAGTAAAGTTATCCCAATTTTTTTGTATTATGTGAAAGATTATGTTACACCGAGTAAATAGATACCCAACATGTCACGCTTTAATTATGCGCACATTAACCACTTGTCATCTGCCCACCGTCAAATGACGGCGGGCAGACGACTCCATTGTTCTGACATCACGTCATATGACGTGATGTCCCTTTAAAGCAGCGGGCGGGCGCGCGCGCGCGCCGCCGGCGGCGCGCGCGCGCACCCGCCGCCGGCGGCGCGCGCGCGCGCACCCGCCGCTCTGCGGGGATCCCGTGCGAGTGCCCGGCGGCAACGATCGCCGCCGGGCACACGCGATTGCTCAGTAACTGAGCTGGGACATGCAGCTCTGTGTGTAAACACAGAGCTGCACGTCCCTGTCAGGGAGAGAGGAGAGCGGTTGTGTCCCTTGTACATAGGGACACAATCGGTCACCTCCCCCAGTCACCCCCCCTCCCCCTACATTCAGAACACTCATAGGACACACATTTAACCCCTTCCCCGCCCCCTAGTGGTTAACCCCTTCACTGCCAGTCACATTTATACAGTAATCAATGCATATTTATAGCATTTTTCACTGTATAAATGTAAATGGTCCAAAAAATGTCAGAAAAGTGTCCGAAATGTCCGCCATAACGTCGCAGTCCCAATAAAAAAATCGCAGATCGCCGCCATTAATAGTAAAAAAAAAAAATGCCATAAACTATCCCCTATTTTGTATACGCTATAAATTTTGCGCAAACCAATCGATAAACGCTTATTGCATTTTTTTTTTACCAAAAATATGTAGAAGAATACGTATCGGCCTATCACTTTTTGTGATTCGGCACTGCGTCGCTTTAACTGACAATTGCGCGGTCGTGCGACGTGGCTCCCAAACAAAATTGACGTCCTTTTTTTCCCACAAATAGAGCTTTCTTTTGGTGGTATTTGATCACCTCTGCAATTTTTATTTTTTGCGCTATTAACAAAAATAGAGCGACTATTTTGAAAAAAATGCAATATATTTTACTTTTTGTTATAAGAAAAATCAATAAACTAAATTTTAGTCAAACATTTAGGCCAAAATTTATTTAGCCACATGTCTTTAGTAAAACAAAAAAAAAATAGCTACCTAGCGGGAACAGCGACACTACTACAGCGATCGGAAAAATTATCGCTTAGTGATGCTGGCAATAGGGAGTGAAAGGGTTAACTAGGGCGGTGATCAAGGGGTTAAAACTTTATTAGGGGGGGGGGGGTACGGGGGCTACCCAGAATACAGTAATCATACATGTATGATTACTGCATTCAGTGACACTGTGACAGGGGGGAGGGGGGGGCGATCGCGGGGGTTAAATGGTCCTATGTGTGTCTGTGTGTCAGTGTAGTGTTGTGCAGACTTACTTGTGATGTGATCTCTCCTCAGCGGTGGTTGAAAAAACCGCCAAGGGGGGGTTTAAAACGCTTCCTCCTTCCTGTGTTTACACAGGAGGAGGAAGCGACAGGGCGGGGGGGGGGGCGCGCGGATTGGCTGGGAGCGATCCGGAGGGGGCGGACAAAAACGAATAGCCGCCCCCTCTTGTCGGATCGCTCGTACAGCCGCGGGGACCGCCGCATGTACCGGGGGGGGGGGGTCCCGATCGGACCCCCGACCCACCTCAAGGCACCAACGTATATATACGTTGATGTGCCTGTCGGTGCCATTCTGCCGACGTAAATGTACATGCGGCGGTCCTTAAGTGGTTAAAGCGGAGCTCCACCCTGATATATATATATTTTTTTAAAATCTGAAAAAAATAAATAAAAATGAAATGGAAAAAAAAGTACTCACCCTAAATAGGCTGTTGCTATGCGGAAGTCCCGAATCTGCCCTCATGATCCGCGGTGCTGTATTCTTCCTCCTCCTCTTCTGGATGTCTTCTTGTGAATGGGCCGCGCTGCATTCTGGGAACTGTGTGTATCCCAGAAAGCAGCCGGACCATTCACAAAGCGCCGCGTCGCTCGCACATGCGCAGTAGGAAACGGGCAGTGAAGCCGCACGGCTTCACTGCCTGTTTCCCTGACTGTGGATGGCGGCGCCGGGATCGAGGATCAGCATCGGCGGGGGCCGTCAGCGCGGGCGCCTAGGACAGGTAAGTGTCCTTATTCAAAGTCAGCAGCTACACTGTTAGTAGCTGCCGACTTTGGGAAAAAAAAAATAATAATGCGGGTGGAGCTCCGCTTTAAGGCCCTTTTCACACTGGGGCGTTATTCGAGCATTATTACAGCGTTATTCGAGCAAAGCCTTATCTGCAATCCCAATGTGCTGGTAAAGCACCGCTAAGACTGTAAAGTTTTAGGGCGTTTTTGCAGCGCCTCAGTGTGAAAGGATAAGGCTATTTACAGAGCTTTCAATTCATTTCAATGGAGAGGGGCGTTTTTGGAGTGTTTTTTTTCAGCGCTCAAAAGCTGCTCCAAAGATGCTGCTTGCAGGACTCAGTGTGAAAAGGTCCATTGAGATGCATGGAGAGCGTTTTATGAGCGTTTTAAGAGCGCTATTTTTAACGCTAAAACGCTGTAAAAACGCTTCAGTGCGAAAGAGGTCTAAGAGTTCACTTCACTGGAGTTCACAACCCCTAAAAAAAAAAAAACCCACATCATAATCCCCCCAAATGAAAAACAACCCCACATCATAATCTCCTCAAATGATTTGGACCAGTGCACAAAGCAAGGTCTATAAAGACACGGACGAGCGAGTTTGGGGTGGAGGAACTTGACTGTCCTGCACAGAGTCCTGACCTCAACACAACAGAACACCTTTGTGATGAATTAGAGCGGAGACTGCGTTCCAGGCCTTCTGATCCAACATCAGTGCCTGACCTCACAAAAGCACTTATGGAAGAATGGGCAAACATTCCCATAGACACACTCCTAAACCTTGTGGACGGCCTTCACAGAAGAGGTGAAACTGTTATAGCTGCAAAAGGTGGGCCAACTCAATATTGAATCTTACAGGCTAAGACTGGGATGCCATTAAAGTTCATGTGTGTGTAACGGCCGGCGTCCCAATACTTAGGACAATATATTGTATATTGCTTGTGACACTGAGCATGGCTATGAACCACGTGTGAGGTTGTCCACTGGCTAAGTGGGTAGCAATTCTGTGTAGCAGCACTGGGGTTGCTGGTTTAATTCCCCAACATCTTAATGCTTGTGTTGAA
The DNA here is from genome assembly GCA_029574335.1 of Rana kukunoris. Classification (NCBI taxonomy): domain Eukaryota; kingdom Metazoa; phylum Chordata; class Amphibia; order Anura; family Ranidae; genus Rana; species Rana kukunoris. The sequence continues at coordinate 475,349,145 of CM056053.1, forward strand.
GTTTATATGTTCTCCCTGTATGAGTTTCTCACCACAATACAAAGACATGCTGGCATTTTACTTAGGGTTGTCCCGATACCACTTTCTTAGGAACGAGTACAAGTACCGATACTTTTTTTTCAAGTACTCGCCGATACCGAATACCGATACTATTTTTTTTTTTAATGTCATGTGACAGTGGGGTTTTTTTTGTTTTGTTTTATTTTTAACTTTTTTTTTTATTTTTTTACAGTGGCGTTTTTTTTATTTTTTTTAGAGGGGGGTAGTGGATTGTCAGTGTGTTTTTTTATTTTTTATTACTATTTACATTTTTTTTCCTAATCAGCCCTGTTGGGGGGGTTTTAGTGAGATATCAGGGGTCTTAACAGACCTCTGACATCTTCCCTCTGAGACAGAGAAAGGCACTAAGGAAACAGATTCTCCAGTCCCTTTCTCAGCAGCCTCAGCTGCACTGAAAATGAATGGAGAGAAGACAGCGTCTTCTCTTCATTCATAAACTGAAACGTTGGAATCACAGGTTAGGATGTTTCAGTTCTGTGAATGGACAGAGTCATCGCTGACTCTGTCCATTCGGAACAGTAAGGAGCCGGGTTTACCGGCTCCTACCGCCGCTCTCTATCCTGACAGTTCCAGGGGGACATGGAGGAGAGAAGGAAACAGTGGGGGACACGGGGGAGAGAAGGAAGCAGCAGGGGGGACACAGAGGAGAGAAGGAAACAATGTGGGACACGGGGGAGAGAAGGAAGCAGCAGGGGGGGCACGGGGGAGAGAAGGAAGCAGCAGGGGGGACACAGAGGAGAGAAGGAAACAATGGGGGACACGGGGGAGAAAAGGAAGCAGCAGGGGGGGCACAGGGGAGAGAAGGAAGCAGCAGGGGGACACGGAGGAGAGAAGGAAACAATGGGGGACACAGGGGAGAGAAGGAAGCAGCAGGGGGGGCACGGGGGAGAGAAGGAAGCAGCAGGGGACACAGAGGAGAGAAGGAAACAATGGGGGACACGGGGGAGAGAAGGAAACAGCGGGGGGGCATGGGGGAGAGGAGGAAACAGCAGGGGACACAGAGGAGAGAAGGAAACAGCGGGGGACACAGAGGAGAGAAGGAAAGACCGCGGCTTCGGCCTAGCTCCGGAGCCGCGGCCATCTTGGTCCACCCGGCGTCAAGCAAGTAGCGGCACGCTGACGTCATCATCACCCGCCCGCCTGCTTGCATCATGCACGTGTCAGTGTCAGCTACTCTGCGGACGGGTCCTCCTGCCTTAAGAAAGTAAGAGAGGACAACCATCATGTATAGCATGCAGGCCGATGTGTATAGAAAAGTATTGGGGCAGATGTGTATATGAAAAGCATGGGGGCAGATGTGTATATGAAAGCATGGGGGCAGATGTGTATAGAAAAGCATGGGGGCAGATGTGTATATGAAAAGCATGGGGGCAGATGTGTATATGAAAAGCATGGGGGCAGATGTGTATATGAAAGCATGGGGGCAGACGTGTATAGAAAAGCATGGGGGCAGATGTGTTTATGAAAGCATGGGGGCAGATGTGTATATGAAAAGCATGGGGGCAGATGTGTATATGAAAGCATGGGGGCAGATGTGTAAAGAAAAGCATCTGCCCCATGCTGTAATAGACACATCTGCCCCCATGCTGTAATAGACACATCTGCCCCCATGCTGTAATAGACACATCTGCCCCCATGCTGTAATAGACACATCTGCCCCCATGCTGTAATAGACACATCTGCCCCCATGCTGTAATAGACACATCTGCCCCCATGCTGTAATAGACACATCTGCCCCCATGCTGTAATAGACACATCTGCCCCTATGTTGTAATGTACACATGGGGGCAGATGTGTATATTCTTGCAGTATGGGGGCAAATGTTTATATTCTTGCAGTATGGGGGCAAACTGTATATTACAGCATGGGGGGCAAATGTGTGTATATTACAGCATGGGGGGCAGATGTGTATATTCTTGCAGTATGAGGGCAGATGTGTACATTAAAGCATGGGGGCAGATGCTGTAATATACACATCTGCCCCCATGCTTTAATATACACATCTGCCCCCATACTGCAAGAATAGACACATCTGCCCCCATACTGCAAGAATATACACATCTGCCCCCATGCTGTAATGTACACATGGGGGCAGATGTGTATATTCTTGCAGTATGGGAGGCAGATGTGTATATTACAGCATGGGGGCAGATGTGTGTGTATATTACAGCATGGGGGCAGATGTGTGTGTATATTACAGCATGGGGGCAGATGTGTGTGTATATTACAGCATGGGGGCAGATGTGTGTATATTACAGCATGGGGGCAGATGTATGTATATTACAGCATGGGGGCAGATGTGTGTATATTACAGCATGGGGGCAGATGTGTGTGTATTACAGCATGGGGGCAGATGTGTGTGTATTACAGCATGGGGGCAGATGTGTGTGTATATTACAGCATGGGGGCAGATGTGTGTATATTACAGCATGGGGGCAGATGTGTGTGTATTACAGCATGGGGGCAGATGTGTGTGTATTACAGCATGGGGGCAGATGTGTGTATATTACAGCATGGGGGCAGATGTGTGTATATTACAGCATGGGGGCAGATGTGTGTGTATTACAGCATGGGGGCAGATGTGTGTGTATATTACAGCATGGGGGCAGATGTGTGTATATTACAGCATGGGGGCAGATGTGTGTGTATATTACAGCATGGGGGTAGATGTGTGTATATTACAGCATGGGGGCAGATGTGTGTATATTACAGCATGGGGGCAGATGTGTGTGTATATTACAGCATGGGGGCAGATGTGTGTGTATATTACAGCATGGGGGCAGATGTGTGTGTATATTACAGCATGGGGGCAGATGTGTGTGTATATTACAGCATGGGGGCAGATGTATGTATATTACAGCATGGGGGCAGATGTGTGTATATTACAGCATGGGGGCAGATGTGTGTGTATTACAGCATGGGGGCAGATGTGTGTATATTACAGCATGGGGGCAGATGTGTGTGTATTACAGCATGGGGGCAGATGTGTGTATATTACAGCATGGGGGCAGATGTGTGTATATTACAGCATGGGGGCAGATGTGTGTGTATTACAGCATGGGGGCAGATGTGTGTGTATATTACAGCATGGGGGTAGATGCTGTAATATACATATCTGCCCCCATACTGCAAGAATATACACATCTGCCCCCATGCTGCCCCCACCACATTTACCACTGACTAATGCAGAGTTGCAATGCAAGGAGATCAGCTATAAGTAGTTGTATCTGTATGTGCGCTAATTAATCGAAATTAGTCGATTAATCGATTAAAAAAAAAAAACGATTAATGGAACACAAAAATTTTAATCAGTCACAGCCCTAAGAAATGTATAAGGTATATTGTGTGCACCAAAAAAATATATATATATCTTTTCAGCACACCTGCAAGTAAATGATAAAGCTGGAGGGACAGATTCTCGTATGGCGGTGTAATTTACGCTACGCCGCCGCAACTTTGGACGCAAGTGCAGTATTCTCAAAGCACTTGCATCCAAAGTTACAGTGGCGTAGCGTAAATGGGCCGGAGTAACCGCGCCTAATTCAAAATAGGCAGGTAGGGGGCGTGATCCATGTAAATGAATCGTGACCCCACGTAATTGACACTTTTTCCGAACGGCGCCGTCCGTGGAAGTATCATGCTCAAAATTAGGCCGCAACTACTCATTGGTTTCGACGTGAACGTAACTTACGCAAAGCCCTATTCGCGAATGTTTTACGCAAACGTCGTAAATGACGAAAAATTCGACGCTGTCCCGACATCCATACTTCAGGGCTGTCTTAATGAAAGGGCACAACTGGGCACTGCCCAGGGGCCCCAGCTGCATGGGGGGCCCCCTGCACTTTTCCCAAAGCAGCTGGTCCTTGAGCCCATGCTGCCCTGAAATTGGGTGGCCCATGATGGCACTGAGAGTGATAGATACACAGGGGGGGGGGGGGGGGCAGTCTGCCTCCTACTTGATGTCTGTTTACCTGCACTGTCATTATTGTAGGGGCCCCAGAGCATTACTTTGCCCAGGGGCCCATGATGCTATTAAGACGGCCCTGCCATACTTAACATTACCTACGCCTCATATAGCAGGGGTAACTTTACGCCGGACATACGCTTACGCAAACGATGTAAAAAATATGCGGCGGGCGCAAGTACGTTCGTGAATTGGCGTATCTAGCTCATTTACATATTCGACGCGTAAAACGACGGAAGCCCCACCTAGCGGCCAGCGTAAACATGCAACTAAGATACGACGGCGTAGGAGACTTACGCCGCTTGTATCTTGGCCAAATCTACCCTGTTTCCCTTAAAATAGGACCTACCCCAAAAATAAGACCTAGCGTTACATTCCAGGAGGGCTGCAATATAAGCCCTACCCTGAAAATAAGCCCTAGTTTAAAATGCTTGTAAAATCCTATAATCCGCTCTATTACAGTAATATATCATGTACAATGTGTGTGTTTCTGTAATATAATTGCGGGGGGAAAAGCTCCGGCGGGTAACAGAAGTGCAGAGCGGCGCTATAACAAAGGTATTTGGCACAATTATATTACAGAAACACACACATTGTACATGATATATTACTGTTATATAATGTACAATACATTATATAATACTATAATAGAGCGGATTATAGGATTTTCCAAGCATTTTAGCTCAGTTCACACTGGGGATTCCTGACAGGCAGGGAGGGAGAGAAGACAGCACATTACATGTTAAGACCTACCCCGAAAATAAGCCCTACCATGTCTTTTGCTGCCAAAATTAATATAAGGCCTGGGCTTATTTTCGGAGAAACGCGGTGGGGTAGATTCACATAGATGAGCGGATCTTTAGATCCGCGCAATCTATCTTATTTACGATCCGCCAGCGCCAGTTTTTGAGGCAAGTGCTGTATTCACAAAGCACTTGCCTCTAAAGTGGCGCCGGCGGCTCGTAAATCCCCCGGCGGAATTCAAATTCCGCAGCTAGGGGGAGTGTATTATTTAAATCAGGCGCGTCCCCGTGCCGATTTAACTGCGCATGTGCCGCCGGCTAAATTTCCCAGCGTGCATTGCCCCAAATGACATCGCAAGGACGTCATTGGTTTTGACGTTAACGCAAATTACATATGGCCGTATTCGCTAACGACTTACGTAAACGTTGTTAGAAATTCAAAACTCGCCGCGGGAAAGATGGCCATACTTAACATAGGATACGCCGCACTTACCCCTCATATAGCAGGGGTAACTATCCGCCGGAAAAAGCCGAACGCAAACGACGTAAAAAAAAAAAAAAAAAACGACGGCCGGGCGTTCGTTTCTAAATCGGCGGTTCTCCTCATTTGCATATTCGTCGCGTTTACAAACGGAAGCGCCACCTAGCGGCCGGCGGGAGATTGCAGCCTAAGATCCGACGGTGTAAATCACTTACACCTGTCGGATCGAAGGGAGATCTATGCGGAACCTGATTCGATGAATCAGCCGCATAGATCCGACTGACGGAACTCAGAGATACGCCATCGTATGTCTATATGAATCTACCCCTGTATGCGTAACTGATTCTAAGAATCAGGGGCATAGATACGACGGCTCACATTCAGACTTACGACGGTGTACGTGGAGATACGCCGTCGTAAGTCCTTTGAGAATCTGGCCTGGAATATTTATATATAAGAGCTGTGGAGAATTGCAGGTAATGAATTCAGCTGGTGGATAGACGGCATTGTAGGCGTCAGCCCTGGTGGTTCCCATTGGTGCGATTTTGGCGTGTCAGGTCATGCATGACAAGTTGTACCCTATGCTTTCCAATGATAACCATTCATATCTGTGCTGCTTCAAGTTGCAACAACTTCAAAGCAGTCCCTGTACTACATTGGTGTGACTTTCATGTGACTTAAGGTACATGGGGCAGGGCCGTCTTAATAGCATCATGGGCCCCTGGGGCAAAGTAATGCTCTGGGCAGAGATGTATTATGGCCTAGGCCGACAAGGCCCAGGCCTAGGGTGGCACTTTTCGGGGGGCGGCAAAAAACCGCACCCTGCCCCCCTTTGCTCATCCCACCCTGTCCCCCTTTGCTCATCCCACCCTGTCCCCCTGTGCTCATCCCACCCTGTCCCCCTGTGCTCATCCCACCCTGTCCCCCTGTCCTCATCCCACTCTGTCCTCATCCCACCCTGTCCCCCTGTGCTCATCCCACCCTGTCCCCCAGTGCTCATCCCATCCTGTCCCCCTGTCCTCATCCCACTCTGTCCTCATCCCACCCTGTCCCTCTGTTCTCATCCCTCCCTGTCCCTCTGTCCTCATCCCACCCTGTCCCTCTGTCCTCAATCCATCCTGTCCCCCTGTGCTCATCCCACCCTGTCCCCCTGTCCTCATCCCACCCTGTCCCTCTGTCCGCATCCCACTCTGTTCTCATCCCTCCCTGTCCCTCTGTCCTCATCCCACCCTGTCCCTCTGTCCTCATCCCACCCTGTCCCATTGTCCTCAATCCACCCTGTCCCCCTGTCCTCATCCCACGCTGTCCCCCTGTCCTCATCCCACCCTGTCCCCCTGTCCTCATCCAACCCTGTCCCCCTGTCTTCATCCCATGAAAATGACAGGACGGGTCTTAAAAAGGAAGGGGTGCGTCATATATAAAGTACGGGGTGCGCGAGTTTCACCAGGCCTAGGGCAGCACAAAACCTAAATACACCCCTGGCTCTGGGGCCCCTACAATGATGACAGTGCAGGTAAACTGACATCAAGTAGGTAGGAGGCAGACTGCCTCCTCTTGGCATCTATCACTCTCAGTGCCATCATGGGGCCCCCAATATTAGGGCAGTGTGGGCTCAAGGACCACATGCTTTGGGGAAAGTGCAGGCCCCCCCCCCCATGCAGCTGGGGCCCCTGGGCAGTGCCCTCTCATTAAGACAGCCCTGACATAGGGCACAATGATACACAGGCATTCCCAGAAGTTGGGGCCAAGTTGCAGCGGCAAAGTGGCAGGAAAAATAGCGTGACTTTCAGGTCGCATCAGTGTGAATGAGATTCATGGATAATACCTTTTAATTAGGCCCTATTCTCACTTGTGCATCCTGCAAGTGGGTCTTTGATGCGACTTGAGGTCCATATACCGCAAGATTACACTGGCATTGGTCGCACAAGTGCAAATGGGGCCTAATTCAAAGGTGTTATCAATGAATCTCATTAGGTTCCTTTCACACTTGGCCGACTTTTCATCCAACTTGAGGTCCATAAGACCCCTTTCACACCCGTGCGACCTCAAAGTCCTGTGAATTTGCAGAGCTTTTTGCTGTGAATTTGATGTTATATTAACCACTTAAGACCCGGAACCATTATGCAGGTTAAGGACCTTGCCCCTTTTTGCGATTCGGCAGTGCGTCGCTGTTTAATGACAATTGCGCGGTCGTGCGACGTGGCTCCCAAACAAAATTGGCATCCTTTTTTTTCCACAAATAGAGCTTTCTTTGGGTGGTATTTGATCACCTCTGCGGTTTTTATTTTTTTGCGCTATAAACAAAAATAGAGCGACAATTTTGAAAAAAATTCAATATTTTTTACTGTTTGCTATAATAAATATCCCCCAAAAAATATATAAAGGCCAATACGTTTTCTTCTACATATTTGTGGTAAAAAAAAATTACCAAAAAATTTAAACCGCAGAGGTGATCAAATACCACCAAAAAAAGCTCTGTTTGTGGGAAAAAAAGGACGCCAATTTTGTTTGGGGGCCACGTCGCACGACCGCGCAATTGTTAGTTAAAACGACGCGGTGCCGAATCGCAAAAAGTGCTCTGGTCTTTGGCCAGCCAAATGGTCCGGGGGTGAAGTGGTTAAAAAAAAAAAAAGAAGATGAATTGTTATTTTGTTACAAATCTCGTATATATAAAACATGCGTGTTTTGATGACTTCTGTCACTTTCTCCATAACATAAAATAACATAAAAAATGGTGCAGGGATGGTAGGAAGTTGGGAACCCCATTATAATGGGGACAGCAAGAGATGCAGGACCCTGCCAGGGCAATTCATTTACAAGCATTAGCCAAATACTGAAATGTCACTTTTGGGTGGACTGACCCTTTAACCACTTCAATACCGGCCTATGGTCATATGACGTCCACAAAGGGGATCTCCCATCCTGGGTGGACGTCATATGACGGCCTGGACTTTGCTGGGGGATATCTGAATGATGGGGGCAGCTAGAGGCATCATTCAGATATCTATGTCTTCAGCCGGCGATTCTGTGCACCATAAGAACGATCAAAGCGGTGGTTCCACCGCTTGATTGTTCTTATAGGCGGCGGGAGGGGACATCTCCCTCCCGCCGCCATCCGGTGCTTCTCCGGGCTCTCCCGTGCCCGGGTCCTCCGACGGTCATAGAGATGACTGGTGACCATCTGGTCACCAGTCATCTCTATGACCGTCGGAGGACCCGGGCGCGATGTGATGACGTCACGCCCGGGTACCCGTAAGTAAACAAAGCCGCGATTGCGGCTAGTGAGCAACACTCAGGGCCGATCCCAGGCGGGGTGCAACGGGTGCACTGCACCCAGGCGCAAGAGGGGGGGAAGCGCCAAATTGTGAGGAGCACAAGCACCGTTGGTTCCCTCCATCTAGTGTGCAGTGTCATCCTTACACTGCATCACCGGCGCCGCTGTCCCTGGCTGCAGTGGGAAGACCCACTTCAAGGATCTCACTAGGGGCTCCTGCTTCCCTGCACAAACTGGTTGCTAGCCACGAGCCGCTTTGTGTCTAGCAACCAGTGACGTCAGGAGAGAAGGAGAGAGCGGCTCCACAATGCACTGCAGAGGAGGATTTAACTTCCTACTCCTCCCTAGCTCCACCCACTTCCTCCCTGTAATGTTAGGAGTGATGAGCGCCGCGCCCGAGGAACGAGATTCAGAAACTGTGCTGCCTGCCTCCTCTCCCCTCGAGGTGCCTCAGATTCAGAAGAGGTTAGATCGTTTCCATACTTTGTAGGCAGCAGCAGAACAGCCTGACATCGGAGCAGCTGTGTATGTGTGTGTGTAAAGAGAGAAGCTGCAGGCTGTCCCCCCCTCTCCTCCTCATGCTGCTGTTCCCAGAACAGCCGCCCATTATGTTTCTTCCTCCTTTTCCTCCTATTGGCCAGGGAAAAAACAAAAAAGAGAAGAGGATTCTGGGAGATGTAGTCCCAATAGCTGTCTGGCTGGCCCTTTGCAATTCTAGGGGGGGGGGGGGGCTAGGGGGGATCTGCTGCCCCCAGCATGCCTGAAGGGGAGGGAGAGAAAGCCAGGCTATGAGTGACAGGCTGCATCTGGTGACACTGATTTGGTGACAAGTGACAGGCTGCATCTAATGACACTCATTGGTGACGAGTGACAGGCTGTATCTGGTGACACTCATTGGTGACAATAGACAGCCTGTATCTGGTGACACTCATTGGTAACAAGTGACAGGCTGTATCTGGCGACAGGCATGGTGACAAGTGACAGGTTGCATCTGGTGACACTCATTGATGACAAGTGACAGGCTGTATCTGGTGACACTCATTGGTGACAAGTGACAGGCTGTATCTGGTGACAGGCATGGTGACAAGTGACAGGCTGTATCTGGTGACAAGTGACAGGCTGCATCTGGTGACACTCATTGGTGACAAGTGACAGGCTGCATCTGGTGACACTCATTGGTGACAAGTGACACTCTGCATCTGGTGACACTCATTGGTGACAAGTGACAGGCTGCATCTGGTGACACTCATTGGTGACAAGTGACAGGCTGTATCTGGCGACAGGCATGGTGACAAGTGACAGGCTGCATATGGTGACAAGTGACAGGCTGCATATGGTGACAAGTGACAGGCTGCATCTGGCAACAGGCATGGTGACAAGTGACAGGCTGCATCTGGCAACAAGGCATGGTGACAAGTGCCCCTCTCTGTTCACTACCCTCTCTCTCAGCCCCCTCTCTGAGCCCCCCTCTCTCTCGGCCCCTCTCTCACTCAGCCCCTCTCTCACTCAGCCCCCCTGTCTGAGCCCCTCTCTCAGCCCCACCTCTCTGAGCCCCCCTCTCTGTCAGCCCATCTCTCTGTCCACTACCCTCTCGCTGAGCCCCTCTCTCTCTCTCAGCCCCCCTCTCTCTCAGCCCCACCTCTCTCTCTCAGCCCCACCTCTCTCTCAGCCCCATCTGTCTCTCAGCCCCCTCTCTGAGCCCTCCTCTCTCTCATCCCCTCTCTTTGTCCACTACCCTCTCTCTCAGCCCCTCTCTCTCTCTCAGCCCCTCTCTGAGCCCCTCCCTCTCAGCCCCTCTCTGTCCACTATGCTCTCTCTGAGCCCCTCTCTCTCAGCCCCCTCTCTGAGCCCCTCTCTCTCTCTCTCTCTCTCAGCCCCCTCTCTGAGCCCCTCACTCTCTCAGCCCCACCTCTCTCAGCCCCTCTCTCTCTCTCTCTCTCAGCCTCACCTCTCTCAGCCCCTCTCTCTGAGCCCCTCTCTCTGTCAACTACCCTCTCGCTGAGCCCCTCCCTCTCTCTCAGCCCCTCTCTCTCAGCCCCCCTCTCTCTAAGCCCCTCTCTCTCTCAGCCCCCCTCTCTCTCAGCCCCCCTCTCTCTAAGCCCCTCTCTCTCTCAGCCCCTCTCTCTCTCTCAGCCCCTCTCTCTGTCAACTACCCTCGCTCTGAGCGCCTCTCTCTCTCAGCCCCCTCTCTGAGCCCCTCTGTCCACTACCCTCTCTTTGAGCCCCTCTCTCTCTCTCAGCCCCCTCTCTGTCCACTACTCCCTCTCTGAGCCCTCTCTTCTCTCTTAGCCCCTCTCTCTGTCCACTCCTCTCTCTCAGCCCCACCTCTCTCTCAGCCCCACCCCTCTTTTTGAGCCCCTCCCTATGTCCACTACCCTCTCTCTTAGCCCTTCTCTCTCAGCCCCATCTCTGAGCCCCTCTTTCTCTGAGCCCCTCTTTCTATCTGAGACTCTCTCTCTCTCTGAGCCCCTCTCTCTCTCTCACCCTTACCCCCTCTCTCTTTCAGTCTCACCTCTCTCTCTCTCTTTCAGTTTCACCTCTCTCTCTTTCAGTCTCACCTCTCTCTCTTTCAGTCTCACCTCTCTCTCTTTCAGCCTCACCTCTCTCTCTTTCAGCCTCACCTCTCTTTCTCAGCCTCACCTCTCTTTCTCAGCCTCACCTTTCTCTCTCTCTCTCTCTCTCTCTCTCTGTGGTGGGCACTAATAGGCTGCATTTGGTAGACACTAATAAGGCTGCATTTGGTGGGCACTGGTAGGCTGTAATTGGTGAGCGATGGTAGGCTGCAATTGGTGGGCACTGATAAGGCTGCATTTGATGGGCACTAATAAGGCTGCATTTGATGGGCACTGGTGAGGCTGCATTGATCTTTTGCACCATGTCTGCAGTCTCTGACCATCTCTTGTATCATGTTAGAAGTCTCTGACCGTCTCCTGTATTATGTCTGGGGGCTCTTTCTAAACAGACTCCCTAACAGAGGCCCTCTCTGTGTCCATTAGAGAGACCCCCCTCCAGGTCCAATTAGAGTACTCTGCTTCTCTTCCTGTATTTTGTTTATTGTTAAGAGATCATGGGAGGATCCCAATGTAACGATGACTCCTTAGGGGAGCATCTCTGTGTTTGAATCGTTGCCTTAGAAACATTTGTAAAGGGGGAGGGGTTAGTAAGGTGACCACGCCCTTGTAGGGGCACCATAAATATTTCTGCACCCAGGCGCCTGTGACCCTAGGATCGGCCCTGGCAACACTGATAATGAGATTGGTGATTTATTCTCATATCTCATGCTTTTCAGCCTGGAGGAGAGATGTGGGGGGAGAGGAAGGTCTTATTGTCCCCTCATCTCTCCATAAAGAGGACCTGTCACACACATTTCCTATTACAAGGGATGTTTACATTCCTTGTAATAGGAATAAAAGTGTAAAAAAATAAATACCGTATTTATCGGCGTATACCGACCTAAAATAAGGGGGAAATCGTGGGTGCGCGATATACGCCGATACCCGCTTCCCGCGCTCAGTTTGAATGGAGCCACCGACATATACCGAGTGCAGTACACTCGGGTACATTCGGCTAGGCTCGGCACAGAGTGTGAGTACGTGCGAAGCCGAGCCTTGCCGAATGTACCCGAGTGTACTGCACTCGGTATATGTTGGCGGAGGCGTTCGAACTGAGCGCGGGAAGCGGGGATTCGACTTGAGGCGTGCGCTGGAGAAGCCGGGAGGACGCCACCGAGGCCGCAGACGGACGCCGGACCAGACGATGGACTCCGCGCAAGACACCCAAACTGCAAGTGATAGAATCTTATAACATTTTTTTTTACAGGAATTTCGGGGCAACTTTAGGGGTGCGCGCTATACGCGGGAGCGCGCAATACCCCGATAAATACAGTAAGTAAAAAATAAATAAAAATTAAAACGCTCCTGTCCCCGGTAGCTCGCGCGCAGAAGCGAACGCACACGCAAGTCCCGCCGACATATGTAAATGCAGTTTAAACCACATATGTGAGGTATCGCCGCGTGCATTAGCGTGCCAGCAACAATTCTAGCACTAGACCTCCTCTGTAACTCTAAACTAGTAACCTGTAAAAAATTTCAAAGCGTCGCCTATGGAGATTTTTAAGTACCGAAGTTTGGCGCCATTCCATGAGTGTGCGCAATTTTAAAGCGTAACATGTTAGGTATGTATTTACTCGCTGTAACATCATCTTTCATATTTTACAAAGAAATTGGGATAACTTTACTGTTTTGTTATTTTTATAATTCATGAAACATTTTTTATTTTTTTTTAAAAGGTGTTTGAAAAATTATTGCCCAAATAACGCGCGAGATAAAACGTTGCAATAACCGTTGTTTTATTCCATAGGGTGTCTGCTAAAAAAAACATATATAATGTTTGGGGGTTCTGAGTAATTTTCTAGCAAAAGAATGATGATTTGTACTTGTAGGAGAGAAGTGCCAGAATAGGCCCCCTGGTATTTAAGTGGGTATAAAAGCCCTGTATGGAGGCGGGTATAAAAGCCCGGTATTGAAGTGGGTATAAATGCCGGGGATTGAGGTGGGTATAAAAGCCCGGTATGGAGGCGGATATAAAAGCCCGGTATTGAAGTGGGTATAAATGCCGGGGATTGGGGTGGGTATAAAAGCCCGGTATTGAAGTGGGTATAAAAGCCCGGGATTGAGGTGGGTATAAAAGCCCGGGATTGAGGTGGGTATAAAAGCCCGTTATTGAAGTGGGTATAAAAGCCAGGGATTGAGGTGGGTATAAAAGCCTGGGATTGAGGTGGGTATAAAAGCCCGGGATTGAGGTGGGTATAAAAGCCCGGGATTGAGGTGGGTATAAAAGCCCGTTATTGAAGTGGGTATAAAAGCCAGGGATTGAGGTGGGTATAAAAGCCTGGGATTGAGGTGGGTATAAAAGCCCTGGTACTGAAGTGGGTATAAAAGCCCGGGATTGAGGTGGGTATAAAAGCCCTGGTACTGAAGTGGGTATAAAAGCCCGGTATTGAAGTGGGTATAAAAGCCCGGTATTGAAGTGGGTATAAAAGCCCGGTATTGAAGTGGGTATAAAAGCCCGGTATTGAGGTGGGTATAAAAGCCCGGGATTGAGGTGGGTAAAAAAGCCCTGTGTTGGGGTGGGTATAAAAGCCCGGGATTGAGGTGGGTATAAAAGCCTGGGATTGAGGTGGGTATAAAAGCCCGGGATTGAGGTGGGTATAAAAGCCCGGTATTGAGGTGGGTAAAAAAGCCCTGTATTGAGGTGGGTATAAAAGCCTGGGATTGAGGTGGGTATAAAAGCCCGGGATTGAGGTGAGTATAAAAGCCCGGTATTGAGGTGGGTATAAAAGCCCGGTATTGAGGTGGGTAAAAAAGCCCTGTATTGAGGTGGGTATAAAAGCCCGGGATTGAGGTGGGTATAAAAGCCCGGGATTGAGGTGGGTATAAAAGCCTGGTATTGAAGTGGGTATAAAAGCCTGGTATTGAAGTGGGTATAAAAGCCCGGTATTGAGGTGGTTATAAAAGCCCGGTATTGAGGTGGGTATAAAAGCCCGGTATTGAGGTGGGTATAAAAGCCCGGTATTGAGGTGGGTATAAAAGCCTGGTATTGAAGTGGGTATAAAAGCCCGGTATTGAGGTGGTTATAAAAGCCCGGTATTGAGGTGGGTATAAAAGCCAGGGATTGAGGTGGGTATAAAAGCCCGGGATTGAGGTGGGTATAAAAGCCCGGGATTGAGGTGGGTATAAAAGCCCGGGATTGAGGTGGGTATAAAAGCCCTGGTACTGAAGTGGGTATAAAAGCCCGGTATTGAGGTGGGTAAAAAAGCCCTGTATTGAGGTGGGTATAAAAGCCTGGGATTGAGGTGGGTATAAAAGCCCGGGATTGAGGTGGGTATAAAAGCCCGGTATTGAGGTGGGTAAAAAAGCCCTGTATTGAGGTGGGTATAAAAGCCTGGGATTGAGGTGGGTATAAAAGCCCGGTATTGAGGTGGTTATAAAATCCCGGTATTGAAGTGGGTATAAAAGCCAGGGATTGAGGTGGGTATAAAAGCCCGGTATTGAAGTGGGTATAAAAGCCAGGGATTGAGGTGGGTATAAAAGCCCGGGATTGAGGTGGGTATAAAAGCCCGGGATTGAGGTGGGTATAAAAGCCCTGGTACTGAAGTGGGTATAAAAGCCCGGTATTGAAGTGGGTATAAAAGCCCGGGATTGAGGTGGGTATAAAAGCCCGGTATTGAAGTGGGTATAAAAGCCCGGGATTGAGGTGGGTATAAAAGCCCTGGTACTGAAGTGGGTATAAAAGCCCGGTATTGAAGTGGGTATAAAAGCCCGGTATTGAGGTGGGTATAAAAGCCCGGGATTGAGGTGGGTATAAAAGCCCGGGATTGAGGTGGGTATAAAAGCCCGGTATTGAAGTGGGTATAAAAGCCCGGTATTGAAGTGGGTATAAAAGCCCTATATTGAAGTGGTTAAGAACTATACAGTTGATATACCGTATTTTTCGGACCATAAGACGCACCTGACCATAAGACGCACCTAGGTTTTAGGGGAGGAAAATTAGAAGAAAAAAATATTCTGACCCAAATGGTTTAATGAAATATTTATTAAAATATAACAAAATAATATTTAAACCATGTAAAGTGAACACTATTAGATGACACAGGCTGGATGGGGCACACCACTATAGCTGATTCATATTAACCCCTCACATGCCACAGCAGCTGCGGAATATAGCGATGGCTCACGACAGAGACACAGGCTGGCTGTATTAGTTAACACAGGCTGGATTGGGGAACACCATGGATATGGGCACACAATGGAGTGGACACACAGGCTGGCTGTATTACATAACACAGGATGGATGGGGCACACCATGAATATGATGGAGGAGGGGGGCAATGATCCCTGTATGATAGAGGGGGTACTGATCCATGCATGATGATGGAGGAGGAGGGACACTGCCCCCCTCATACATGGATCAGTGCCCCCCTTTATCATACATGGATCATTGCCCCCCTCCTCCATCATATCCATGGTGTTCCCCATCCAGCCTGTGTTATGTATTACAGCCAGCCTGTGTGTCCAATGTGAGCCTATATCCATGGTGTGCCCCATCCAGCCTGTGTTAGCTAATACAGGCAGCCTGCGTCTCCGTTGTGAGCCATCACCATATCCCGCAGCTGCTGCGGCATGTGATAGGGTTAATACGAGTCCGTTATAGTGGTGTGCAGCAGCTGGCGCATGCGCAGTAGCATCAGCGGCGGGCATCTTACACGGCGCAACACAGTGACGTTGTGTGGGCGTGCATCCAATGCTCTGCAAAGCTTCCTGGTGGCTACAATGGCTGCCCCCTGTCCCTACTGTGACTGTGATGCGACTAGTCTGACACATCTCCCCCCCCCGTGAGCTCAAGCTGATCGCGCTGGCTGCCTGCTCTCTGTGGACCTCGGTATGACCTCGGTATGTTAAAAGGAAGTTGTGGGGGGGGGTGGACATTCAGTATTCGGACCATAAGACGCAGGCACATTTTCCACCATATTTTTGCGGCAAAATAGTGCGTCTTATGGTCCGAAAAATACGGTACTTTTCAGAGAATTTTCCTAGTTCTAATCTTGATACCCATGTGGACAATTACAACACTGATGCCACATTTTAGTAAATAAATTCAAATTTATTTCAAGTGAATAGTCAGAGAAGAAAATTGTTTTTATATATACACATGTGATCCAATATGTCATGCTTGGTGCCACATACCGAGTTGTCAGCAGATTTCAATGCTCTTAAAGAAGAATTTTTGCACTTGGTGTAAATATGAGATCTGGAGGTCAAAAGGACACCAGATCTCATATTTAAAGCGGATCTCCACCCTAAAGTGAAGATCCGCTGATCCGAACACTCCCCCCCTCCGGTGTCACAATTGACACCTTTCAGGGGGGAGGGGGGTGCAGATAGACACGTATCTGCACCCACTTCCGGCCCAGCATTCACGGGCAAAAGACAGGCATTACATCACATCCCGTCTCCCGCCCGTTGTGTGCTGGGAACACTCGGCTCCCAGCACACAGCTGGAGCCAATCGCGGGCGCAGCGTGACTCGCGCATGCGCCGTAGGGAACCGGGCAGTGAAGCCGCAGCGCTTCACTTCCTGGTTCCCTCACCGTGGATGGAGGGGGAGCAGCAGGGTGAAGAGCGATCGCTCATCCTCTGCTGCGGACGGCGCTGGACTCCAGGACAGGTAAGTGTCCTAATATTAAAAGTCAGCAGCTGCAGTATTTGTTGCTGCTGGCTTTTAATATTTTTGTATTTGTGAACCATCCGCTTTAAGAGGTCCTGTCGTGCTTTGTTTTCCTATTACAAGGGAAAGTGACCCAAATAATAAAAATAAAAAAAAGGGACAGTGTCAAAGTAAAAATTAAAAAGTAAAATAAATAATAAAGAAAGAAAAAAAAATATTAAAAACGCACCCGTCCTGCCTAACTCGCGCGCAGAAGCAAACACATACGTGCGTATCGCCCGCAATGAGAAAACGGTGTTCAAATCACACATGCGAGGTGTCGCCGCGATCGTTAGAGCGAGAGCACTAATTCTAGCACTAGACCGCCTCTGTAACTCAAAACTAGAAAGTTTTGAATGTGGCCTATGGAGGTTTTTATGGGTAAAAATGTGTCACTATCTCACGAGCGGGCGCAATTTTGAAACGTGACATGTTGGGTATCAATTTACTCGGCGTACCTTTATCTTTCACAATATTAAAAAAAAAAAATTGCCAAAATACGGTGCGACAGAAAGTATTGCAATGGCCACCATTTTATTCTCTAGGGTAGGGGTCTGCAAACATTCTAAACAAAGGGCCGGTTTATTGTCCTTGAGACTCTTGGAGAGCTGGACTTTGGCCAGTGGGGGGCAGAAATGATTCCTGGCATCAGTGGGACTAAACATCTGGTATTAGGGGGAGGAATAGTGCCCCACCGTTGGTATCATAGGGAGGAATAATGCCCCATTCGTGGTGTCAGTGGGAGAAATGGTGCTCCACTGTCAATGTCAGGTAGCAGAATAGTGTCTTGTATCAGTGGTAGGGATAGTACCCCAAGGGCCGGATAAAGGCAAGCAAAGGGCCGCAGTTTGGAGACCACTGCTCTAGTGTGTTAGAAAACAAAATATATATATATATATAATCTTTGGGGGTTCTAAGTACCGTATTTGCCGGCGTATAAGACGACACCCTATTTTTCCATATAAGACTACCCCCTTCCTACTAATCTTTCTGGAAGCTGAGGGGTAGCAAGAACAACCGCTGACAGGAACAACCGCTGACAGAAACAGGCTTTTTTTTCAAATCTCACTGCGCCATTACATTCCATGCCCCACTGTGCCATTACATGCCCCACTGTGCCATTACATTACATGCCCCACTGTGCCAATACATTACATGCCCCACTGTGCCAATACATTACATGCCCCACTGTGCCATTACATTACTTGCCCCACTGTGCCAATACATTACTTGCCCCACTGTGCCATTACATTACTTGCCCCCACTGTGCCATTACATTACTTGCCCCGCTGTGCCATTACATTACTTGCCCCCACTGTGCCATTACATTACTTGCCCCCACTGTGCCATTACATTACATGCCCCCACTGTGCTATTACATTACTTGCCCCACCGTGCCATTACATTACTTGCCCCACTGTGCCATTACATTACTTGCCCTCACTGTGCCATTACATTACTTGCCCCACTGTGCCATTACATTACTTGCCCCCACTGTGCCATTACATTACTTGCCCCACTGTGCCATTACATTACATCACTTTCCCCCACTGTGCCATCACTTGCTCCCACTGTGCCATCACTTTCCTCCACTGTGCTATCACTTGCCCCCACTGTGCCATCACTTGCCCCCACTGTGCCGGCCAAGACGATCTTCCTACCTTATTTCTGGCTTCCAGGCTGCGTTCCTTGATAGGCGGAACACACATTTTCCCAGCAGGGCCTCTGTTCAGTGTTCCCCCTATCACGGATGTCCTCTCGTCCGAGGATGACACAGAACAGAGGCCCTGCTGGGGAAGGAGGCGCGGCTTTTGATTTATGGATGCCCGCTGCCTGGAATACAGAAATAAGGTAGGAAGATCGTGCCCGCAGCCTGACCGGAGTCAGACCCGGCGTATAAGACGACCCCCGACTTTGGATGCATTTTTTTTGCATCCAAAAGGTCGTCTTATACGCCTGAAAATACGGTAATATTCTAGCAAAAAAAAAAAAAAAGAAAAAAATATTTTAACTTGTAAACACCGGGCCTGAAAAATAGGCCCAGTCCTTAAGTGGTTAAAATACAAAAAAAATAAAACTATAAACTCTATTGGCTGTAATGTTATTGCACAAATTCCCTGAATATATTACCAACGTAAAATATTAAGAAAAAATATAAGAAAAGCCCTTTTTTTCTCTTTCAGCAGCTTAGTAGACGGTCCCCCTGCTTATCCTTATGTGGTAGTGCAATAGCATCTGAATGGTTTTACATTTAGGCGACTAAAAAAGTGTTAATTTAGTCTACGAAAATATTTTCATAGACAAAATCATCACTGGTGCCAACGTCATCAGGTAAGCCTTCAAGTGCCGCTAGTCCTTGGGACAAAAAGTGAACGGCCCAAAACCAGCCTTGTCTCAACCCCTGGACAATCAGTAACCGCTGGGTCTGTACCCTGGGTACACCCCAAATTGAGATGAATTCTGCCCATATGCGCCACCCTGAGATAAATGCTGCCCGTACATGTTTTGAGGTGACATGTAGCTCCCACGTGGGGAATACATGGGGACGTCAAAGACCGTTGTATTGGGTGGGAAGTCGGACATGGAATTCCTGGCTTCAGAGGGTCTAGGCGAGGGAGACATTTGAGGTCTCAGATTGGGGGAGTAGACATCCCTCCGCTCTGCATAGGTGGAGCTTGAGTATGGTGAAGGCATGTAGTTACACAGAGGGAGTGAGGAGAAGTTGGAGTAAAGCACCAGAGGGTGTATGCTGGGAGGGGCCACCACATTAGGAGCCACACACTTTGAGTATGCTGTTGGAAGGTTCCATAAAATCATTGGGAACATTGAGGCGGGATGTACACTGGGGGGCTGGGTTGGTACTGGGGACTGAGCCTCTGCTTCTCCTCTGACCACAGTACTGTCTTGTGAAAGATGAGGGTTCTGAAAATCAAATGGTCTGTAGGGCTGTCCATGCAGGATATAAGGAGCCAGGTCATGAGGGTAGGCTTCCTGCCGGGTGACCGCCGTATTCTGCAGCTTCATGGCTTCGGCGGGAATCCGGCTCACATCCACCGTCCAATAGTTGCCTTTAGCCTGCGGCTTCAGTGGATCTTTCAGGACCTGCAAAGAAGAAGAAGACGTTAGTGGTGTAAGCCGGCACAACAGATTCACACAACTCTATCAGAGGTCAGGGTAACAAAACAATGTGACCCATCAGAAAAGTCATTTCTAAGAATCTGCACCCATTTTTGAAAATGGGTTATTTTTTTTACTTGGCTGCAATATGTAGTAAATGAGCAAATGTTAAAAATCCAACAGCGATGAAAAAATGTTTTAACTCAAGTAGTAGTGGGAGATGGTTGGGTCTCCTGTGTACAATTTTAGCTGTGATCTATAGAAGAAAACTTAGGGCCAGATTCTCAGAAGAGATACCACGGTGTATCTCCAGATACGCCGTCGTATCTCTGTTTCTGAGCCCTCCTATCTATGCGACTGATTCTTAGAATCAGTTATGCATAGATTTGGCGTAGATCCGACTGGCGTAAGTCACTTACACCGTCGGATCTAAGTTGTAATGTTACACTTGGCCGCTAGGTGGCGTTCCCGTTGATTTCTGGGTCGAATATGCAAATGGGCCTGGTATGCGGTGTCCCGAACTTAGTTTACGTAGTTTGCGTAAGCGTAAGGTTACCCCTGCTATATAAGGGGTAACCTTGCGTAGGTTCGGCGTACGTCATGTTAAGTATGGACGTCGGGACAGCGTTGTGTTTTTCCGTTGTTTACGTAACTCGTCGCGAATAGGGCTGTGCGTTAATTACGTTGATGTCGAAACCAATGTATTTGCGTCGTACTATGGAACATGCGCAGTGGGCTACGTTTACGCCCAGCGCATGCGCTTAATTTAAATACAACACGCCCACCTCCTTCCTACTTTGAATTACGCGCGGTTATGCCGTCCCATTTACGCTACGCTGCCGCAAATTACGGAGCAAGTGCTTTAAGAATACAGCACTTGCCGTAAAAGCTGCGTTGGCGTAGCGTAAATGGGATACGCTACGCGAAAAAAACGCATTTCTATGAGAATCTGGCCCCTTAGAGCTTAAACAGTTAGCGGGTACCACCATCCAAAGAGCTCATCCCGTCACCAGGGAAAATACACAGAAGCAACCGATAGGATACCACACAATGGCCAGAATATAAGAAGGTGAGATGAAGCTTCAGCCCAGGCTCCTCCCAGGCCACACCCAACTGACACATTTCGTTATGCCCGCAAGGCTTAGTCATTAGTAGGGATGAGCTTCGAGTTTGTTCGACTCAAACATTGCCTGTTCGCCTAACAACGAACAATTTGGGGTGTTCGCGGCAAATTCAAAAAGCCACGGAACACCCTGTTAAAGTCTATGGGAAAAATCTAAAGTGCTAATTTTAAAGGCTAATATGCAAGTTATTGTCCTAAAAAGAGTATGGGGACACGGGTCCTGCCCCAGGGGACATGTATCAATGCAAAAAAAAGTTTTAAAAACGTCATTTTTTTCGGGAGCAGTAAATTTAATAATGCTTAAAGTGAAATATTCCTTTAAATTTCGTACCTGGGGGGGGGGGGGGTCTAGTATGCCTGTGAAATAGCGCATGTTTCCCGTACTTAGAACTGTCTCTGCACAAAGTGTCATTTCTGAAGGAAAACAGTTAAAAATGACTCGCGGCTATAATGAATTGTCGACTCCCGGCAATTCAGAGAGAATTAATTCATAAAAAAAAATGTGGGGTCCCCCCAAATTCAATTACCAGGCCCTTCAGGTCTGGTATGGATATTATCAGGAACCCCGCCACCAATTTAAAAAAAAAAAAAAAATGATGTGGGGTTCTTCCTAAATATCCATTCCAGACCCTTCAGGTCCACCCCAAGTTTAAAAAAAAAATAGCGTGGAGTCCCCCCCAAAAATCCACACCAGACCCCTTATCCGAGCACACAACCTGGTCGGCAGCAGAAAAGAGCGGGGGACGAGAGCGCCCCCCCCTCCTGAAACATACCAGGCCACATGCCCTCAACATGGGGAGGATGTCCCCATGTTGATGGTGACAAGGACCTCATCCCCACAACCCTTGCCCAGTGGTTGTGGGGGTCTGCGGGCGGGGGGCTTATCAGAATCTGGAAGACCCCTTTAACAAAGGGGACCCCCAGATCCTGGCCCCCCTTTGTGAATTGGTAATGGGGTACACTGTACCTCTACCATTTCACTAATGCCTCGTTTCCACTGCACGGATCAGGTCAGTAATTTTGGAGCGGTTCGGATGGGGCCGGTCTAATCACGTGAGCGTTTCCACTGCAAATCGGACCGTGAGGGACCATTCAGGGTTTAGAAAAAATTCCTATCACATCCACCAATCAGTGAGATGCATTTGTAGGTCCGCCTAACCGAACCGTTCCACTCTCTCTGGTCCCTCATCTGAAGCAGGACCCTTGCTGGTGCGGTACGGTTTGGTTTTACGGCACGCTTTCATAATGGAAACACCCAAAATAGCGTACCGTACCGAACCGTACCGAACCGATCCGCTCAGTGGAAACGAGGCATAAGGGAGTGTAAAGAATTGTAATAAAAACACACAGACACACACACCGTGGAAAAAAGTCCTTTATTAAATAAAAAATAAATCCAGCGGTGGTAATCCGATCTCGATCGCCGCTCCAACGTTGTCAGTTTCCAGTGACGGGTGATCTCCTCTCCGCCGGGGTCCAGAGCGCAGCATCGCTGGACGCCTGTCTCCACCAGAGACAGCCCAGTGAATGACGCGGCTGGAGCTAGTGACAGTTCTTATATAGGTGAGGCGGGGCCACCCGTCACGTGACCCCATCCCCCTCTGACGCACCCTCTGCTACGTCACCGGGGAACCCTTGTGTCAGAGGGGGCGGGGTCACGTGACGGGCGGCCCCGCCTCACCTATATAAAGAAATGTCACTAGCTCCAGCCGCGTCATTCGTTGGGCTGTCTCCGACAGGCGGCCGGCGATGCTGCGCTCTGGATCCCGGACCTGGATGATCTTCTCATTGCTGGACCGGAGAGGAGATCACCCGTCGCTGGATACCGACAACATTGGAGCAGGGAGCGGGGATCGAGAGTAGATTACCACCGCTGTTTTTTTTTTTTTAGACACAGATCGCTATTGTCACCGTCATGTCGAATCTTCTATCTATATTGTACTGTTGTCACAACAAAAATGAAAATAAAGCAGTTTTTATGTTGGATATTTCAGATTTCGGATTCTGCATTTTCCTTATAGTTTGTTAAAACGGACGTGAAAATCCCAGAAATTTGGACGAAAACAAATGCACGTGTCTATTACTCATAGAGGTCTATGTAGACCTGTAGATGAGGTGAAATGCGTCAGTATGGGCGTGGCCTGGGAGGAGCTTGGCCTGAAGCCGCATCTCACTTTCTTATATGATTTTTAAATTTGAGGAAAATATAATATATGTCTCCCTGAGTCTGCAGGATAGTTTATAATGCTCAGGAACCAAAAAAATAAAAATACTTTTTTCTTTGTATGTATATGTAGAAGAATACATATCGGCCTAAACTGAGAATATATATATATATATATATATATATATATATATATTTTTTTTTTAATTGGGATATTTATTATAGCAAAATGTTAAAAATATTGTGCTTTTTCAAAATTGTCGCTCTTTTTTGTTTATAGCGTAAAAAATAAAAACCGCAGAGGTGATCAAATACCACCAAAAGAAAGCTCTATTTGTGAAAAAAAAAAAAAAAGGAGCCACGTTACACGACCGCGCAATTGTCATTCAAAGCGCGACGGTGCTGAAAGCTGAAAATTGGCCTGGGCAGGAAGGGGGTGAAAATGCCCGGTATTGAAGTGGTTAAAAACACTAGCGTAAAAATAAATGGAGTAAAAAATAATTGTTGATTATTAAAGAACAATTTAAGGGAAGTTCCCCTCCTGCTTGTGAGGTTGGGAGCCACTGTGGGAGGTCAAGGGATTTGCAGCTGATTTAAGGCTCGGGAGGAGGGAAACCACAGCCCTGCATCAGGCCATAGCCCTGTGGTTGAGAACCATATTACCATATTTATATATAATTTATACTTACCTGGATGGGTACATGGGTAGATTTTTCCAAAACTGGAGAGTGCAAAAATCTGGTGCAGCTGTGCATTATAACCAATCAGCTTCTAACTTCAGCTTGTTCAATTAAGCTTTGACAATTAAAACCTGGAAGCTGATTGGTTTCTATGTAGAGCTGCACCAGATTTTGTACTTGTAGCGCCCCCTTACTTTCAGTACGGGCACTACGCTAAAGTTAGCGGGCGAATGGGAGAGGTATTTTGCTCCCATTCATAATTTGTCAAATTGCAGGCTGGAGGCTGCTGCTATTTCAGAACTGTCCTGTAGGTCAGTCTGCCACCCCGGGGTGTGATTACACCCCTGGGCGACAGTTGGCGCTGGAGGGGTTCTGACAGAGCCACTTTTCCCAAGCAGCCAATTAGAGGAGGGCATGCTGGGGAGGGGTATATCTGTGGCAGCCACTGCGTGTTCTGGGTCGACTCTTCTTCTCTGCGGGGGGTGCACATTCCAGGTGCGGCATCCACCTTCAGGGTGTGCGCATCCACGGACCCCACCTGCATGGCCCACCTGGCCGGAGCTGCCTGCTTCATGGAGACCAATCCAGGTGTTGATGGGGGCCTCAGTGACTTACTGGGTCCCCAACCTTACTGAGAAGATCCCAGGCTGTGTGCCGTTCGGTGGGGGATCGGCTTGAGGGGAACCCGGAGGCAGGTTATCCAAAGGGCTTGAACGAGCCATCGGGGATCCGGTCACTGGAATTTGACAGGTATGTGTCGGCTGTCAACCAGTGACCCCTTTCATTGTATTTACTGGGAGGATTCGCTCAATTCGAATTGTTCTCTTGAGTACTAAAGTACTAAGCCTGTGGCAGAGGCCCGAGCCAGGTCTGTAATAGAGACCTGTTCCTCCCAGCAACTTAAAAGTGACTTTCCAGCTGCCAGGCTTATAACAAGGGTCTGTCCGGAGCAGTGGCGGCTGGTGCTCAAAATTTTTGGGGGGGGCGCAAACGAAAAAAAAAATATTGCAGCCTCACTGTGCCCATCACATGCAGCCACTGTGCCATGCCACCAAATGCAGCCACTGTGCCATCAATTGTCACCACTGTGCCATGCCATCAAACGCCACCACTGTGCCATCAATTGTCACCACTGTGCCATGCAATCAAATGCAGTCACTGTGCCATCAAGTGTCACCACTGTGCCACGCCATCAAACGCCACCACTGTGCCATCAATTCTCACCACTGTGCCATGCCATCAAACGCAGCCACTGTGCCATCAAGTGTCACCACTGTGCCATGCCATCATATGCAGTCACTGTGCCATCAATTGTCACCACTGTGCCCCACGCCATCAAATGCAGTCACTGTGCCATCAATTGTCACCACTGTGCCATGCCATCATATGCAGTCACTGTGCCATCAATTGTCACCACTGTGCCCCATGCCACTGTGCTCATTGTCGCTTCTGTGCCCTTTGTCACCACTGTGCCCCATGATGCCACTGTGCCCCATGATGTCCCTTTCCCTGTAAAAAAACACTTACCTGACGCTTCCATGTCCTCCCTCGATGTCTTCTGCCGCCTTGGAGAAGCTTCAGCCAATCAGGTTCCTGATAACCAGAATCCGGGAACCTGATTGGCTGAAACGGCCGTCAGTCTTATGCAAGGAACGCAGGTTGCCTGCGATCCGAGTATAGACTTCCGAGAGCCGGAGGGCGGTACTATAAAAAACGTATCAGAGCTGCTGGCTTTGATAGGCAGTTCCCCTCAGCCAACAATTGGATTGCATTGAACGTGTGTTATTTGCGAGAGGGGGTGGCGCTGCAGCGCCCTCTATAGACGGCCGCCAGAACTTCGGCTTAAATGTCAAAATGACATTTTAGCCGAATAAAAGTTCTTAAAGGGCCCGTTTTTTTTTTTGTGACTGCGGGAGGGGGGGCGGCGCCCGTGCGTCCCTATGGGCGGGCCGCCACTGGTCCGGAGGCACTTCACCCACTCTGGCGAGAGTGGCGACGAACTGTATCTACTACTACTGAGAGCAGGACTGCTCGGCTACTTATCCAGGCCTGATACCGCACTGTTCTCTATTGCTTCATCAACCTGTCCTATCTCCTGTTGATGTTGGCCGTTGTTGGGCCCTGGAATAAAGCATTTGATATCCCATCTGGTGACTGGACATTCGCTCACTGCTACTACTCACTGCTACTACCCCTAGACATACTACAAGGTAACTTAATACGCCGATCCCAAACAACAACCAGCGGCTCCTTTGGGGGTGAGCGCTACATATTCTTCAGTTTTAGTAAATAAACTACTTAATGCCGCGTACACACGGTCGTTTTTTGCGATGAAAAAAAAACGACGCTTTCTGTGAAGTAAAAAACGACGTTTTTGAAACGTCACTTTTCAAAGACAATTTTGCATACACACCATCGTTTTTTCACAAAAAGCGAGGTTACGTTCACCACTCTTTTCCATTGAAGCTCGCTTCATAACTAGCTTCTGGGCATGCGCGGGTTGAAAAACGTCGTTTTAAAAGACGTTTTTGCTACACACGGTGACTTTTTGTGAAACAAAAAACGACGTTTTGAAAAACGACACAAAAAATTCAAGCATGTTGGAATTTTTTTTTGGTCGTTTTTTTGAAGACAAAAAACGACGTTTTGCCCACACATGATCAATTTAAATGACGTTTTAAAAAACGTCGTTTTTTTTTCATCGCAAAAAACGACCGTGTGTACGCGGCATTAGACCCGCCCACTGATAACCCCCGCATGGGCCTTTAACCATAGTTAAAGTACTCTTTCCAACAGATTTTTAATCCCAAAGTAATTTGGAACTTTACAGCTCTCTGGAAGAATTCTATCACCACATGTCCAAATTATAGCTCAGCATGGTCAGCGTGGTCTACTATTATCACATTCACATTGTGATTTGAGGACTATCCTGCAAAAGCCTCAAGAGCCAATCACCGCCGTCACATCCCAGGAGCAACAAGTCCTTACCTTTCGGAAGCAATCATTGGAGGAGAGGTTGTGGCGAATAGAGTCCTTCCAGCCCTGATAATTCCCCTTGAAGAAAGGGAAGAGAATGCTAATCTCTTGTAGGATCTGCCAAGGAGAAAAAATATAGTTGTAAGTGAATGAACGTGACAATAAACCAAGATACATAATACCTCATACATTATATACATATAACCAGGAGACCAGCACTGAGATACTTAGGAGGACATCACTGCAAACCTCCTGCCCATTTGTGGTACAATGCTTCCTATATTAAGCATGTAGAAAGTGAAGTCTGGGTATAGACAGAACAGGCAAAGAGGACCTGAAGGCAATTTTTTATTTTTTTTTACTATTTGGATGTTTTTTTGTGTCCCATTGAGGAAATCTTCTTTCCCAAAAGGGAGGCAAATCCTAAGTTAGACAGGAACAATTGTCTTCATTGTTGTGTTGATAGCCCAATATTTTGGCTTTTCCAATCACTTTCATACTTTGAGGGTCGCAGGGTAAATCTTCCCCAGCTGGGACAGCAATAAAGACTAAAATAAAATGCAAAAGCACCTCTCTCAATAAAATCATTCACTATTACAAAACACAAAGGCCCAGATTCACAGACTGTGGGCGCACATTACTCTGCCATAGCGCAAACGCCGTACGCCATGCCAATGTAGCGCGGAGAGGCAAGCATTGCATTCAGCAAGCTATTGCACCCAAGGCTGCGTCAGCGTGGCGTAGGATTCGAAGGCGCACGCCAGTGTAGGTGGAAGTGGGCGTGTCCCCATGCAAATGATGGTCCGAGCATGGTGCAATGTTTTACGCCCGGCGTATCACGAACTGCGCGTGCGCCCTGACGTTGCCGTGATGTGGACCCATGCACAGCACCCTTATGCGCCTGTTCACAACCACGCCTGCACAACTGCCTAAGCTACGCCGGATCACCACATAGGCCGTGAACTTAACGTACACCCAGCCAGACACGTCCAACGCACAATACGCCGGCCTGTGTTCCCTGGTGCAGACCTTTGCATGTCTGTTGCCGGGTTGCACCTCATCTATGGTGAATAACTTCACGCTGGACGTACAACTTACGCGCACCTCGTGTAGCATGCGTCGGGCGCACTCACATTCGTAAATCGCCGTATTTACCTCACTTGCATGTTTGAATGCCTAATCAATGGGAGCAGCAACATGCGTCCAGCCCATATGTGCACCCGCGCTACGCTGGCGTGTGCAAACTATGTCGGCGTAGGGTGCCCAGTTTTTAGGCGTATGTTGGTTTGTGGGTCTGACGCACACATACGCCAGCGCACATTTGCACTTACGCCACCGTAATGTGCTATACGTCAGCGTAAGTGCTTTGTAAATATGAGCCAAAGTCTTCAAAGCATGGGTTAAGCCTAATAACAGCAATAAGGAAGGTCTTAGCTTCACTGTCCTTACATCTATTATTCAAATTTGTTCAAGGATATAAACTTTGGGCCAGATTCACAAAGAGTTACGCCGGCGTATCAGTAGATACTCCGACGTAACTCCGAATCTAAGCCCGCCGTATGTTTAAGTGTATGCTCAAACTGAGATACACTTAAACATGCCTAAGATACGACGGCCTGCGCCGTCGTATCTTAGGGTGCAATATTTACGCTGGCCGCTAGGTGGCGCTTCCATTGAGTTCGGCGTAGAATATGCAAATGAGTCGTTACGCCGATTCACGAACGTACGCTTGCCCATCGCAGTAAAGCTACGCCGTTTCCGTAAGAGATACGCGGCGTAAAGATAAACATGCCCCCTAGGTGGCGTACTCAATGTTAAGTATGGCCGTCGTTCCCGCGTCTCAATTTAAAAATGTTTACGTCATTTGCGTAACTCGTCCGTGAATTGGGCTGGACGCCATTTACCAATGACGTCCTTGCGACGTCATTTAGCGCAATGCACGTCGGGAAATTTTAGGGACAGCGAACTCGCAGTACGTTCGGCACGGGAACGCGCCTAACTTAAATGCTCTACGCCCCCTACCCGGCTCATTTGAATTACGTGGGCTTGCGCCGGGGGATTTACGCTACGCCGCCGCTACTTTACAGGCAAGTTCTTTGTGAATAAAGCACTTGCCTGTAAAACTTGCGGCGGTGTAACGTAAATGACATACGTTACGCCACCGCAGTTTTACGTGAATCTGGCCCTTTGTTCTCAAAACCAATATGAAAAAAAAAAAAAAAAGGGAAGAAAGAAATAAAGTAAAGATATTAAAAAACACAAATTTAAAAATAAGGAACACAAATGAAATCACATGAACAAAAAATACAAAACAATAAAAATTTAAATAATTCATCTAATATTTTTTTTACTGAATGTTTATATCATTCCATAAATTTTCTGTATTTTGTTACGAACAAAAAAATGGTGTAATTGAACAGCTGTGTGAGTGATAAACATAAGGATAGCATAAGGCTTATTGCTTCATACAAATGACCTACTTCATCAAAAAGAAAAAAAAAAAAAGTTTGGGCTTTATATAATTGTTTTTATTTATTTAAAAAATTGGAGGAGGAAAATAAACAAGTTTTTTTTCTGTGGTCATAAGATTTTTATATGCTGCAAATATAGCAGGCAACCGTAGGCCTAAATTAAAAATAAAAAAAATAACAAAAAATAAAAATAAAAAACATTGACAATCCACCCAACTTCTTGAACGTCTATTTTTGATAAATATTGGTAGAATTTTTTCAGCCTGTATAGGCCTAACAGAAACCAAAAGAATATCCCTCTGATCCTTTACCTGAGCTGGTCTTCACGTCACCCCTCCCCCTCCCCTTAGCTGCACTAATACCCCAAGAAGCCCCATAATGGAAGGAATGGAAGGTTGGTTACCTGGAACAGTTTGAGCATCCTCTCGGGGGACGTCTGGATGACCAATGCGATCATGGCCAAGTAGGTGTAGGGTGGTTTGGCGTAGCGTTGATAATTCTTCTTCTTGCTCTTCTTGCTGAGCTCATCCGTGGTATCGGGCTCTCTGGGGCCTCCGTTGACCTCCCCTGGACAGTTCTCCGTGTTGGCCAGGATCCTCTCTATGGTGTGGGGCTCAGGGACTGGCTTGTAGAGGGGGCCCAAGAAATGTCGTGGGTAATCCATGGCTTGTCAGGTGTGTTGTGAGTGTGTGTGGGGGCAGCCAGGTATTCATAGTGCTGGGACCCCCACCCTGGGCTTTATAATGTAAATGCATCTGTGACCATGAAGAGTGACCCCTCTCCATCCATTCAATTTCAAGTTTCTAGGGAGGTTTCATGGCTGAGATGTTGGGGGGATTGTTATGTATATTTTGTGTTGACTATAAACTGATGGAGTGTATATCATATGCTTATGAGGTGAATATTACATCCCTATACTAAGATTATCTCTTGTATATATACAGTGTTTATACCTGTGGATTAAGTGTTTTGTTTTTATATATTTGTATATCACATGCATCATTTAGATTTTTTAACAATTAAAAAATACATTCATTTTAACTTAAAATTTCCTACGTTCTACATAAAATTATAGACACATTTACCAAGCTCGGAATTACTTTTGTTAGGGTACATGTGGCATAAATAGCATAATACTGTTTATCCATCAGTATCACTCAAGGTTTCCAACCTTGAATTTGTTGTACTTTTAAGGTTTTATTATTTCTAATATTCTTTTGGCTGTCAAAATAGTTTTATTTTATGTCAATTTTTTTAAATACCTTTATCCAGTTAACATTTGTAAAGTACATTGAATTTTAAGAGTTATTTTTAATTAACTTAGAAAGGTGTATTTGTTGGGGATCTTATCTAAGGAGCACATACTGGATTAAATTACAATTTCTTTTTTAGCATAAATTTAAATATTTTTTGTTTCTGTTTGTTTAATCTTTAATTGAAATCATTGTTTTGAATTTGCTGTACGTTGATGTCCCTGTTATTCCAGATTGTTTTCACTTTTTTTTTTTGCCTTGGTAGTCGCCATTTTCTAGTCATTCTCTGCTTTTAAAGAAACTTGTAGAAGCATATTGAAGGAGATTATATTTAATATAAAAAAAATATAAAAATACATATATGATATTTAGGGCTGTGCAAATTAACTTTTAATTAATCGATTAATCTTAAATTTTTTTGATCGATTAAAATTATTTTGATTGGTACTCACCTCTCCGCCGGCTTCTGGGCCTTCAGGGAGTTCCGTCAGAGATCTGGTGATGTCACAAAATCCGGCGGGGCTTGTTGTGTCCATCTGAAGGGCTCCTTTGCTGTGCCTTCATATCTGCATGCCGGCGGGACCTTACTATCTGCCACACACAAGGGCACTTCCCTCTATCAACCTGGGATTCTACAGCCATTCACTGGGAGTTGTGATAGTTCCCTTCACAGGACATCTACATGCCGACGGACTGATGTTAACCTCTCCTCATCTGGATTCAGCAGTGGCATCGTTGTACACATTTTTATACCAGTATCATACTTAGCTACATGTTTTTATGACTGCTTTTGCTCCCGTTTGGTATTACTCGCACCATTTTTACAGTTTATGTAGCTACATCGATTTTATCGCCAGTGCAATATTTATTTTGTTACCTACTTGAAGACTATAAAAGTTTTAATGCTATTCCTATCGAGCGCTGCCTTTGTGTGTTTTTTGTATCCTGCTATCCATTTTTCCAGTGGTTGGGAGCTGCACTGGGAATCAGCCTGCAAGGAGATCAGCTAAAAGTAGTTGGATCTGTATGTGCTTTATAATTAATCGAAATTAGTCGATTAATCGATTAAAAAAACAAACGATTAATCGAACACAACATTTTTGATCAGTAACAGCCCTAATGATATTATGTTATATTATATCTATAAGCAGAACAATTCTGTTATGTTAAGACAGTGCTTCTCAATTATTTTCTGTCATGCCCCCCCCCTAGGAAGAAGAAAACATTTCGCGCCCCCCGCACGACTGTAAATAGTATCATTTGTCTATAAAAGTACACCTCTGCATAACACTATATCCACATATCCCCCCACACAGTATTGCCCTTCTTCACATATCCCCCCACACAGTATTGCCCTTCTTCATATATCCCCCCACACAGTATTGCCCTTCTTCACATACCCCCCCCACACACACAGTATTGCCCTTCTTCACATATCCCCCCACACAGTATTACCCATCACATATCCCCCCACACATTATTGCCCCATCACATATCCCCCCACACAGTATTGCCCCCTTTACATGACCCACATCACATATCCCCCACACAGTATTTCCCCATCACATATCCCCCCACACAGTATTGCCCCCTTTACATGACCCACATCACATATCCCCCCACACACAGTATTGCCCTTCTTCACATATCCCCCCACACAGTATTACCCATCACATATTCCCCCACACATTATTGCCCCATCACATATCCCCCCGAACAGTATTGCCCCCTTTACATGACCCACATCACATATCCCCCCACACAGTATTGCCCCATCACATATCCCCCCACACAGTATTGCCCCCTTTACATGACCCACATCACATATCCCCCCACACAGTATTGCCCCATCACATATCCCCCCACACAGTATTGCCCCCTTTACATGACCCCCATCACATATCCCCCCACACAGTATTGCCCCATCACATATCCCCCCACACAGTATTGCCCCCTTTACATGACCCCCATCACATATCCTGTACACAGTTTTGCCCCATCACATAACCCCCCTTTTCCCCCCACAGCACAGCCCCCACTCCTCGTCCTTAACATTTCCATATATTTTTCCTCCCTTCCCTCTCCACTCCTACCTGTAACTTTTCAGCGCAGAGAGCAGGGGGCAGGACATTCGTCAAGTGAAGCCGCAGCAGCACTGGGCGGGGTGGGGAGACTTTTTTGGTCCGGAAGGAGGCTCGAGCCCCCCTTCATGGAGCCTCGGGCCCCCCCTGGGGGGCGCGCCCCACTATTTGAGAAGCACTGTGTTAAGATGACAGGTCTGAGCAATTTGCAGGAAAAATATTTCTTGATAAAAAAAATAAAAAAAAATCAGTAGGACTCCATATAACTTGGGAGATCTATTACTAATAATAGATTTGCAAACATGCATTCTAAAAATATAAATCTATACTAAAAGAATAAAAAATATATAGATATTAATAAAAAATAAAAAAAAGTAGGGCAGACTTTGAACACTTTTTATTCTGCCATCACTTTCTATGTTTCTTTTTGGTTGAATTTTCTGTGAAGAGTGCAAAATCTGATGCAGCTCTACAAAGGAACCAATCATCTTCCAAGTTTTTCTTTTTTTTTTCAAAGATTTATTGAACACGCTGAAGATAGAAGCCGATTGGCTGCCATGCACAGCTGCACCAGATTGTACACTCTCCAATTTTAGTAAATGTGTCTAGATGTAATATGGCAGGGCTCAAAATTTCAAGTCCGGAGCTACTAGCCAGGCCTCAAGAGTTACTCGCCACCAGTTGCCCCACCTAATTCATACACTGTCCTGCGCCTAATTGCACCTGTAAACACGCCCTCGTAGATTATCTCATGGAATGACACTGTTTTATGCAGAATCAAGTTACAAAATTAAATATTACCAACAACAACTTTAACAAAATGGGACAGGGCACTGGGGCCAGACCAGAGGGACAGGGCACTGGGGGCAGACCAGAGGGACAGGGCACTGGGGGCAGACCAGAGGGACAGGGCACTGGGGGCAGACCAGAGGCACAGGGCACTAGAACTGGGTCTCCGCTGCACCGGAGAGGTAATTTTTTCAATCTTCCACCTCACTCATTACTTTCTGCTCTCCAGCTACATTGGTCAGGGCCGGGGGGAGGGGGGGCAGGCTCAGAGAGGTCATACTGTTAGGTCCCATGGCTTAATGAAAATTGTAAGGAGAGCACCGGTGTACTGCTCTGCCTGTGCGCGGCTCACCAGACTACTTTTCCCGAGCATGCACCTTTCCTCTTCGGCCGCCAATCTCATCAGGACTCTAAGGCCGCATACACACGACTAAATAAATCTGATCAAATCGGTCTGACAGACCGATTTGATCGGATTTGTCTGCTGAGCTATTTTGGTTTGATCGTGTAGACACAATCAAACCAAAATCCCCACCGGCAGACAGCGCGGTGACGTGGCGGTGACGTTGACGCCGCCACGTCACCGCACCATTCGACGCATGTGCGGGCAGATATGTCCGCTGGTTAGTGTACTAACCAGCAGACATGTCGGATGGATGGGTTCCCAGCAGACAGATTTTAAAGCATGCTTTAAAATTTGTCTGCTGGAAAAACCTGTCTGTCCGCCCGTACAGACGATCGAATTTGTCTGCTGAAACGGTCCGTCGGACCGTTTCCAGCAGATAAATTCGATCGTGTGTACGCGGCCTAAGTGTAGGCACAGATTGTAGGGAGATTGGTCATGCAGCCCTGGCATTACTCGCCCCCAGCTTAAATCCACTCGCCAAATGCTAGTAGGCGAGTGGTAATTTTAAGGGCTGTAATATGGAATGGGTAAAATGGGCCGATTCCCCAAGCTATATACGTAGAAAAATAGGCTTCAACTGCCCGACGTAACTTGCCTACGCCGGCGTATCATGGGGGCATAGTTACGCTGGACGCATCTGGCGTTCCCATTTTAAATATGCGAAAGAGTAAGATACGCCGATTCACGAACGTACTTGCGCCTGGCGCATGTTTTAAGCGATTTGCGTAAGGGTTACATCCTGCGTAAAGTTAGTCCTCATATAGGAGGCGCAACCAATGCAAAGGTATGGACCAGGGAACGGACGCCGTAAAATTTTACGTCGTGTACGCCGTTTACGTAGTACGTGAATAGGGCTGGGCGTAGGTTACGTTCACGTCGTAGGCAGTAATTTCGACGTGACTGTAAGCATGCGCACTGGGATGCGTCCAAGATACGACGCATGTGTCGTTAATTTTTAGTACTTTGTTTGAAGCTCAGCCCATCATTTGCAGAGAGTCACGCTTCATTTAAATGTAACACGCCCACTTCCACCTACTTTGACGTACGTCGGCTTACGCCTAGGAATATACGCTACGCTGGCGCAACGTTGGGAGCATATGCTTTGTGAATATCATGCTTGCCTCTCAACGTTGCGCACGCGTAGCGTAAAAAAGATACGCTACGCCCGCATAAACATGCGCCCAGGTATGTGAATCCGGGCCTATAAATACATATTAATTAATAATAATAATGATCATTATTTGATCAGTTAATGACTTAAATGTTTGTAAAATGATTGATGGGGGGGGGGGGGGGGTCAGTATTGAAGCTGCTTTATTTCTCTTGCTTGTGGCAGAAGTTTTTATAACTTTGTAAGTTTGACACCCCAACAACAAAACTGCCATTCTAAATCTATGATATCGACAAACTTTGAATTTATTATTTTATACAGATGATAAATATGGTGGAAAAAGGATGTGGAGCAGGGTTGCAAATCTGGAGAATTATATACCTAGTAATGTTAAACACATTAGGAGAGATTTAGGCATATATGCAAATTGGATGTGTTGCATGAGTCGGCATTGCACAGATTTAAATAGTGTGATTGCTGGCAATAGGATGCGACTCGTCATGCAATTTGACCTTTCAAATCGCATAACAAGTCACACTAATGTGAACAGAGGCTGCGTACACACGATCAGTTCAAACCGATGAAAACGGACTGAGCCCAGGTTCACACTGGGTACGATTTAGTTCGATTTGAGATGCGATTTCACATGTGAAATCGCATCTCAAATCGGCAGCAATTGCCGGCAATGACACCGTACGAATCGGTGCGACGCCGCATCTGCGGCGCTGCACAGATTTCAAAAAGTAGTTTCTGTACTACTTTTTGCGATTTCAGGACGCCATTTACATTGACATCTGTGCAGATACCTGCACAGATGTCTCCTAAATCGCGCTGAAATCGGGACTGCCAGAGGGAGTGAAATCGCGTGAGTTCAGCTGAAATCGTGTGATTTCACTCCCGCAGCCCAGTGTGAACCGGGGCTGAAGTCCAGTTTCTTCGGTCCAAACCGACCGTGTGTACGGCCCATCAGTCTTTTGTCCTTCAGTCCAAACTTGCTTTAAAATTGGACTGATGGACGCCTGACCATCGGTCAAAACCGATGGTTAGTATGCAAAAGCATCGGTTCAAAAGCCGCGCATTCTCAGAATCATTGAACTTCATTTTTTCAGCACATCGTTGTGTTTTACGTCACCGCGTTCTGACACGATCGTTTTTTGAACTGATGGTGTATACGAACCATCAGACCATCAGTCTGTGAATCGATGAAAATGAACTTCAGTCCGTTTTTATCGGTTTGGACTGATCGTGTGTACAAGGCCTGACTCACTACCCCTGCTGGAAGTCTGTTTCAAGCCTAAGATTAGTGTAGAACTTTCTTTCATCTAGTTTGAGGTCATGTCCCCGTGTTCCTAAACTTGGCTTCATATTGAAAACCCATGTCCTCCTGAACCTTATCCATCCCCTTCGTGGGTTTAAAGGTTGTCATATCCATCCTTTCCCTTCAGGCTGTAATTTCCTGAAGTTTCTCCTGATATTTTTCATCCCTCAGATCTTTCACCATTTTGCTGTCCATCTCTGGACTCATTCGGCCAGATTCAGGTAGATGGGCGAATCTTTATTCTGGATTAACGTTTCTCATTTACGTTACTCCGCCGTAACTTTAGGAGCAAGTACTGTTATTCACAAAGCACTTGCTCCTAAAGTTGCGGCGGCGTAGCGAAAATGAGCCGGCGGAATTCAAATTGGGCGGGTAGGGGGCGTGTATTATTATAACTAGGCGCAATCCCGCGGCGAACGTACTGCACATGTGTCGACTGTCAGTGCGCATGCTCCAAATTCTGTCAGTGAACGTCAATGACGTCAATCCCCATTCACGGACGTTTTACGCAAACGACTCGAATTTTTTTTTTCGACGCAATGACGACGGCCATACTTAACATAGGATACTCCACTAGGGGGCTGCTTTATCTTTACGCCGCGTATCTCTTACGGAAACGTCGGAAAGTCACTGCGTCGGGCCCGAATATATCGTGAATTGCCGATTCTCGCTGATTAACATATTCTCGCCGTTAATCAGCGGGAACGCCCCCAGCGACATTTTTAAAATTGCAGTTCCGATACGACGGCGAAATACAATTACGCCGCTCGTATAGAAACTCCAACCCGGCGTTTCTTGTTTTCTGCTTACTGAAAACAGAAACGCCGGCTCAAAGTGAGCGTTAGGCTGGAGTATCACTGATACTCCAGAGTAACTCTACCTGAATCTGGCCCATTCTGTCTTATCAAGTTCGTCTTGTATGGGAGATCTCCAGAATTGAAAAATTGAAAGCGCTGCAATTTTTTTGACTTACTGAAAAAAGACCAACAGCAAATGGCCTTCCGGGCAGGGGTGTTTGTGCTACGCAGTGATCCTGGTTCCAGGACCACGTTGGCCCGGAGCATCTGATCTACCGCTGGGGTCCAGTGAGCGACTGGATCCCCAATCTGAGGAGGTCCTGAGCTGTCCATCCTGTTGGAGGAAGCTGTCCGGTGGAAAGTCTGCTTGAGGAGTGCCAAGAGAGGCTGGTGTTCCAAGAGGGGCCTGACTATCCACAGGGGACCAGGGAAACCGGGTACTGAGAGGCTGGATGTTGGACGCCTATCGGTCGGTTCTACTATTTTTTAACTCTTCACCAAGTTCTACTGTTTTTACCGGGCTGGGTAATAAAAGCACAGAAAAGACACCTGTTGTGTGGACATTCCATTTCTCATCAAGTACTCTAGACGGCGGAAAAACAGAGGTAACGTGCCACCCAAAACAAACCAGCAGCTCCTTCGGGGGTCAGTGCTACAAGCTTAATTGAACAAACAATGTTTTATCCCTCAGACCTTCCACCATTTTGTTGCCCATCTGGACCTGTTCTATCACATCAATATCTTCTTGTATGTGAGGTCTCTACAACTGGACACACCGAGTTAGACTTGCTAAAGGCAAACCGGTGTTCACTTTGCAAGGGTTTTTTTTCCCTTAACTTAGTGAATATGGTGAAATGCGCTTTACAAAGAAAACCCAACCATGCAATGAAAATTTTCATTATAAACGCAGCATTGTTTTCTTGCATATGATTGAATGATGGAAGTCTGCAGAGCTTCACCTCATTTACTAGGCTAAGGTTAAATTCTCTTGCAAAGTGCACAGCCCTATTTGGCTTTAGTAAACAAAACTTTAGGCTGGGTTCACACCTTTGAAAATTGGATGCAGATTCACCACATTCAATTTGCAATAGCAGGAAATTTTGATGGGCTCTCTATGGAGCAGTTTCGCATATGTCCGCAGCAAGTCCTGTGCATCTTTTGTCCATTTCAGGTCCGAATTCAAGGATGGGGAACTCATCAAAAGGGCACAATTCATTCCATTGACTCTAATGATGGGGGACAATTTCCCCCCATTAACACCAATGATGGGGGACAATTTCCTCCCATCGACACCAATGATGGGGGACAATTTCCTCCCATCGACACCAATGATGGGGGACAATTTCCTCCCATCGACACCAATGATGGGGGACAATTTCCTCCCATCGACACCAATGATGGGGGACAATTTCCTCTCATCGACACCAATGATGGGGGACAATTTCCTCCCATCGACACCAATGATGGGGGACAATTCCTCCCATTGACACCAATGATGGGGGAGAATTTCCTCCCATTGACACCAATGATGGGGGAGAATTTCCTCCCATTGACACCAATGATGGGGGAGAATTTCCTCCCATTGACACCAATGATGGGGGAGAATTTCCTCCCATTAACACCAATGATGGGGGACAATTCCTCCCATTAACACCAATAATGGGGGACAATTCCTCCCATTAACACCAAAGATGGGGCACAATTCCTCCCATTAACACCAAAGATGGGGCACAATTCCTCCCATTAACACCAAAGATGGGGCACAATTCCTCCCATTAACACCAAAGATGGGGCACAATTCCTCCCATTAACACCAAAGATAGGGCGTTGCTTACTCCCACTGGACACCAGGACATTTTCTAGTCCCAATGACCATAGTCCGACCCCCCCTCCCCCTTCTGTCTGAAAGACAGTAAACTGGCCCTTTGTTTTGAAAGTTGAGAGACCCCTGTACTAGAGTGTTGAGACTGAAGTCATGCTATAGGAGGCCATCAGAGACTATGGAAATGTTACATGAGACCACTGGACTTTACTACAGTTAAGGGACCCTTTACAAATCAATGCTCCCTGTACTGACTGCCGGAGCCAAGGGCTGCACTTCAAGCACCAAAGGGCCACAGGTTGGCCACCAGGGAATTAGAAGAATCTTTTAAAGAATGATATATAGAATGAATGTCCAACACAGATCTGCCCTACTCAACATTGTAAATGTCATCAAGTCAATGTGTGTATGGAGAGTAATGTTTTTCCCAAATATATTAATTTTTTACTCAAAATTACAATACCAGCTTGGAAATTCCAATGTCCAATATAGAATAATCAAAAAAGGTTTTTGTATATATGAGTCCATTCTGTGCTGGATAAATATGGCCTTTAGATTACTTATTCTGGTTGGATTTGTAATTTTACAACGAAGATCAAAGTGTTTTATGGGAATATTGACCATGAATCTTATAAGACGGTCACCATTAGTGTCCCCATAATATCTGGCGGTACAATCTTTGTAATATCAAGAAGCAATGTAATACAAGGTCCTACCTAATTTATCCAACGAATTTGTATCCAATCAGACAGGCCCTTACATTACATCATAGGTGCCCAACCTGTGGCCCTCCAGTTGTTGCAGAAGTCCCATGAGGCCCATGGGCAAAGCTGATACTTACAAGCATGACTCTCAAAGGCAGAGGCATGATGGGAATCGTAGTTTAGAAGCAGCTGGAGGGCCACAGGTTGAGTACCCATACACTTTATAGTTGTTGGTAGCTCTAAAAAGGATATTTTACACTCAGATTCCCGCACATTGTCAGGTCTAGGGTCACCCAACATGTTACAATTTGGACCATACAAACTTTGTCCAATCAACTTCAGATTTACCAGAACTATATAAGAATGAATCTACCCAATTTGTAACCAGGCAGGCCCTTATGCCACGTACACACGATCGGATTTTCTGTCGGAAAAACCTTGGATGGTTTTTCCAACAGAATTCCACTCAAGCTTGGTCACACAAAAATTCTCTGAACTTTCCACCGTCAAGAACGTGGTGACGTACAACACTACGACGAGCCGAGAAAATTAAGTTCAATGCTTCCGAGCATGCGCCAAATTGTTTCAAAGCATGCGTCGGAATTTTGCGCGTTGGCATTGACAGAGGATCGGACTTTGATATGATTTTTTTCCGTCTGAAAATTTGAGAACCAGCTCTCAATCTTTTGTTGGCGGAAAATCCGACAGCAAAAGTCTGATGGAGCCTACACACGGTCGGAATTTCCATTCAAAAGCTCACATCAGACTTTAGCTGTTGGAAATTTCCGATTGTGTGTACAGGCAATTAACACTAGATAATTGTTGGTGGATGTAAAGAATATTGTATAATCAGATTGTAACAAAATGTGTAGATTCTTAATGTGAGTATTCTCAGTTCACCATTACACAAGAACGTGAAATATCGATGGTTAATGTGACGATCCTGACACTATTACTGTTGGGGGTTATCAGTTCCATGACACAAATGAAAGTGACTTTCCATTCCATGCCTGGAGGAGTCTAACTTCTCAGTCAGAATCCTGTTTACAGTGATTAGCACATGATAGAAGCCTAAAGTAACCCATCAGGTCCCCCATTGTTCTCCTGATGTGTCCCGTCAACCCTTCATCCCCAATGTGACCCAAACCTTCATCTACATCTCAACAGACCCAACAAAGGTGAGCGATCTTAATGATCATTAGACATGTGCACACTGAAATATTTCGTTTCGGAATTTCGTTTTTGTCCAAAAAATACATTTATTTAGTCCCGAAATTCGTTTTTATTCATTTTGTTAAAAAATGCATTCGTTC
Source organism: Rana kukunoris (assembly GCA_029574335.1). Lineage (NCBI taxonomy): Eukaryota > Metazoa > Chordata > Amphibia > Anura > Ranidae > Rana > Rana kukunoris. The sequence continues at coordinate 475,390,056 of CM056053.1, forward strand.
AAAAATCCAAATTAATTAAGGTCGAATCTGTCATTGAAGGCTTATGGTGTCTGACGAATGTTCTAAGAAGATTCGACGGAGCAACCAAACTGTACGATGCCGCAATCGTACATTTCCTGTCGAATGTTCCGCCTATAAGCTGTAATAGAATTTTATTGTTGTATGACTAATAATAATATTTATTACTAGTCAACCAACATTAGAATTCTTTTATAGCCTATGGGCCAAGCATTTCACCATAATCGTTTGGTTTTAGCTACTTCGTCAAATCTTCACGGCTGTCCATGTCAAATTCTCTCTATGTAGAATAATATTGGACTAATTAGAGTTAAAGGGGTTGTAAAGTTACAAGTTTTTTTAGCTTAAAGCATCCTATGCATTAAGGTAAAAAAACATCTAGCAGCACCGGCCCCCCCGAGCCCCCGTTGTACTTACCTGACCGTTTGAATCTCCCGGGCACGTCCACGTCGTCCTCTTCGGTTCCCAGCCTGGCCGTTGATTGGCTAGGCTGGGCGGATTGATAGCAGCGCAGCCATTGGCTAGCGCTGCTGTCAATCAGAGCGGATGACGCGGCGCGCTGGGGGGCGGAGCCGAGTGATACAGTCGGCGGCTATGGCCGCCGCTGTATCACGGGAGCGCGCTCGCAAAAGCTTTCCTCCGTGCGAGCGCCCTCGCATGAAGAGGGAAAGCTTTTGCGAGGAGGAGCCCAGACAGCCGCCGAGGTTTAAAAGCATTACTGGTATGATTAGAGACCCTGGGCTGAGTAGCTGAGGCGATCCTTTTATGTTGCCGAATATTCGCATTGCGAATTTTCGGCAACATAAAAGAATCGCATCAGCTACTGGGCCCTTCTTTTGCATCAGAGCCAATCAGAATAACTTGAATATTCGGCAAAAGGAATATTGCGCGATATTCCTTTTGCCGAATATTCGAGTTATTCTGATTGGCTCTGATGCAAAAGAAGGGCGGAGAAGATAATGGCGCAATAGGAATATTGCGCCATTATCTTCTCCGCCCTTCCTTTGCCCCCTTACTCTCCTTTCTTTTAAGTAGAGTTAGTGTAGAGTTAGTGTTTAGTGCATATTAGTTTAGTAATACAGGAAATGATCTCCGTTTATGAGAATTTCGCAATCATTTTCGCATTAGCGAAATTTCGCAACTTTTTTGGGGATAAAATATCACGAATATTCGATATTAGTGAACATTCTTCTATATATTCGCGCAATATCGCAAAATCGAATATGGCGTATTCTGCTCAACACTAGTAAGTATAACATGTTTGTTATTTTTTTTTTTAAAAAGCCCTGACTTTAGTGTCCCTTTAAGGTTAGGCACACTCGACCGCAAAAAACCCTAAAATAAAGCATTTGTTTATGTCGGATCTTTCGGTTTTCGTTTTCTGTGCTTTCGTTATCATTTGTTAAAACGAAAATACATGAAATTCAGATGAAAATGCATTTGGACAAAAACTAATGCACATGTCTTGTGTTCATCACACCCTTCCAAACTTCACCAACTCCCATTGTCAGGAGACGCGAGCCGAGGAATTCCCGAAAACAACCAATACACCCGCAGTGATCTTTATAAAGATGAAAATTGTTATTTCATTACAAATATACATGAAAAAATAATGTGCATTCCTCTTGTTATAACCTATAAAATGTTACCAATATATATTCTGTGTGTGAGGAAAACTCAATGAGTGTTGTTATTAAACAATATAACAGAGAAGAACATTAGTGCAGCTCATCATTCAAAATAAAATCTTTACCAAGTTATCAAAATCCCAATTATATACAGTGGTCTCCAAGCTTTTCAGTACAACAATATCCACAGCCCCAAAAATATATTTATATATATATATATATATATATATATATATATATATATATATATATATTATTATTATTATTATACAGGATTTATATAGCGCCAACAGTTTACGCAGCGCTTTACATTAGGGAAGACAGTACATTCACAATACAAATCAAAACAGGAGGGATCAGAGGGCCCTGCTCGTAAGAGCTTACAATCTAGAAGGGAGGGTCAAGTGGAACAAAGGGTAGTTATCTGTGGGGGATGGTCAGATGGACTCAAATGAAAAGTAGAGGTTGCTAGGTGTGGGAAGGGTAGGCTTCTCTGAAGAGGAGGGTTTTCAGGGATCCTCTAAAAGCTAATAGGGAGGGGGATAGACGGATAGATTAGGGTAAGGAGTTCCATAGGCTTGGAGAGGCTCTGGAAAAGTCCTGGAGACGAGCATGGGAGCAGGTGATGAGAGAGCTACAGAGTAGGAGGTCTTGAGAAGAACGAAGAGAGCGATTAGGTTGGTATTTAGAGACTAGGTCAGTGATGTAGCTGGGGGCAGAGTTGTGGATGGCTTTGTAGTTAATTGTTAGTAGTTTGAATTTAATTTGTTGGGTGAGCGGAAGCCAGTGGAGGGATTGGCAGAGAGGAGACAGAGCGGTTGGTAAGGTGGATGAGTCTGGCAGCAGCGTTCATGATGGACTGAAGAGGAGATAGAGTGTGCAGCGTTAGGCCAGTGAGAAGTGAGTTGCAGTAATCAAGGCGAGAGATGACCAGGGAGTGAATTAATAGTTTTGTGGTGTCATTGGTCATTGTGGTGTCATTTTATATATAAAAAACAAAAAAAAAAAAAAACACACACACACACGTTCTAGTCTGCGTTCACATTTATGGGAATTTAATGCATTTTGAACTGCAACCAATTCGCATTACGTGAATGTGACCGGCTCTAGATGGAGCTGGCACACACGTCAGGGGGTTGCCACGGCTGGGTTCCAAAAAGGGCCCTGTGCATTTTTGAGTCCGGTTCAGGTGCAACTTCAGTGGTGAACAGAAACTCACCAGACCCCGGACTGTAAACCGCAGCCAGACATATGTGAACCCGGCAGAGGAGTATCTAGTGAAAATGGCGCCAAGCACTGAAACTGCGCCCCTGTCAAAACATTTAAAACCTTTCAGATAACCAGAGACAGGAAGGGACGCAGTGCGATGAGGACAGAGAGGGACACTGGGGACCACTGGCGGCTGGTACTCGGCCAGTCATCGGCCATCATGGGGGCACCTGTCACTCCCCTCCCCAGGCCAAGTAGCAATATTAGCACTTGCTGTGCTGGCACCTCTCTTCAGCAGGCTGGCCGCAATGGCGGGAGCTACATTAGTGCCGGAGACGGCCAAATGAGGGCAGGTGAGGGTATCTTTATGCCGCCCCCCTACTCATGGCACTTGCCATTGCTGCCATACCCTAGATACGCCACTGGAACCCGGCCTTATATGTGAATGAATATTTTACTTGGAGCTTTTTTTGTAATTGATATAATAGGATTCAAAACAGAGAAAGAACTTTAGTAAAATAATGCAAAGAAATCCCAAATAAACCCGAGCCATTAAAATATATAGTCAAAGACAAATACATTCAGTCTGCACTTATCTGAGCCCCCTTTGAATCAGCCCCCCCCCCCACCTTTCATTAGGGTTCCCATTAAAGTTCCTTTAACATCAGGGTCTCCATCAGAGTTCCCCATTATTATTATTATACAGGATTTATATAGCGGTAACAGTTTGGGCCGCGCTTTACAACATCAGGGAAGACAATACAGTTAGAATACAATACAGGAGGGATCAGAAGGCCCTGATCGTTGAAGCTTATTTGCAAAAGTGTGAGGGGTGTACTCACTTTTGCGAGATACTGTATTAGTGTTGAAGAAATGTACTCCTTTATTAGTCCCTGTGACCATTGTTGGTGATGGAAATGATAAAGGTTATATATAAAAAAAAAAAAAAACACAGGCATCTCCTCAGTTATAATACCTCCTCAGCTAAAATATAAGGACATCTTCATAGATACACAAAGATCATATAAAGAGCTTTACTATAGTATGCGATACTTTAATAATAAATAAGATAAAAAATGTACATATATATATATATATATATATATATATATATATATATATATATATATAATGTGTATGTAAGAAAAAAAAAGAAAAAAAACACTTCCAATGTCAAAACAACTTCCCCTTGTCCTTCCATCTCTTACTGGCTCCACCTAAACAATTGCTAATAGCCACTGTTCTACACAGGTCCTTATTCCCCATCCTTAATCCCCCCTGTGGCTTCACTCCAGGAGGTTAAAGTTGACTTTCCCCAAGTAAATGTTTTCCTAATAATAATAATAATGGCCAATTGTCAAGTCCAAGCCTTTCATGCACAACTGTCCATTTGGTACAGCAAAGCACACAGCTCACAAATGTTTCCTTTTGTAATAAGCTATTGAGCAACCCACAGTAAAGTCCTCTAAGCCATTTGTTGTAGCCAAGGGCTACTTTACAAACTCCATGAAATATACTGTAGCTACAGAACACCCAAGGCCAACTGGTAGTGCTGCAAAGGCATCAGGCATACCCTTGCCAGCTTGTCCATCTACTTGCTGACCAGGCCTTTTCTGGCACTATCTTTAAAAAAGTATTTTTTGCAAAATACATATATCTTTAACCACTTAAGGACCGCCCAACGCCGATATAAGTCAGCAGAAGGGTACAGCTGGGCATAGGGACACACACACACTTGTCGCCACTGTGCCCTTTAAAATGCTGCCCCGTTGCCCCCCCCCGGCACTTACCTTTCTGGGGTCAGCCATCTTCCTTCCATGGTCCCTCGATGTCTTCTCCTGCCCTCGATGACACTTCAGCCAATCAGGTTACCGGTAACCAGAACTGGTGAACCTGATTGGATAAGACTGACAGGCAGTCTGAGGGCTGTAATCGGAAAACCTATCAGAGCCGCTGGCTCCGATAGGCACTTCCAAAGCCAACCAGCTGCTGTTATTCAGATGGCCGGCGCTCACCAGGGGGCCGGCCATATGAATAGTGGGCGGCAGCAACAATACACAGATTCTTGCAATGCATGAATCAGTGTATTGTATTCAGTGGCGGTGCGGGAGCCAGAGGGGGCGGCGCTCCTGCGCCCTCTATGGACGCACCGCCACTGGTCATACAGGGGAGATCAAACAGGAAGGGGTGGGAACAAGACAGGAGAGGGAGACAGAGCAGGCGGAAGGGATGGTACAAGGAACGGATACAGGTTTCAGGATAGCACAAGGAAACAATACCAAGGCATGTGCGCAAGTGATCACCAGGTTTAAGTATACATCCTGCATCAGTTGCTGCCCGATTGCAGGGGATGTCAGCCAAGATCCACCCACTGGTGGACACCAGAACTGCAGCCCATAGGTCTGGGAGCCACAGCGCCACCAGCAGGTGAAACCTTCCAAACATCACAACTTCCCATTGTCAGGAGACACCAGCCCAGGAATTCTGAATACAACCAACACACCCACAGTAATCTTTATAAAGATGGAAAATTTCATTTAGTTACAAATCTCATAAAAACATGCACATTTTTCATGCCTTCTGTCACATTCTCCACAACATAAAATAAAAAATGGTGTAGGGATGGTGGGAACCCTTTATAATGGGGACAGCAAGTGTGTAAAACCGGGAGATGCAGGACCCTGTCAGGGCAATTAATTCACCAGCATTAGCACTAACTATACAGTTGATGTATACTTGTTCAGAGTATTTTACCAGTTCTAATCTTGAGACCCATGTGGACAATCACAACACCGATGCCAAAATGTCAGTAACATTTTTTTTATAAAAAAAATATAAATTCATTTTAAGTGAACTCAAGTTTATTTCAGGTCAAAGAATTAAAATAATCTATATCTATATACACACACACACACACAGTGATACAATGCCTTGGGACGGTATGTAATGTTTGGTGCCACCTCCGCTGAGCCACATGCCTAGTTGAGTGCTACCCGGTATATAAAAGATAGTGTTAACTTAGTCAACAAAATTAACACTGGTGCCAACATCATCAGGTTAGCCTTCAAGTGCAGCTAGTCCTTTGGGATAAAAGTGAACGGCCCAAAACCAGCCTCGTCTCAGCATCTGGCCAATCAGTAATCGTTTGGTCTGTACCCTGGGTACACTCCGACCTGAGAAATGTTGCCCATATGAGACACCGAGATAAATGCTGCCCATTTTTCGAGGCAACATGTAGCTCCCGTGTGGGAAAGTCAAAGATATTGTATTGGGAGGGAAATCTGATGGGGAATTCCTGGCTTCAGAGGGTGTAGGCGAGGGAGACATTTAAGATCTCAGATAGGGTGGGAGGGTAGACATCGCTCCGGTCCGCATAGGGGGAGCTTGAGTATGGGGAAGACATGTAGTTACAGAGGCAGCGAAGAGAAATTGAGTAAAGCAGCAGAGGGTGTATGCTGGGAGGGGGGGGGGGGTCACACAATGAGTTCCATGTTGGAAGGTTCCATAAGATCATTGGGAACATTAAGGTAGGATGTACACTTGGAGGCTGGGTTGGTACTGGGGACTGAGCCTCTGGCTTCTGCTCCGACTGCAGTGTTGTCTTGTAACACAAGAACTGTGAAAGATGAGGGTTCTGAAAATTGAATGGTCTGTAGGGCTGTCCATACAGGATATAAGGAGCCAGGTCATGAGGGTAGGTTTCCTGCCGGGTGTCCGTCGTATTCTGCAGCTTCTTTTAAAAACAAAAATGTAAATAGCGATACACCTGGCTTTGGCGGGAATCCGGCTCACATCCACCGTCCAATAGTTGCCTTTAGCTTCAGTGGATCTTTCAGGACCTGCAAAGAGGGAGGAGAAGATGTTAGAGGTGTAAGCCGGCACAGCAGATTTACACAAACCTATTACAGGTCAGGGTAACAAAACCCTGTGACCAATGTATAATGATCAGAAAAGTAATTTCTCAGAATCTGAACCCATTTTTGAAAATGGGTTATTCTTTTACTTGGCTGCAATATGTACTAAATTAGTGTAGCGCCCCCTTTCAGAAAAGGCGTTACGCTAAAATTAGTGGGACAGTTTTTTTACTTCCACTCCTAATTTTGCTAAATTGGGCTGCTGTCCGCCCTGAATTGGGTCATTCTGTGCTCCAGGGATGCAGCTCCATCTCTGGGTGGCAGGTGGCGCCAGAGGGATTCAGGCAGAGCCACTTTTCCCCAGCAGCCAATTGGAGGAGTTTTCCCTCGCGAAGCATGCTGGGGAGGGGTATATCTGTGGCAGACTTTTTGGGGTTCTTCACAGGTTCCAGGTGCGGCACCCACCTTTGGGGTGTGCGCACCCAACGGACCCCGGCGACATGGCCTTCCAGGCCGGGGTCTCATTTTACGCAGAGTTCCCTGCTGATGCTGAAAGGGGCCCTAGCGACTTGCTGGGGGCCCATTCCTATTGAAAAGATCCTGAGCTGTATGCTGTTCGCTTCGGGGGGGGGATCAGCTTGAGGAGAACCAGAAGGCAGGTGATCCAAGAAAGCTTGAACGAACCACCCCTAGACAACACACAAGGGTAACTTAATACGCCGATTCCAAATCAATCAGTGGCCCCTGAGGGGGTATCGCTACATGAGCAAATGTTAAAAATCCAAACAGCGATGACAAAATGGTTCATTAACCACTTAAGCCCCGGACCATTTTGTAGCTAAATTACCAGGCCCCTTTTTTGCGATTTGGCACTGCGTCGCTGTAACTGTCAATTGCGTGGTCGTGCGACGTGGCTCCCAAACAAAATTGGCCTAATTTTTTTCCCACAAATAGTTTTCTTTTGGTGGTATTTGATCACCTCTGCAGTTTAGTTTTTGAATATTTTTGACTTTTTGCTAAAATATCCCCCAAAAATATATATAAAAAAAGGTTTTCCTCAGTTTAGGGCGATATGTATTCTTACACATTTTTTTTTACGAAAAATAAAATCTCAATAATTAAATAACTAAATAATTTGCGCAAAAGTTATAGCGTTTGCAAAATAGGGGATAGTTTCATGGCATTTTTATAAAAAAATTATTTTTTACTAGTAATGGCGGCGATCAGAGAATATATATATATATATATATTAAAAAAATATTGCATTTTTTTCAAAATTATCGCTCTATTTTTGTTTATAGCGCAAAAAATTCAAAACCGCAGAGGTGATCAAATACCACCAAAAGAAAGCTCTATTTGTGGAAAAAAAATAAACAAAACAACGCCAATTATGTTTGGGAAGCCACGTCCGCGCAATTGTCAGTTAAAGCGAAGCGTGCCGAATCGTAAAAAGGGGCTTGGTCCTTTAGCTGCATTTTGGTCCGGGTCTTAAGTGGTTAAACTCTGATCCAGATTGTTAAATTCCAAACAGCGTCTGTCTCAGCTTGGCTGTGCTGTGGGCCTATTCTGCTGTACTGGGTTGTTCTTCCAGCCCCGGTGCTGCAGGTAGCAGCAGTGGAGTCAAGGTTTGGGTGCTCTTTTCCAGCAGCCAATCAGGAGGGTTTGTCCTCTGATTCTCCTAGGTGATTTCCTCATGCAGGGAGGAGCCGCGATTGCCGCTGGGGGCCCCCTGAAGAGGTAGATCGGGGCCACGCTGCAAAACAAACGGCACAGTGGGGGCAAATATGACTTTTTTAAACCCCTTTGTGAGCACATTACCATCACATCCCAGGAGCACCAAGTCCTTACCTTTCGGAAGCAATCATTGGAGGAGAGGTTATGTCGAAAAGAGTCCTTCCAGCCCAGATAATCCCCCTTGAAGAAAGGATAGAGTATGCTGATCTCTTGTAGGATCTGCCAATAAAAAAATAAATATGAACACACCATACTTGTAAGTGAATGATCATAAACCAAGAAACATAAATCCTCTTCAGCCCTGTACACAGGCTCGGTTTTCTCGGTGGTAAAAAGTCTGCCGCGAAAACCGAGGGGAAAGCCGAGAACCTGGCAGGAAAACTGCCATGGAGCTTTGGCTGGGAATCCAAGCCCTGTGTATGCTCCATGGGCACTGTCTCGCATTGTTCCCAATGCTGTATCCTGGCTTAGGCCAACAAGGCCCAGGCCTGGGGCAGCACTTTGCAAGGGGGGCAGCACGAAAAGAGTCCCCGCCGGCTTGTGCTACACGGTTAGTGTAACACAAGCTGCTTCTAATTCTGACTGTCCTATCCTCCTGGACCACAAACCTTCCTCACTGTGCTATACGTTTTCGGCTGCACCAAGGCATGGTTATATCTTAGTCCTCTATAAAATTCTGCTTAAAGTAGAACTATAGGCAACACTTTTTTTCGTTTTTAAGTTTAAATAGGAATACAATTAATTTGTGTATACATATATGGGGGTTGTACAATAAAACATAAAACAGAAATATGGAGGTAGACAATATATTAACATTGTCATTATATATTCAAGTATCAGAATATTAAATAGAATGAAATATAGAGCAAAAACAGGAAAAATCGTACATTACTATGTTAGTAACTTGAAGATATAAAGCACAGACGAATCGGAAAATACAGGATAATTCAATCTGAGCCTCCTGATGTGAATGAAGCGATAAAACAAAAAAGATAATAGAGACACTCATATAGGAGTAGTCGTAAAAATATGGGTGGAACATAGCAAATGTGTTCAGTAAATCAAAAAAAAAAAAAAAAGTATGTAAAGATTAAGGGGAAAAACGTAAAAATGTGTAGGCAAGTGCTCAAACCGAGCGGCAAATGGAATATGTGGGGTTCTAATCCCCGTAGGCAACACTTTTTTTATTCATTTTGGATAAAGTAAGGGAGGGTTATAGCCCCTGTCAGTTTATTTTTTACCATCCCTGTCCCATTGCAGAGATTTCCCTTCACTTCCTGCCCCATAGCCAAACAGGAAGTGAGAGGATGGGTTTTCCATTGGTGTTCATTAAGTGGATACAAACAATATATGAGAGACCCATGTTGGCTGTAAAATGGGGAGGAAAACTGTCATCATTTTTTAAGTTGTATAGAGGTACGAGGCAGGGCTGCCCCCTCTCTCCGACACTCTTTGCAATAGCAATAGAACCGGTAGCAGAAGCCCTCAGGACCTCTCCAAATATCCAAGGACTTCGAGTAGGGGGGCTGGAGGAGAGAGTAGCCCTGTATGCAGAGGATATGCTACTATTTTTGAGAGATGCGGGTCTATCTCTGGAGGGAGCATTAGAACTACTAAATACTTTTTCGTCCTTTACTGGGCTTAAAGTGAATTGGGGAAAGTCTATGCCGTTTCCTATTGATCAGGGAGCGCAGGATACCGCAGCCCCAACAATGCCATTGAAATTGGGTGAGCCAATTTAAATATCTCGGAATAGTAATATCTAGGCAAGTTGAAGATTTTTGGACACTAAATTTGGATCCTGTGATGCAGGAACTTGTGAGGAAGCTCCAAAGACATGCTGGTAGGTAAATTAGGATCTCCTCCAAATTGGCCCAGTATATATGTATATATGTGTGTATGACTGTGTCCCTAGCGTGTCATGATCCTACGGGGTAAAACTGACCGCACCAGCCAAGCAGACACTGGCTGGAAAAAGGGCCCAGAGGCGATTCAGTTCGCATGCGTTACGCTATACAAGTCATTCATTCATTCAAGCTGAAGATATGGGTATCGTTACCACTGTCCCTACTAGGACGTATAAATCTGATAAAGATGAAGGTTCTTCCCAGGTTCCTGTATCTATTCAGGAACTCTCCACAGTGGTTACCCAAGAGATTCTTTGTGTAGCTGCATGGAATGCTCTCATCATTTATATGGGCAAATAAAACAGTAAGAATTAAACTAAATACACTTATGAGACCAGCAGAACAGGGGGGGTTGGACTTCCCAGATTTTTACAAATATTATATAGCCACGCAGTTGGTGACGGTAGCGAGATAGTTGAACCCGGATGGGTTCGATTCCGCAACTATGTTAGAAGCAGTAGTGGTTCAATCAGTAGAGGCACTGCAGGGTCTAGTATATAGAGGGCCAAATCTAGGCAAGAGTTGACTCCTCTAATGAAAACAACAGTTAATATGGAAAGCGGCTATGGTAAAAGAGAGATGGTCAGAAACGAATCTATCCTCAAACACCCCATTATGGAGGAACCCTGAACTGCCGCACCTGGATTCCATACAGGATCCAGGGGCATGGACTAAATACGGGGTAAAAAAGATATCTCAAATACAGGGAGAAAGGTTCTCCACATTTGAGGAGATGAGAGCGTCATGGAATATCCCACAGAGTTACATCTTTAGATATAGGCAACTTACCCATGCATTAGCGGCTCAGTTTTCAGGGGGAACCCCGCAAATAATGGAAGTAGGTCTCGAAAAAATGATGAAAAGTGGAAAAGGGACAATCTCAATCCTATATAAGCACTTAGTAAAAAATACACCATTCGATACAAATAAAGTAAACAGTGGAGAAGAGATGTCCCAAACTTGGAGGGGGAAAACTGGGAAGTGTGGGGGTTCCCACTACAGACACTGGTATCACTTTGAGATAAACTAATACAATACAAGATAATATATAGGAGTCACTATACACCATATAAATTAAATAAGATCTCACAGTCTAACCCTCCGAATTGTTGGAGATGTGCAGACATTTCAGGAGATTTTATGCATAGATTTTGGCGATGTCCAAAGATTGTGGTATTCTGGAGGGATGTTCTAAGAATAATTACTATAGTAACATCAATAGTTCTGGAACAGGAGGCAGAGATATGTCTATTGGGATTGGTAAGGAAGAAGATTGTCCCGATGGGAAGGAGAATATCGGTGGCACATTGGAAAAATCTAGTCAACAACTGTTTACCACTATACAGGGAGACATACAGTAACAGAGGACAGAGGGAGAAATTTAAGAGCGTTTGGGCAAGCTGGATAGAAAATCCTATGACAGCTTCAGGATAAATAGGACACAGGGGAAGGGTAAATGCACCAGGAAAGGAAGGGAAGGAATGTTAGAGGAATGTGTTAGATGGATGAAGATATGGAAGGAATGTTAGAATGGTAGGAATATGGTATATATATGTATGTTTAAAAAAAAACAACAGGAAGTGAGAGGAAAGCTATGCAAATTAAGGGAATCCATTACCCCCCCAGGCCCCAAGAACTAATGTGGGTGGGTCATAAACAGAAAGGGGAGTGGCATTGACAGGAAGGGGTGGGTCATATTTAAATTAGGGGTTCACAAGTTTAGTCAGGCCTAGGGCAGCACAAAACCTAAATACACCACTGAGTGTTCCCCCATAGAGTACTCGTAAATCTGGCAGAAAAAAAGCCTCCGGGAATCCTGATTGGAAAATAGAGAGCAGGTTCTCACGTTTTACGGACTGGAAAACTGCGAGGCTGCATACACATGTCCGGTTTTCCTGGCCAAAAGCTCTCCTGGCTCACCCCCCCCCCCCCCCAAAATGGGAAAACCGGTCATGTGTACGAGGCTTTACAATATACAAGTATAACCAGGAGACCTGCACTGATATTTAGGACATCACTGTAAACCTCCTGTAGAAAGAAAGAAAGAAAGAAAGAAAGAAAGAAAGAAAGAAAGAAAGAAAGAAAGAAAGAAAGAAAGAAAGAAAGAAAGAAAGAAAGAAAGAAAGAAAGAAAGAAAGAAAGAAAGAAAGAAAGAAAGAAAGAAAGAAAGAAAGAAAGAAAGAAAGAAAGAAAGAAAGAAAGAAAGAAAGAAAGAAAGAAAGAAAGAAAGAAAGAAAGAAAGAAAGAAAGAAAGAAAGAAAGAAAGAAAGAAAGAAAGAAAGAAAGAAAGAAAGAAAGAAAGAAAGAAAGAAAGAAAGAAAGAAAGAAAGAAAGAAAGAAGAAAGAAAGAAAGAAAGAAAGAAAGAAAGAAAGAAAAAAAGAAAGAAAGAAAGAAAGAAAGAAAGAAAGAAAGAAAGAAAGAAAGAAAGAAAGAAAGAAAGAAAGAAAGAAAGAAAGAAAGAAAGAAAGAAAGAAAGAAAGAAAGAAAGAAAGAAAGAAAGAAAGAAAGAAAGAAAGAAAGAAAGAAAGAAAGAAAGAAAGAAAGAAAGAAAGAAAGAAAGAAAGAAAGAAAGAAAGAAAGAAAGAAAGAAAGAAAGAAAGAAAGAAAGAAAGAAAGAAAGAAAGAAAGAAAGAAAGAAGGCGATAAATGGTAGGATCTGATAGATAGAATATTGGGAAAAAGGAAAGGGATAAATAATGGTGCATTTCTAATGATGGTAATGATGAGAAACAATGTCTTAATTATGAAAATACAAAAATAATTTTTATTTAATACACAGAAATATACAAAACATGTTTTTGTATATTTATATGTATTACAATAAAAATGAATTTCGTATTTTCATAAATAAGACATTGTTCTTTCTCATCATTAGAAATGCACCGTAATTTATCACTTTCCTTTTCCCCAATATTCTATATTTACTTGGGATTAGGTGCCTTCTTACTCAGGTGATTCTATTAATGTCAGACTACAATATATATATATATATATATATATATATATATATATATATATATATATATATATATATATATATAATCACAGAAATCTAGTACATACAGTATACTGAAATTAATAAATATGTACCATGGGTGAAACCATATGTGGGAGAAGTATATGCATATAGGGAGAGAAATGTAAACTCAACCCTAGGGATACTTACCAGCCTGTAGAGTCCGAGTATCCAGATAGGGAGAGCTGCCAGAGGTACCATTACCAGGTACTGAAGTTGGAACATGGCATAAAAAAGGCTGGGCACAAACCATGATCCCAACAAAGAAAAAAAAAAAAAAAAGAAAAAAAAAAAAAAAAACACACACATAGCCAAATGGTGTTAGGGGTGGGTTAAAAATTCTTAAAGTTTAAATAGGTGCAATACATATTATTGTGTGCCACTAACGAAACATTAATAGAAACCCAACACCACAAACCCATGTAAAGGGTAGGAGTGTGATAATGAATGGGCTATCATGAACAAAATTTGAAAAAAAAAAAAAGAAAAGGAAAAATAATAATATTAAAGGGCATAGGTATAAAAAAGGTGAGCAGATAATTACCTGATGTAATGGTAAAAATTATTTTTGTATGTATTCCATGGAAGTGCAGTGAGAGACATGCTTGCCTGGCGAAGAGGTCCTGTGCGACTTGGAAACGTTGCTAGTTTTGTGATGTTTTCACTGCAATACATTTTTGGCCGTTTTTTAAACAATCCACGGTGTGCTGGCGAATATTGTAAGACAGGACACACTGCCTGGTGGAAAGGCTGACGCTGAATGGGAAGACTATATGTGCTCAGGCTCCTCCCAGCATCACACAGGTGCAACAATTAGGGGAAGGGAGCATACCTGCCAGAGGGGCGGCCGCCGCCCATGAAGCTAAGCATAGTCCCATCCGTGTGTTGATGTGATGGAAAAACACAAACACCAGTGCCAAGATGCCAAATTACATGGTGTGGCACCGATGCCAGGAGAGACCAGCCTGCCCAGTTTCCTGCAATAGCTGATGAGGGGAAAAGGAGGGGGGGGGCGCTCTAACATGTGACTGCATATATACTCATTGCATTTATGTTACGCTGCGATGTTTTTTAACAATAAAGGTATACTTTTCAGTACCAACTTATCATTTAACCACTTCCGGACCGCTGCATGCCGATATATGTCGGCACTTTGAAGCCGGATATCTCTGTTATGGTAGCAGCTAGCTGCCCTAACCCAGGTATCCATCTTTTCAGCCGGCGGTCCGTTTCCGATAACGGTGGTCTGTGCGGTGGATTTGCTGCAAGATCATCGTTATCGGCGGCGGGAGAGGGCCCAACCCCGCCACTCTCCCGTGCCCTTCGCCGCTTAATGGAGCCATGGGCAGCGGCGAAGGCGATCGGGTCCTTCACGTTGCTGGGTATGGAGACGAGTGAGGGGAAGATGGCCCCCACCCATCTCCATACCATCTTAAAGGGCCATTTAAAAAAATAGATAATCAAATGACAATTTTTTTTATTATTATTTCATTTTAGTGTAAATATGAGATGTGATGTCTTTTTGACCCCCAGATCTCATATCTAAGAGGACCTGTCATGCTTTTTTCTATTACAAGGGATGTTTACACTCCTTGTAATAGGAATAAAAGTGACACAATTTTTTTAAACTGGTTGCCGACCAGCCGCCTGCGCGAGAGCCCATATCTCTACGTCGCCTCTTTAAGCGGCCACTAGGGGCGCTCGCCCCTGAGTCCCGTTACAGAGCGGGGACCGGGAGCTGTGTGTGTAAACACACAGCTCCCGGTCCTGTCAGGGAAAGAAACGCTGATCTTCTGTTCATACAATGTATGAACAGAAGATCAGTGTATTCCCCTAGTGAGGCTACCCCCCCCCCCCCCATACAGTTAGAACACACCCAGGAACATACTTAACCCCTTTCCCGCCCCATAGTGTTAACCCCTTCACTGCCAGTGGCATTTTTATAGTAATCAATGCATATTTATAGCACTGATCGCTATAAAAATGCCAATGGTCCCAAAAATGTGTCAAAATTGTCCGATGTGTCCGCCATAATGTCACAGTACCGGGGAAAAAAATCGCTGATCGCCGCCATTACTAGTAAAAAAAAAATATTAATAAAAATGCTATAAAACTATCCCTTATTTTGTAGACGCTATGGCCTAGATTCACAAAGCGATTACGCCTGTGTAAATGTTGTTAGACTGGAGTAATTTCGACTTACGGGCGTTTTTACGCTAGTCGAAATCCTCAAACCATGAAAAGACACCTGCGGGCTTCATTTCGACTGTATTACGTGTTAGTACGCCTTCAGATCTACGCTGCCAGAAAATTGCGGCCACTGGGCGGACTTCCTGTTGTTTTTCGCCGTCAGGGTATGCTAATGAGCTTTTGCCTGCAATCCACAAAATTTCACACTTTCAACGCAATCTCTTACGGCACCTTTAGTCATCTTTTTTTTCCGTTTCACTATACCTGCTTTTTGCTGGTCTAATATTAGACAGCCCATGTTAAGTATGGCCGTCGTTCCCGCGTCGAATTTCAACGTTTTCCGATGTCTTTTATTATTTTTAACGTAAGTCGTCCGGGAATAGGAATGTTCGTAAACGCCGCTACTCAAACAACGAATGACGTCACGACGTGATTTCGCGCAATGCACGGCGGGAAATTCCTGAACAGAGCATGCGCAGTTCGATCGTCGCGGGGACGCGCTTAATTTAAATGCTTCACGCCCCCTAATCACGTATTTCGATTGCGCGGCGGAAAAAAAATACGACACAATAGCGTACGCGCAAAAAAACTACCTGAATTCGGTGTAGAGTCTGGTGAAATACGGCAGCGTACCGTATTTCGATTACGCAGCGGAATATTACGTCTTTGTGAATCTGCCCCTATAACTTTTGCGCAAACCAATCAATAAACGCTTATTGCGATTTTTTTTTACGAAAAATATGTAGAAGAATACGTATCGGCCTAAACTGAGGAAAAAAATAGTTTTCTTTATATATATATATTTTTTTTATTATAATAAAAAGTAAACAATATTGCATTTTTTTCAAACTTGTCGCTTTATTTTTGTTTATAGCGCAAAAATAAAAACCGCAGAGGTGATCAAATACCACCAAAAGAAAGATCTATTTGTGGGAAAAAAAGGACGCCAATTTTGTTTGGGAGCCACGTCGCACGACCGCGCAATTGTGAGTTAAAGCGACACAGTGCCGAATCGCAAAAAGTGCTCTGGTCATTGGGCAGCAATATGGTCCGGGGGTTAAGTGGTTAAAGAACAGTGTAAAAAATTAAAATAAAAGGTCAAATAAATAAGAAAAAAAATATTTTTGAACATGCCCTGTCAAGCCGAGCTCGCATGCAGAAGCAAACAAATACGTGAGTAGCCCCCGCATATGAAAACAGTGTTCAAACCACACATGTGAGGTATCGCCGCGATCGGTAGAGCGAGAGCAATAATTCTAGCCCTAGACCTTCCTCTGTAGCTCAAAACATGCAACCTGTAGAATTTTCTAAATGCCGCCTATGGAGATTTTTAAGGGTAAAATGTTGTCACCTCTCCACGAGCGGGCGCAATTTTGAAGCGTGACATGTTGGGTATCAATTTACTCGGCGTAACATTATCTTTCACAATATAAAAAAAAATTGGGCTAACTTTACTTTTGTCTTATTTTTTTATTAAAAAAAACGTATATTTTTTTTCAAAAAAAGTGCGCTTGTAAGACCGCTGTGCAAATACAGTGTGACAAAAAGTATTAAAATGACCGCCATTTTATTCTCTAGGGTGTTAGAAAAAAAAATGTATAATGTTTGGGGGTTTTAAGTAATTTTCTAGCAAAAAAAAATATGTTTTTAACAACAAATCTCAGAAAGAGGCTCTGTCCTTAAAGGAGTAAAGGAACATTTTTTTTTGCCTAAAATGAATGTCTGCAAGGTAGACAGACAGAATAGTGTAATGATTCTGATAAAAAGCGAGTAAATACCTATTAAATTCCTTCATCTATATCACCTCCGGCGTTCTAGTTTCTGTTCTCTCATTTACTTCCTGGTTTGCGGCGCTCGTTCATGTTAGAACGACATTTCCCAGTATGCATTGCGGCACGCCCAGTAATTCACACCACCTTGAAGTCTCTATCACGTAGAGAGCATCCTGCCACACAGATGTAGTTCCAGGAGGGGGCGAGCACGTCACTGACCACCGCAGACCAGCCTCCCTTCACGGTGGTCAGTAAAATCAAACAAGCAGGAAGTGAACAGAACAGAGAAGAAATAGAGCAACTTCTGAGCAAAAACGTACAATGAGGAAGTGAAAAGAGGAATGTCTGCAGGTAAAGGATGCTTATTATGAAAAAAATATGTTTTCCTTTACAACCCCTTTAAGTGGTTAATCAGCCACAGAATATTATAATAAGCCATGTAATTAATACAAACTTTGCCCAATAAACTTTAAATTTACCAAAACTATATACCGTATATACTCGAGTATAAGCCAAGTTTTTCAGCCCTTTTTTTGAAGGCTGGAAATGCCCCCCCTCGGCTTATACACGAGTCAGTTTACCTTGAAATTATTGACAGGCTGCAGGCGTCCATTCATTGTTTAAAAGTCGCGTTCTCCTCCTGGTCCCGTTCCGCGATAGGCGTTTCTCAGCAGACACAGTTGCCACCTATCACGAACGTTCTCTCATCCTGGGCCTCAGTTTCCCAGCAGACAATGGCCCGGATTCACAAAGCACTTACGCCAACGTATTTTGATATACGTCGCGTAAGTGTGAATATGCGTCGTCGTATCTGTGCGCCGCGCCCATAGAACTAAGATACGCTAAAAAACTGACTTCATCCGACTGACGTAACTTGCCTACGCCTGCGTATAGTGGGCGCATAGTTACGCAGGACGCATTTGGTACTCCCATTGATTTGAGATGCATATATGCAAATGAGGGAAATACGCCGATTCACGAACGGCGCATGTTCTAAGCGATTTGCGTAAAGGTTGCGTCTGCCGTAAAGTTATTCCTCATATTGGAGGTGCAACTCATGCAAAGGCATGAACCAGGGAACAGCCATAGAATTTTACGTTGTTTACGTCGTACTACATGAATAGGGCTGGGCGTAGGTTACGTTCACGTCGTAGGTAGTGATTCGACGTATTGTAGGCCGCGTACAGACGAGGAGACATGTCCTCTGAAACATGTCCAAAGGACCGTTTCCAGCGGACATGTCTCCTCGGATTTTGGTCTGATGGCGTGTACACACCATCGGACGAAAATACCCTCGGGCTGAGGACGCGGTGACGTGGCGGTGACGTTGACGCCGCCACGATCACCACTCCAGGAAGTAAAATACTTCCACGCATGCGTCGAATCCAGGTTTCCAGCGGACAAATTTCAAAGCATGCTTTGAAATGTATCTGCTGGAAAAACCTGTCCGCTAGGTCGTACACACGATCGGATATGTCCGCTGAAACTGGTCAGCGGACCAGTTTCAGCGGACATGTTCGAAACTGTGTACGCGGCCTTAGGCAGTTATTTCGACGTGGTTGTACACATGCGCACGGGGGATACGTCCAAGCTACGACGCATGCGCCGTTCGTTTTAAGTACTTGGATGCCTCTCAGCCCATCATTTGCATGGGGTCACTCTTCATTACTATGCATCACGCCCACTTCTAGCCCACTTCCAGCCCACTTCCACCTACTTTGAATTACGCCGACGAATATGCGCTACGCCGGCGCAACGTTGGGCGATTTTTCTTTGTGAATTTCATGCTTGCCTCTCAACGTTGCGCCGGCGTAGCGTAAAGAAGATACGCTACGGCGGCATAAAGATGCGCCGATCTACGTGAATCCGGGCCACTGTGTTCAGTGTTCTGCCAACCACGGGCGTTCTCTTGTCCGAGGACGAAAAGACTGAACACAGTGTCTGCTGGGAAACTGAATCCGAGGATGAGAGAACGTCCGTGATAGGGGGGGAACTGTGTCTGCTGAGAAATGCCTATCACGGAAGAGACCAGGAGGAGACCGCGAGTTTTAAACAATGAATGGACACCCGCAGCCTGTCAATAATTTCAGGTACAGTGAGGCTGCAGAGGGCACAGGGAGGTTGAGATGGGCACAGTGAGGATTGGCACAGTGAGGATGGGCACAGTGAGGATGGGCAAAGTGAAGTTGGCACAGTGAGGTTGGCACAGTGAGGTTGCAATGGGCACACCGAGGTTGGCACAGTGAGGTTGCAATGGGCACACTGAGGTTGGGCAGAGTGTGGTTGCAATGGGCATTGTTTACCCTCTTTTCCGGTTACAGTAGCTGCTGCATTCTCACCCTAGGCTTATACTCAATACGTTTTCCCATTTTTTTGTGGTAAAATTAGCTGCCTTGGCTTATACTCGAGCATATATGGTAAGAAATCTACCTTATCTATCCAATCAATTTGTATCCAATCAGGCAGGCCCTAATGCCGCATACACACTTTCCTTTTTTCGGGTTGTAAAAAAACAACGTTTTAAAAAAATGTCATTTAAAATGATCGTGTGTGGGCTTCAGAGCATTTTTGGGGGTTCTGAAAAACGGGCATTTTTTTTTTCGAACATGCTCTATTTTTTCACGACGTTTTTTTAACGTTGTCGTTTTTTTGGCTGGAAAAAATGGTCGTGTGTGGCCTTTAACGATGTGAAAAATCTGCGCATGCTCAGAAGCAAGTTATGAGACGGGAGCGCTCGTTCTGGTAAAACTAGAGCTCGTAATGGAGATAGCACATTCATCACGCTGTAACAGACAGAAAAGCGCAAATCGCCTTTTACTAACACGGAATCAGCTAAAGCAGCCCCAAGGGTGGCGCCATACGCATGGAACTTCTCCTTTATAGTGCCGCCGTACGTGTTGTACGTCACCGCGCTTTGCTACAGCATTTTTTTTTTCACGATTGTGTGTGGGCAAGGCCATTTTAATGATCAAGTTGAAAAAAAGGTTGTTTTTTCTAGAGCCTGAAAAACATTGGCCTGGATTCACATACATCGGCGCATATTTATGCCGCCGTAGCGTATCTAATATACGCTATGCCGACGCAGCACAGAGAGGCAAGCACAGTATTCACAAAGCCTCAGCTCCCAAATCTACGCTGGGTTTAGAAGGCGCAAGTCGTCGTAAGTGGAAGTGGGCGTGAGCCATGCAAATGAGGCGTGACGCCATGCAAATGATGGGCCGAGTGCCAGACAAGTACTTAAAACGAACGGCGCATGCGCCATCCTGTGGACGCGTCCCAGTGCGCATGCTCAGAATCACATCGGAACTACTCCCTAAGATAATTCGAATCACTGCCTACGGCGTGAACGTAACCTACGCCTAGTCCTATTTACGTCATACGTAAACTACGTAAAATTCAACGGCATTCGTTCCCTGGTCCAAACCTTTGCACGAGTTGCGCCCGCTTTATGGGGAATAACTTTACGCCGGACGTACGATTTACGCAAACCACGTATATTGTGCGCCGGGCGCAAGTACGTTTGTGAATCGCCGTATCTCTCTCATTTGCATATTTGAATCGAAAATCAATTGGGAGCGCCACATGCGTCCAGCGTAAATATGCGCCCACTCTATGCCGGTGTAGGCAAGTTACGTCGGGCGGCTGAAGTCTTTTTTTTTTCGACGTATCTTGGTTTGTGGGTCGGCGCATAGATACGAAGGCACACATTTTGTACTTACGTTGACGTATCTGGAGATACCTCGGCGTAAGTGCTTTGTGAATCCGGGCCATTGTTTTTTAGAACCCGAAAAACGATTGTGTGTACACTAGATAGTTGTTGGTGGATCTAAAGGATATTTTGCAATCAAATTGTAACAAATGTGTTGATTCTTAATGTGAGGATTCTCAGTTCACCATTACACGAGAACGTGGAATATCGATGGCCAATGTGACGATCCTGACACTATTACTGTTGGGGGTTACTAGTCCAAGGGCATTTGTGAAAGTGACTTTCCATTCCATGCCCCGAGGAGTCTCACTTCTCAGTCTGAATCCTGTTTACAGTGATTAGCACATGATAGAAGCCTAAAGTAACCCATTAGGCCCCCCCATTGTTCTCCTGATGTGTCCCATCAACACCTCATCCCCGATGTGACTCCAACCTTCATCTACATCTCAACACACCCAACAATGGTGAGCGATCTCAGTGTACATCACACCCTTCCAAACATCACAACCTCCCATTGTCAGGAGACATGAGCCGAGTTCCGAATTCCAAATACAACCAATACACCCGCAGGAGTCTATATAAAGATGAAAATGTTTATTTTGTTACAAATCTCATATATAAAACGTGTGTTTTGATGCCTTCTGTCACATTCTCTACAACATAAAATAAATTAAAATCCTGCAGGTATGGTGGGAAACATACATTGCAGCCTCACTGTGCCCATTAATTGTCGCCACTGTGCCATGCTATCAATTGTCGCCACTGTGCCATGCCATTGTCGCCACTGTGCCCATCAATTGTCGCCACTGTGGCATGCCAAACGCAGCCACTGTGCTATCAATTGTCACCACTGTGCCATGCCAAACGCAGCCACTGTGCTATCAATTGTCACCACTGTGCAATAACAAACGCAGCCACTGTGCCATGCCATTGTTGCCACTGTGCCCATCAATTGTCGCCGCTGTGTCATGCCATTGTCGCCACTGTGCCATGCCAAGCGCAGCCATTGTGCCGTGCCATTGTCACCACTGTGTCGCCAAACTGCACCCCTGTGCTTCTCCTGGTTAACTATTTGGAAGCCGATTACAGCTGGCTCTGATAGGCACTTCCAAAGCCAGCCAGCTGCCGCTATTCAGATGGCTGGCGCTCACCACGGGGACGGCCATCTGAATAGTGGGCGGCAGGGACAATATATAGATTCATGCCATGCATGAATCTATGTATTTTATGTCAGTGGTGATGCAGGAGCGAGAGGGGGCGGCGCTCCTGCGCCCTCTATGGACGCACTGCCACTGGTGGGAACCCTTTATTATGGGGACAGCAAGAGTGTAAAAGCGGGAGATACAGGACCCTGCCAGGGCAATTCATTCACCAGCATTAGCCAAATACTGAAATGTCACTTTTGGGTGGACTGACCCTTTAAGAACTATACAGTTGATATAAACTTTTTTTTAAGAGAATGTTTCTAGTTATAATCCTGATACCCGTGTGGACAATTGCAACACAGATGCCAAATTTCAGTAAAAAAAAATTCAAATTTATTTCAAGTGAATAGTCAGAGAAGATACAAAATGATTGTCATATATACATGTGATCCAATATGTCAAGTTTGGTGCCACCTCCGCTGGGCCACATGCCGAGTTGAGTGCCAACCAGTGTTGATTTTGTCAGCAGATTTCAATGCTCTTAAAGGAGAATTTATTTTTTCTTTCCTTTTTTTTTTTTTTTGTTTTATTGTAAACATGAGATGCAAGTTTTTTTTACCCCCAGATCTCATATTTAAGAGGTCCTGTCGTGCTTTTTTTTCTATTACAATGGATGTTTACATTGATGTACTAAGGATAAAAGAAGTGACACTTTAAAAAAAAAAAAAAGAACAGTGTAAAAAATTAAAATAAAGGTAAAATAAGGAAAAAAATATGTAAACGCGCCCCGTCCCGCCGAGCTTGTGCACAGAAGCGAATGCATACGTGAACAGCGCCCACATTTGAAAACGGTGTTCAAACCACACACATGAGGCATCAATAATTCTAGCCCTAGACCTCCTCTGTAACTCAAAACATGCAACCTGTAGAAATTTTTTATGGAAATGTTTGCAATTGTAATAGGAATAAAATGTACCCATTTTTTTTTTAAAGGGACAGTTTCAAAATAAATAACAAGTAAAATAAATAAGAAACAAACTAAAAAATGAATGAAAGCGCTCGTCCCACTGAGCTCACGCAGCAGAAGCGAACACATACGTGAGCGGCGCCCGCAAATTAAAACGGTGTTCAAACCACACATGTGAGATATCGCCGCGATCGTTAGAGCGAGAGAGAAAATTCTAGCCCTAGACCTCCTCTGTAACTCAAAACTGGTAACCTGTAGAAATTTTTCAACATCGCCTACAGATATTTTTAAGGGTAAAAGTTTGTCGCCATTCTATGAGCCGGCGCATTTTTGAAGCGTGACATGTTGGGTATCAATTTACTCGACGTAACATTACCTTTCACAATATAAAAAAAAAAATTATTGGGTTAACTTTACTGTTTTATTTTTATTTTTTAAAAAGTGTGCTTGTGTAAATACGGTGTATTGCAACAACTACCATTTTATTATATATATATATATACCACCAAACATACAGCTAACTACCCTTTGTTCCACTTGACCCTCCCTTCTAGATTGTAAGCTTTTACGAGCAGGGCCCTCTGATCCCTCCTGTATTGATTTGTAATGTGAATGTACTGTCTTCCCTGATGTAAAGCGCTGCGCAAACTGTTGGCGCTATATAAATCCTGTATAATAATAATAATAATAATTATATATATATATATATATATATATATATATATATACATATATTATTTTTTAAAGTAATTTTCTAGCAAAAAAAAAAAAGATTTAACTTGTAAACACTGGGTCTGGGCCAATATTAAGTGGTTAAAATACATAAAAATAAAACTGTAAACTCTATTGGCTGTAATGCCATTGCACATATTCCCTGAATATATTAGCAACAATAAATAATAAGAAACAAATATAAGAAAAGCCTTTTTATATGTAGATGCCCCCTACCTATCCTTATGCAGTAGTGCAATAGCATCTAAACTGTTTTAGTTTTAGTCGACTAAAATAGTGTTAATTTCGTCAACAAAATTATCACTGGTGCCAACGTCATCAGGTAAGCCTTCAAGTGCCGCTAAGTCCTTGGGGTAAAAATGAACGGCCGAAAACCAGCCTTGTCTCGGCATCTGGCCAATCAGTAACCGTTGGGTCTGTACCCTGGGTACACCCCGACTTGAGATAAATGCTGCCCATACGCGCCACCATCAGATAAATACTGCCCACACATGTTTTGAGGTGACATGAAGCTCCCATGTGGGGAACACATGGGGACATCAAAGATGGTGGTATTAGGAGGATAATCAGATAGGGAATTCCTGGTTTCAGAGGGTCTAGGTGAGGGAGACATTTGAGGTCTCAGATTGGGTGGGTAGACATCCCTCCGCTCCGCATAGGTGGAGCTTGAGTATGGTGAAGACATGTAGTTACACAGAGGGAGTGAAGAGAAGTTGGAGTAAAGCACAAGAGGGTGTATGCTGGGAGGGGCCACCACATTAGGGGCCACACAAGTGGAGTACGACGTTGGAAGGTTCCACAAGATCATCGGGAAGGTTGAGGCGGGATGTACACTGGGGGTCTGGGTTGGTACTGGGGACTGAGCCTCTGCTTCTCCTCTGGCCGCAGTATTGTTCTGTGAAAGATGAGGGTTCTGAAAATGGAATGGTCTGTAGGGCTGTCCATGCAGGATATAAGGAGCCAGATCATGAGGGTAGGTTTCCTGCCGGGTGACTGCTGTATTCTGCAGCTTCATGGCTTCGGCGGGAATCCGGCTCACATCCACCGTCCAATAGTTGCCTTTAGCCTGCGGCTTCAGCGGATCTTTCAGGACCTGCAAAGAAGGAGAAGACGTTAGAGGTGTAAGCCGGCACAGCAGATTCACACAAATCTATTACAGGTCAGGGTAACCAAACCCTGTGACCCATTTATAGAGATCAGAAAAGTAATTTTGCAGAATCTGCCCCTATTTTTGAAAATGTTTTTTTTCCTGCAATATGTAATAAATTAGCAAATGTCCGCCGGTGTTCCGCTTCAGAACGGGGGGATGCCTGTGTAAGCAAGGCATCTCCCTGTCCTGCCTTGTGACAGGACCCTGATCTTCTGCTCCCTCTCATCGAGAGCAGTGATCAGTGTCCTGCCACTCGTAGCCCAGCCCCCCACAGTTAGAATCACTCCCTAGGACACACTTAACCCCTTCATCACGCCTAGTGGTTAACCCCTTCCCTGCCAGTGTCATTTATACAGTATCAGTGCATTTTTATAGCACTGATCGCTGTATAAATGACAATGGTCCCAAAATAGCATCAAAAATGTCTGATGTGTCCGCCATAAAGTCGCAAGTCATGATAAAAATCGCAGATCACCCCTGTGATTCACTTCAGGTTTAATGTTTTGCAGAGTCATAATGTACGCCTCTACGATATAGCAGATTTAACTCTGAGTATGTGCTACAAACCATACCTCTTATAGCCGAAAGGCCTGTAATGTACGCAGACTGGTGCCCTACTTTGTACATCTTCCCTCATGCTATATCCTACGCTTTTGTATGCTGTAAGCTATCATTTTCAATAAAAAGTTATTTGACAAAAAAAAAAAACGCAGATTGCCGCCATTACTAGTAAAAAAAAAAAATTTAAAGAAAAATGCCATAAAACTATCCCCTATTTTGTAGATGCTATAACTTTTGTGCAAACCAATCAATATACCATTATTGCGATTCTTTTTACCAAAAATATGTGGAAAAATTTCATTTTTTTAAAATATTTTTGGGGGATATTTATTATAGCAAAAAGTAAAAAATATTGATTTTTTTTCAAAATTGTCACTCTTTTTTTGTTTATAGCGCAAAAAAATAAAAACCGCAGAGGTGATCAAATACCACCAAAAGAAAGCTCTATTTGTGGGGAATAAAGGACGTCAATTTTGTTTGGGAGCCACGTCGCATGACCGCGCAGTTGTCAGTTCAAGCACTGGCAGCGAAGGGGTTAACCACTAGGTGACGCTGAAGGGGTTAAGTGTGTCCTAGGGAGTGATTCTTATTGTTAGGGGGCGTGGCTACGAGTAAAAAGGAGCAGACGATCAGTGACAGTGTCACTAGTAAGAACGGGGAGATGCTTGTTTACACTTGCCTCTCCCCGTTCTGCAGCTCGGTGACCCGATCTCGGAAACACCGGCGGACATATACGTTACTTTGCATTCTGCCGGCGTAAATGTACAGGAGCCGGTCATTAACCGGTTAACAAATCTAACCCTAGGTAAAAACAATACTCTTTCCTGCAGATTTTTAATCCCAAAGTAATTTGGAACTTTACAGCTCTCTGGAAGAGTTCTATCACTACATGTCCAAATTATAGCTCAGCATGGTCAGCGTGGACTACTATTATCACATTCACATTGTGATTTCAGGACTATGCTGCAAGAGCCTTAAGAGCCAATCACCGCCGTCACATCCTTGAAGCAACAAGTCCTTACCTTTCGAAAGCATTTATTGGAGGAGAGGTTGTGTCTAATGGAGTCCTTCCAGCCCTGATAATCCCCCTTGAAGAAAGGGAAGAGGGTGCTGACCTCTTGGAGAACCTGCCAGTAAAAAAAAAAAATATATAGTTGTAAGTGAATAAACATTACCATAAACCAAGATACACAATACAATGGAACCTCGGATTACGAGCATAATCCGTTCCAGGAGAATGCTCGTAATCCAAAGCACTCGCATATCAAAGCGAGTTTCTCCATTGAAGTCAATGGAAAACGAAAATAATTAGTTCCGCATTGACTTCAATGGCATGCAATACCGCATGTGGCCAGAGGACACTCGGAATGGCCCGAGGACACCTCGGCTGAATTCAGAAAACTTTGGAAAGGCTCGGGAACAGAGTATTTCCAAGATTTTCTGATCATTTCCGAACGTCCTTCGATCAGTAACGTTCGGTTCTGCTCGGCTCCGGTGCCCCCCACCTAAGGCCAAATGCGGAACTACGCACTGCTGTGGCTTGAATCCTGCTCGTTTTGCAAGACAAAACTCGTAAACCGAGTCAGGATTTAAATAAAAGTATTGCGAAACGCTCGTAAACCGCGTTACTCGCAATCCGAGGTTCCACTGTACCTCTTACATTAATAGCTCCATTCTTGGTGTTGACCCTCACCAGGAGACCTACATTGAGATACTTAGGAGGACCTCACTGTAGACCTCCTGTCCATTTGTGGTACAATGTTTCCTAAACAAAGCAAAGTGAAGTCGGGGTATAGACAGAACACTTTGTGCATGCTTGTTTAGAATCGGGCGGACAGCTAGCACTTTCTAAAGAGGTTTGGTGTTGGGAGCCAAATGTATGTCATGTGGGGGATCTCTGGATTACCATTGTGATTCCAGCACAAAACATTTTTATTTATTTTTTGCATTTTGCATAAAGTTTTATATTATTTATTCTATGTTTTTTTTGTGTTCCATTGAGGAAATCTCTCTTTTCCCTTTCCTTCAAGTAAAATGAAATCTCCCCTAAGGGAGGGTAATTTGTAAAATTTGTAGCAAACATGACAGGCAGCCAGAGGTCTAGACTAAACTAAATAAATAATATATACAATATATATGTGTGTGTATGTATGTTTTTTATTATTATTTATTTAATTTAGACCTCTGGCTTCCTGTTATCTTTGCCGCATATAAAACTGTATGCATATATTTATATATATATTTTTTATATACAATATATAAAAACATTGACAATACACCCAAATTTTTGAACTTCTATTTTTGATTAAAAACATTTTTTTGGCTATAGATACTTTTTTATTTATATAAAAAAGTTTGAGGAGGAAAACAAACAAGTTTTTCCTGCAATTTAGCATGTGGTCATTTGAGCTTTATATGCTGCAAATATAACATGCAACCAGAGGCCTAAATGAAAAAAATAATAAAAAATATATATACAGTATTTAAAAACATTGACAATTCACCCAACTTCTTCAACTTCTATTTAGATACTTTTTTATTTATATAAAAAAGTTTGAGGAGGAAAATAAGTGTTTTACTGGAATTCAGCCTGTGGTCATCTGAGTTTTATATGCTGCAAAGATGACGGGCAGCCAGAGATCTAAATTAAATAAATAAATTATGTGTATATATATATATATATATATATATATATATATATATATATATATATTATACAGTATATAAAAATATTGACAATTCACCCAACTTCTTGAACTTCTATATTTGATTAAAAAAAAGTTTTGACTTTAGATAATTTTTTATTTATATAAAAAAAAAGTTTGGGGAGGAAAACAAACATGTTTTTGCTAGAATTTAGCCTGTGGTCATCTGAGTTTTATATGGTGCAAAGATAACAGACAGCCAGAGGCCTAAATTAAAAAATAATAAAAATAAATAAATAAAAAATATATACAGTATATGAAAACATTGACAATTCACCCAACTTCTATTTAAAAAAAAAATATTGGTATAATTATTTCAGCCTTCATAGGCCCTATTAGAAACTAATAATTTTGATGAAATTAAAGAATATCCCTCTGATAAGTCCTTTAGCTGAGCTGGTCTCAGTGCCACCCCCTCCCTCTGCCCTTAGCTGCACTAAAGCCCCAAGAAGCCCCATAATGGAAGGTGGGTTACCTGGGACAGTCTGAGTTTCCTCTCAGGGGAAGTCTGGATGACCAAGGCGATCATGGCCAAGTAAGAGTAGGGTGGTTTGGCGTAGCGTTGATAATTCTTCTTCTTGCATTTCTTGTTGCGCTCATCGCTGGTGTTTGTCTTTTTGGGGCCTCCGTTGGCCTCCCCCGGACAGTTCTCTGTGTCGGCCAGGATCCTCTCTATGCTGTGTGGCTCAGGGACTGGCTTGTAGAGGGGGTCCCAGAAATGTCGTGCGTAATCCATGGCTTGTCAGGTGTGTTGTGAGTGTGTGTGGGGGCAGCCAGGTATTCATAGTGCTGGGACCCCTACCCTGGGCTTTATAATGTAAATGCACCTGTGACCATAAGGGGCGACGCCTCCCTTACTGCAGAGGGCCCCTCTCCATCTATTCAATTTCAAGTTTCTATTGAGGTTTCATGGCTGAGATGTTGGGGGGATTGTTATGTATATTTTGTGTTTACTATAAACTGATGGAGTGTATATCATATGCTTATGAGGTGAATATTACATTCCCTATACTAAGATTATCTCTTGTATATACAGTGTTTATACCTGTGGATTAAGTGTTTTGTTTTTATATATTTGTATATCACATGCATCATTTAGATTTTTTACTAATTAAAAAACACATTCATTTTAACTTTAAAATTTCCTACGTTCTACATAAAATGATAAAGACACATATACAAAGACTTTTGTTAGGGTACATTTGGCATAAATATCTTAATACTGTTTTTTTATCCATTAGAATCATCTAGATTTCCTAACCTTGAATATGATGTTAAAGGTTTTATTATTCTAAATATTCTTCAGGGTTTTGGCTGTCAAAATAGTTTTTCTTTATGTCAAATCTTTTAATTTAAAAAGTAATTTTAGGAGTTATTTTTATTTATTTAACTTAGAAAGATATATTTGCTGGGAGATCTTATTAAATTCGAATTGCTTGTTTAACATAAATTTAAAAAAAAAAACATTTTTTTTTTTAATCCTTAATTGAAATCAATGTTTTGAATTTAGGTTTTATTATTCTAAATATTCTTCCAGGTTTTGGCTGTCAAAATAGTTATATTTTATGTCTATTTTTTTTAAATAACTTTATCCAGTAAACATTTACAAGTATATTCAATTTCAGGAGTTATTTTTATTTATTTGACTTAGAAAGATATATTTGCTGGGAGATCTTATTAAATTGCAATTGCTCTTTTAACATATTTTGTTTTTCTGTTTTTTTTAATCCTTAACTGAAATCAATGTTTTGAATTTAGGTTTTATTATTCTAAATATTCTTCCAGGTTTTGGCTGTCAAAATAGTTATATTTTATGTCTAATTTTTTTAAATAACTTTATCCAGTAAACATTTACAAGTATATTCAATTTCAGGAGTTATTTTTATTTATTTAACTTAGAAAGATATATTTGCTGGGGGATCTTATCTAAGGAGCACATACTGGATTAAATTACAATTGCTAAATAAATTTCCTTTTTTTTCTGTTTGTTTAATCCTTAATTGTAATCAATGTTTTGAATTAGCTTTCCGTTGATGTCCCTTTTATTCCAGATGGTTTTCAGTATTTTTTCTTTGGTAGTCGCCATTTTCTAGTGATTCTCTGTATTTAAGAAAATTGTAGAAGCAAATTGAAGGGGATTACATTTAATATAAAAAAACTATAAATACTTATATGTCATTATGTTATATTATATCTATAAGTATAAACATTCTGTTATGTTAAGATAAATTGAAGGTGATTATATTTAATATAAAAAATATAAACACCTATATCATATTATGTTATATTATATCTATAAGTAGAACAATTCTGTTATGTTAAGATGACAGATCTGAGCAATTTGAATGAAAAAATGTTTTTTATATAAAAAACAAACTCAGTAGGAATCCATATAACATGGGAGGTCTATAACTGATAATAGATTTTCAAACATGCATTTATAAAAATGCCTGGGGCAAATATAAATCTATACTAAAAGAAATAAAAATATAGACATACTGTAGATATAAATACAATAAAAAAGTGGGGCAGACTTGATGGAGCACTTGGTCTTTTTTCTTTTTTTTTCTGTCGTCACTCTTCTGTGTGTGTAATAATAAATGGGTTAAAACTTTAAATACATATTAATTGATTATTATTAATCGGGCACAACTCCTTCCATTAACACCAAAGTTGGGGCACAATTCCTCCCATTGACATCAATGACAGGGGACAATTTTTTCCATTGACCCCCCACTGAACACTAGGACATTTTCTACTCCCAATGGCCCTAGTCTAGCCCCCCCTGTCTGTCTGAAGGACAGCAAACTGGCCCTTTGTTTGGAAAGTTTGGAGACCCCTGTCTTCCACAGGCGTGCGTACAGGGTGTGCCAGGTGTGCCCAGGCACACCCTAATCACCCTGTGCAGCATAGATTCTCCCTACTGACCTAGCACCTCCCTTGCACCGCTGCCGGCTTCCCTCCTCTCCCGCTGGCTGTTGTTGCAGGGATGTTTTAGGATGAATGGGGTAAGGGGCCAGTAAATATGTTCAAACGATCGGTAGTTAGTGTTTGAGCTTTGGGGTGCACACCCTAATGCAATAGGCTGTGCACACCTATGACTAGAGCGGTTGGAGACCCCTGTACTAGAGCGGTTGGAGACCCCTGTACTAGAGCGGTTGAAGACCCCTGTACTAGAGCAGTTGGAGACCCCTGTACTAGAGCGGTTGGAGACCCCTGTACTAGAGCGGTTGAAGACCCCTGTACTAGAGTGGTTGGAGACCCCTGTACTAGAGCGGTTGGAGACCCCTGTACTAGAGCGGTTGGAGACCCCTGTACTAGAGCGGTTGGAGACCCCTGTACTAGAGCGGTTGGAGACCCCTGAACTAGAGCGGTTGGAGACCCCTGTACTAGAGCGGTTGGAGACCCCTGTACTAGAGTGGTTGGAGACCCCTGTACTAGAGCGGTTGGAGACCCCTGTACTAGAGCGGTTGGAGACCCCTGTACTAGAGTGGTTGGAGACCCCTGTACTAGAGTGGTTGGAGACCCCTGTACTAGAGTGGTTGGAGACCCCCTGTACTAGAGCAGTTGGAGACCAAAGTCATGCTATATGAGACCATCAGAGACTAGGGAGAGAGATTCACCGCTCCAGGCTGTCCTGTTTTGTGGTTGCGGTGACTGTACATGTTCCAGTTTGACAATAAAGACAACTTTCTTTTAAGTCCTCTCGGAGTGTGGCTGTCCATCTTCCCCCTCTTGTTGCTATCAGAGACTAGGGAAATGTTGCATGAGACCACTGGACTTTACTACAGTTAAGGGACCCTTTACAAATCAGTGCTCCCTGTACTGACAGCCTGAGCCAAGGGCTGCACTTCAAGCACCAAAGGGCCACAGATTGGCCACCAGAGAGTTAGAAGAATCTCATAAAGAATGATATATAGAATGAATGTCCAACACAGATCTGTCCCTATTCAACAATGTAAATGTCATCAAGTCAATGTGCGTGTATAGAGAGTAATGTTGGTTCCAATCATATTTTTTACTCAATATTACAAAACCAGCTGGGAAATACCAATGTCCAGTATAGAATAATCAAAAAAGTTCTTGTATATGGGAGTCCATTCTGTGCTGGATAAATATGGCCTTTATAGTCACTTCTTCTGGTTGGATTTGTAATTTGACAACGAAGATCAAAGCGTTTTATGGGAATATTGACCATGAATCTTCTAAGACGGTCACTGTTAGTGTCCCCATAATATCTGGCGGTACAATCTTTGTAATATCAACTTTAGAGAAAAAAAGAAGCAATTTAATATGAGGCCCTACCTAATCTATCCAATGCATTTGTATACAATAAGACAGGCCCTTACATTACATCATAGGTGCCCAACCGGTGGCCCCTCCAGTTGTTGCAGAAGTCCCATGAGGCACTGCAAAGCTGATACTTACACAAATGACTCCCAAAGGCAGAGGCATGATGGGCATTGTGGTTTAGAAACAGCTGGAGGGCCACAGATTGAGTACCCATACACTATATAGTTGTTGGTAGATCTAATGGAGATTTTACACTTACATGCTCAGCTTTAGGGTCACCAAACATGTTACAGTTTGACCATACAAACTTTGCCCAGTCAACTTTAGATTTACCAGAACCAGGGATGGACTGGCCATCGGGACTACCGGGAGTTTCCCGGTGGGCTGATGGCTCAGTGGGCCGGCTTCAGTGACAGCGGACTCAACAGCTATGGCCTGGGAGTTTCTCACTTCTGCCTAATCTTGTCCCATTAGGGGGGGGGGGGGCACCAAACTGATTATTTTCCCCTGGTGAAATAATGTCTAGCTTCCCCACTGGTACTGCCTAGTACCAGTACTAGCCGTTCTACTCTAATGAAGTAGAACGGCTAATGGCTAGTGAAGGGAGAGGGGGGGCTTGGGTGGCCATCTGTGTTGGTCGGCCAAAGGGGGGGGGGGTGGGTTTGTCTGGCCGCCATGGGAGAGACCTGTCAAAGTGGGCCAGTCTGGTTGAAGTCCAGGGCCAAATTTTTGTCACAGTCCAGCCCTGACCAGAACTTTATAAGAATCCAACCTAATCTACCCAATGAATTTGTATCCAATCAGGCAGGTCCATTCACTGGATAGTTGTTGGTGGTTCTAAAGGATATTGCATATTGTAACTAATGTGTTAATTCTTAATGTGATAATTCTCAGTTCACCATTACACAAGAACGTGGAATATCGATGGTTAATGTGACGATCCTGACACTATTACTGTTGGGGGTTATCAGTTCCATGACACAAATGAAAGTGACTTTCCATTCCATGCCCCCGAGGAGTCTCACTTCTCAGTCAGAATCCTGTTTACAGTGATTAGCACATGATAGAGGCCTAAAGTAACCCATTAGGTCCCACATTGTTCTCCTGATGTGTCCCATCAACACTTCATCCCCGATGTGACTCCAACCTTCATCTACATCTCAACAGACCCAACAATGGTGAGCGATCTCAGTGTACATCACACCCTTCCAAACATCACAACCTCCCATTGTCAGGAGACACAAGGCCAAATACAACCAAAACACCCACAGGAATCTTTATAAAGATGAAAATGTTACAAATCTCATATATAAAATAAGTGCATTCCTCTTGTTATAACCTATAAAGTATCACCAATATATATTCTATGTGTGAAGAAAACTCAAACGCTGCCCTCACATTGTAAAGCACTAAACAAACTGTTGGCGCTGTGGAAATCCTGTATAATAATAATAATAATAATAATAATAATAATGAGTGTTATTAACCACTTCCCGCCCGGTCAATAGACAATTGACGTCCGGGAAGTGGCTGTGTAATCCTGACTGGACGTCTATTGACGTCCAGCAGGACAACATGCTGGCGCGTGGCGATCGGTGATGCGGGGTGTCAGTCTGACACCCTGCATCTCCGATCACGATGTAAACAGGAAGAGTCGTTGATCGGCTCTTCCTCACTCGCGTCTGACAGACGCGAGTAGAGGAGAGCCGATCGGCAGCTCTCCATACAGGGGGGATTCGCGCTCATTGTTTATCAGCACAGCCCCCCCTCGGATGCCCACACTGGACCACCAGGGAAGCCGCCAGGACCACCAAAAAAATTTCCTTAGTTTAGTCCGATACGTATTCTTCTACATATTTTAGGTAATAAAAATCGCAGTAAGCGTTTATTGATTGGTTTGCGCAAAAGTTATAGCGTCTACAAAATAGGGGGTCGTTTTATGGCATTTTTATTAATATTTTTTTATTTTACTAGTAATGGCAGCGATCAGCCATTTTTATCGTGACTGCGACATTATGGCGGACACATCGGACACTTTTGACACCATTTTGGGCCAGAGAAAAGTGCTATAAAAATGCACTGTGAAAATGACAATGGCAGTGAAGGGGTTAACCACTAAGGGGTGCTGTAGGGGTTAAGTGTCACCTAATGTGTAGTAAAAAAATAAAAATATTAATAAAAATGCCATAAAACTATCCCCTATTTTGTAAACGCTATAAATTTTGCGCAAACCAATTGATAAACGTTTATTGCGATTTTTTTTTTTTACCAAAAATATGTAGAAGAATATGTATCGGCCTAAACTGAGGAACAAATGTTTTTTATATATATTTTTGGGGATATTTATTATAGCAAAAAGTTAAAAATATTGGGCCAGTTCCATAGAGAGAGTACGCCGCCGTATCTACTGATACGCCGCCGTACTTTCAAATTACCCGCGTCGTATCATTAGTTTGAATCCTTAAACCAAGATATGACGGCATCTGGGTTCGATCCGACATGCGTACGCCTTCGGATCGTAGATGCAATACTTCGGCGTCCACTGGGTGGAGTTTTCGTCGTTTTCCACGTCGAGTATGCAAATGAGCTATTTGCGACGATCCGCGAACGTACGCGCGGCCGTCGCATTCTCTTACGGCGTCTCTAGTCGGCATTTTCCGGCGTATAGTTAAAGCTGCTTTTTTGCGGCGTATAGTTAGACTTGCCATGTTAATTATGGCCGTCATTCCCGCGTCGAAATTTGAATTATTTTTTATTTTTGCGTAAGTCGTCCGTGAATAGGAATGTACGTAATTCACGCTAGTAAAAAAAAAAATAACGCTGTTGCGACATAATTTAGTGCAATGCACGGCGGGAAATTTCTGAATGCGCAGTTCGATCGGCGTGGGGACGCGCTTCATTTAAATGAAACACGCCCCCTACCCGCCCAACTTGAATTCCGCGCCGTTACGCCGCTCGAGATACACTACGCCGCCGTAACTTACGGCGCGAAATCTTTAGGGATTCGAACCAAAGCCAGGTAAGGTACGGCGGCGTAGCGTATCTTGTATTGCATTTTTTTTTAAATTGTCGCTCTATTTTTGGTTATCGCGCAAAAAATATAAAATACCACCAAAAGAAAGCTCTATTTGTGGGGAAAAAAGGACGCCAATTTTGTTTGGCACGACCGCGCAACTGTCAGTTAAAGCGACGCAGTGCCGAATCGCAAAAAGAGGCCCGGTCCTTAACCACTTCAGGTCCGTGCTATTAACAGAATACGTGAACAGCGCAGGGCCTGAGGCGCCGGGGTCACGTCTTTGGACGTGATTTGCTTGTAATTCCCCGTGCGCGCCACAGGGTGGCGCGCGGCGGGGAAAAACAGTCCCGACGCATCACCGAGGATCCGATGCGTGTACCCGGCGGCCGCGATGTCCGTCAGGTACACGCGATCGTCGGTGAGAGAGCAGGGACGTGGAGCTCTGAGTGTAAACACAGAGCTTCACGTCCTGTCAGTGAGGTGACAGATGCTGTTTCTCTTGTACATAGGGAGACAGCATCGGTCACCTCCCCCAGTCACCCCCCTCCCCCCACACAGTTAGAACACACCCAGGCAATACATTTAACCCCTTCCTCACCCCCTAGTGTTAACCCCTTCAATGCCAGTCACATTTATACAGTAATTAGTGCATTTTTATAGCACTGGTCGCTGTATAAATGTGAATGGCGCCAAAAATGTGTCAAAAGTGTCCGATGTGTCCGTCGCAATATCGCCAGTCCCAATAAAAATCGCAGATCGCCGCCATTACTAGTAAAAAAAAAATATAAAAAAAAAAATCATAATTATGTCCCCTATTTTGTAGGTGCTATAACTTTTGCGCAAAACAGTCACTTACTGTGATTTTTTTTTTTTTTTTTTTACAAAAATACGTAGAAGAATACGTATCGGCCTTAACTGAGAAAAAAATATATATAAAAAAAAAAAAAATGGGATATTTATTATAGCAACAAGCAAAAAATATATATATATTTTTAAATTGTCGCTCTTTTTTTCATTATAACGCAAAAAATAAAAACCGCACGGGCGATCAAATACCACCAAAAGAAAGCTCTATTTATGGGGAAAAAAGGGACGCCAATTTTGTTTGGGTGCCACGTCGCACGACCGCGCAATTGTCAGTTAAAGCGACGCAGTGCCGGAAGCTGAAATTTCGCCTGGGCACGAAGGGGGTTTATGTGCCCAGTAAGCAAGTGGTTAACCTGCATAATGGTCCGGGTCTTAACCGGTTAAATGATAAAGGTTATAAAAACACATTGGAATCTCCTCGTCAGCTATAATACGCCTCATCTAAAATATAAGGACATCTTCATAGATACACAAAGCCCACCAAAAGGCCATATAAGGAGGTTCACTGTGGCTGTATGTGGTACTTTATTATTAAATAAAAAAAGGTTAAAAATGGACACAAAAGAAAAACCCACATCCAATGTCAATGTTGTCAAAACAACTTCCCCTTGTCCTTCCCATCCCATCTCTTACTGGCTCCACCAAAACAATGGCCACTGTCCTACACAGGTCCTTATTATTATGTGGCTTCACCCCAGGAGGTTAAAGTTGACTTTCCCTATGTGAATGTTTTCCTAATAATAATAATGGCCAATTGTCAAGTCCAAGCCTTTCATGGACAACTGTCAATATGGTACAGCAAAGCCCCCAGCTCACAAATGTTTCCTTTTGTAATAAGCTATTGAACAACCCACAGTAAAGTCCTCTAAGCCATTTGTTGTAGCCAAGGGCTACTTTACTAACTCCATGAAATATACTGTAGTTACAGAACAGCCAAGGGCAACTGGTAGTGCTGCAAAGGCCTCAGGCATACCCTTGCCAGCTTGTCCATCTACTTGCTGACCAGGCCTTTTATGGCACTTTTTGTTTACAAGTTTAAATCACAATTTTTTGCTAGAAAATTACTTATAACCTCCGAATAATATATATATATGTGTGTATATAATTTTTATTTAGCAGAGACTCCAGGGAATAAAATGGCGAGCATTGCAATTTTTGATGTTACACGGGATTTGCGCACCATTATATAAAAGAAAAAACACTTTAACCACTTTTGACCCAGACTGGCCAGGTAAAGGACCCGGCCAGTTTTTGCGATTCGGCACTGCGTCGCTTTAACTGACAATTGCGCGGTCGTGCGACGTGGCTCCCAAACAAAATTGGCGTCCTTTTTTCCCCACAAATAGAGCTTTCTTTTGGTGGTATTTGATCACCTCTGCGGTTTTTAGTTTTTGCACTATAAACAAAAATAGAGCGACAATTTTGAAAAAATAAATAATATTTTTTTACTTTTTGCTATAATGAATATCCCCCAAAAATATATAAAAACATTTTTTTTCATCAGTTTAGGCCGATACGTATTCCTCTACATATTTTTGTAAAAGAAAAACTCAATTAGCGTTTATTGATTGGTTTGTGCAAAAGTTATAACGTCTACAAAATAAGGGGTAGTTTTATGGCATTTTTATTAATATTTTTTTTTTACCAGTTATTCATCGATTTTTATCGGTACTGCGACATTATGGCGGACACATCGGACACTTTTGACACATTTTTGGGACCATTGTCATTTTCACAGCAAAAAGTGCTATAAAAATGCACTGATTACTGTAAAAATGTCACTGGCAGGGAAGGGGTTAACACTAGGGGGCGAGGAAGGGGTTTATTATGTTCCCTAAAGTGTGTTCTAACTGAAGGGGGGTGGGACTGACTAGCGGAAATGACAGATCGATGTTCATACATTGTATGAACAGACAATCAGAAATTTCTCCCCCTGAAAGAACGGGGAGCTGTGTGTATATACACACACAGCTCCCGGTTCTCGCTCTGTCACGAGAGATCTCGGGTGTCTGGCGGTGATCGCGCCCGCCGGGCACTCG
Organism: Rana kukunoris; assembly: GCA_029574335.1. Classification (NCBI taxonomy): domain Eukaryota; kingdom Metazoa; phylum Chordata; class Amphibia; order Anura; family Ranidae; genus Rana; species Rana kukunoris. The sequence continues at coordinate 475,428,569 of CM056053.1, forward strand.
CATCAGCAGCAAGGGCGAGCGGGGGGCGCGTGCGCACCACCGGAGTGGCCGCAGAGCAACATCACGTTATATTACGTGATCTTGCGGAGCCGAGTCAACCTGCTGCAGTAAAAGTGCGGTGGGCGGTCAGCAAGCGGTTAATGAATACAAAAACACCCAAATTTTGTTTGCAAAATATGAAAGATGATGCTACGCCGAGTAGATACCTAATATGTCACCCTATAAAATTGGTGGAATGGTAACACACTTAGGTACTAAAATGTTTTATTTTTTATTTTTGCTCACATTTATTCCTATTACAAAGAATGTAAACATCACAAACATAAACAACTTGTAATAGAAATAAGGGGTGACAGGTCCTCTTTATGGGGAGATCTTGTAATAGAAATAAGGGGTGAAAGGTCCTCTTTATGGGGAGATCTTGTAATAGAAATAAGGGGTGACAGGTACTCTTTATGGAGAGATCTTGTAATAGAAATAAGGGGTGACAGGTCCTCTTTATGGAGAGATCTTGTAATAGAAATAAGGGGTGAAAGGTTCTCTTTATGGGGAGATCTTGTAATAGAAATAAGGGGTGACAGATCCTCTTTATGGAGAGATCTTCTAATAGAAATAAGGGGTGACAGGTCCTCTTTATGGAGAGATCTTGTAATAGAAATAAGGGGTGACAGGTCCTCTTTATGCAGAGATCTTGTAATAGAAATGAGGGGTGACAGGTCCTCTTTATGGGGAGATCTTGTAATAGAAATAAGGGATGACAGGTCCTCTTTATGCAGAGATCTTGTAATAGAAATGAGGGGTGACAGGTCCTCTTTATGGGGAGATCTTGTAATAGGAATAAGGGATGACAGGTCCTCTTTATGGAGAGATCTTGTAATAGAAATAAGGGGTGACAGGTCCTCTTTATGGAAAGATCTTGTAATAGAAATAAGGGGTGACAGGTCCTCTTTATGGAGAGATCTTGTAATAGAAATAAGGGGTGACAGGTCCTCTTTATGGGGAGATCTTTAATATAAATAAGGGGTGACAGGTCCTCTTTGTGGGACGATCTTGTAATAGAAATAAGGGCTGACAGGTCCTCTTTGTGGGACGATCTTGTAATAGAAATAAGGGGTGACAGGTCCTCATTATGGGGAGATCATGTAATAGAAATAAGGGGTGACAGGTCCTCTTTATGGGGAGATCTTGTAATAGAAATAAGGGATGACAGGTCCTCTTTATGGGGAGATCTTGTAATAGAAATAAGGGATGACAGGTCCTCTTTATGGAGAGATCTTGTAATAGAAATAAGGGATGACAGGTCCTCTTTATGGAGAGATCTTGTAATAGAAATAAGGGGTGACAGGTACTCTTTATGGAGAGATCTTGTAATAGAAATAAGGGGTGACAGGTCCTCTTTATGGAGAGATCTTGTAATAGAAATAAGGGGTGAAAGGTTCTCTTTATGGGGAGATCTTGTAATAGAAATAAGGGGTGACAGATCCTCTTTATGGAGAGATCTTCTAATAGAAATAAGGGGTGACAGGTCCTCTTTATGGAGAGATCTTGTAATAGAAATAAGGGGTGACAGGTCCTCTTTATGCAGAGATCTTGTAATAGAAATGAGGGGTGACAGGTCCTCTTTATGGGGAGATCTTGTAATAGAAATAAGGGATGACAGGTCCTCTTTATGCAGAGATCTTGTAATAGAAATGAGGGGTGACAGGTCCTCTTTATGGGGAGATCTTGTAATAGGAATAAGGGATGACAGGTCCTCTTTATGGAGAGATCTTGTAATAGAAATAAGGGGTGACAGGTCCTCTTTATGGAAAGATCTTGTAATAGAAATAAGGGGTGACAGGTCCTCTTTATGGGGAGATCTTTAATATAAATAAGGGGTGACAGGTCCTCTTTATGGGGAGATCTTTAATATAAATAAGGGGTGACAGGTCCTCTTTGTGGGACGATCTTGTAATAGAAATAAGGGCTGACAGGTCCTCTTTGTGGGACGATCTTGTAATAGAAATAAGGGGTGACAGGTCCTCATTATGGGGAGATCATGTAATAGAAATAAGGGGTGACAGGTCCTCTTTATGGGGAGATCTTGTAATAGAAATAAGGGATGACAGGTCCTCTTTATGGGGAGATCTTGTAATAGAAATAAGGGATGACAGGTCCTCTTTATGGAGAGATCTTGTAATAGAAATAAGGGATGACAGGTCCTCTTTATGGAGAGATCTTGTAATAGAAATAAGGGGTGACAGGTCCTCTTCATGGGGAGATCTTGTAAAAGAAATAAGGGATGACAGGTCCTCTTTATGGTGAGATCTTGTAATAGAAATAAGGGGTGTCAGGTCCTCTTTATTGGGAGATCTTGTAATAGAAATAAGGGGTGACAGGTCCTCTTTATGGTGAGATCTTGTAATAGAAATAAGGGGTGTCAGGTCCTCTTTATTGGGAGATCTTGTAATAGAAATAAGGGATGACAGGTCCTCTTTATGCAGAGATCTTGTAATAGAAATAAGGGGTGACAGGTCCTCTTTATGGAGAGATCTTGTAATAGAAATAAGGGGTGACAGGTCCTCTTTATGGTGAGATCTCATGTAATAGAAATAAGAGATGACAGGTCCTCTTTATGGAGAGATCTTGTAATAGAAATAAGGGGTGACAGGTCCTCTTTATGGAGAGATCTTGTAATAGAAATAAGGGGTGACAGGTCCTCTTTGTGAGACGATCTTGTAATAGAAATAAGGGATGACAGGTCCTCTTTGTGGGACGATCTTGTAATAGAAATAAGGGGTGACAGGTCCTCATTATGGGGAGATCTTGTAATAGAAATAAGGGGTGACAGGTCCTCTTTATGGGGAGATCTTGTAATAGAAATAAGGGATGACAGGTCCTCTTTATGGGGAGATCTTGTAATTGAAATAAGGGGTGACAGGTCCTCTTTATGGTGAGATCTTGTAATAGAAATAAGGGGTGTCAGGTCCTCTTTATTGGGAGATCTTGTAATAGAAATAAGGGGTGACAGGTCCTCTTTATGGTGAGATCTTGTAATAGAAATAAGGTGTGACAGGTCCTCATTATGGGGAGATCTTGTAATAGAAATAAGGGGTGACAGGTCCTCTTTGTGGGACGATCTTGTAATAGAAATAAGGGGTGACAGGTCCTCATTATGGGGAGATCTTGTAATAGAAATAAAGGGGTGACAGGTCCTCTTTATGGGGAGATCTTGTAATAGAAATAAGGGATGACAGGTCCTCTTTATGGGGAGATCTTGTAATAGAAATAAGGGGTGTCAGGTCCTCTTTATTGGGAGATCTTGTAATAGAAATAAGGGGTGACAGGTCCTCTTTATGGTGAGATCTTGTAATAGAAATAAGGGGTGACAGGTCCTCATTATGGGGAGATCTTGTAATAGAAATAAGGGATGACAGGTCCTCTTTGTGGGACGATCTTGTAATAGAAATAAGGGGTGACAGGTCCTCTTTATGGGGAGATCTTGTAATAGAAATAAGGGATGACAGGTCCTCTTTATGGGGAGATCTTGTAATAGAAATAAGGGGTGACAGGTTCTCTTTGTGGAGGGATCTTGTAATAGAAATAAGGGGTGTCTGTTCCTCTTTATTGGGAGATCTTGTAATAGAAATAAGGGGTGACAGGTCCTCTTTTTGGAGAGATCTTGTAATAGAAATAAGGGGTGACAGGTCCTCTTTATGGTGAGATCTTGTAATAGAAATACGACATGACAGGTCCTCTTTATGTAGAGATCTTGTAATATAAAAAAGGGGTGACAGGTCCTCTTTATTGGGAGATCTTGTAATAGAAATCAGGGGTGACAGGTCCTCTTTATGGTGAGATCTTGTAATAGAAATAAGGGGTGTCAGGTCCTCTTTATTGGGAGATCTTGTAATAGAAATAAGGGATGACAGGTCCTCTTTATGCAGAGATCTTGTAATAGAAATAAGGGGTGACAGGTCCTCTTTATGGAGAGATCTTGTAATAGAAATAAGGGGTGACAGGTCCTCTTTATGGTGAGATCTCATGTAATAGAAATAAGAGATGACAGGTCCTCTTTATGGAGAGATCTTGTAATAGAAATAAGGGGTGACAGGTCCTCTTTATGGAGAGATCTTGTAATAGAAATAAGGGGTGACAGGTCCTCTTTATGGAGAGATCTTGTAATAGAAATAAGGGGTGACAGGTCCTCTTTATGGAGAGATCTTGTAATAGAAATAAGGGGTGACAGGTCCTCTTTATGCAGAGATCTTGTAATAGAAATGAGGGGTGACAGGTCCTCTTTATGGGGAGATCTTGTAATAGAAATAAGGGATGACAGGTCCTCTTTATGCAGAGATCTTGTAATAGAAATGAGGGGTGACAGGTCCTCTTTATGGGGAGATCTTGTAATAGGAATAAGGGATGACAGGTCCTCTTTATGGATAGATCTTGTAATAGAAATAAGGGGTGACAGGTCCTCTTTATGGAGAGATCTTGTAATAGAAATAAGGGGTGACAGGTCCTCTTTATGGAGAGATCTTGTAATAGAAATAAGGGGTGACAGGTCCTCTTTATGGAGAGATCTTGTAATAGAAATAAGGGGTGACAGGTCCTCTTTATGGAGAGATCTTGTAATAGAAATAAGGGGTGACAGGTCCTCTTTATGGAGAGATCTTGTAATAGAAATAAGGGGTGACAGGTCCTCTTTATGCAGAGATCTTGTAATAGAAATGAGGGGTGACAGGTCCTCTTTATGGGGAGATCTTGTAATAGAAATAAGGGATGACAGGTCCTCTTTATGCAGAGATCTTGTAATAGAAATGAGGGGTGACAGGTCCTCTTTATGGGGAGATCTTGTAATAGGAATAAGGGATGACAGGTCCTCTTTATGGATAGATCTTGTAATAGAAATAAGGGGTGACAGGTCCTCTTTATGGAGAGATCTTGTAATAGAAATAAGGGGTGACAGGTCCTCTTTATGGAGAGATCTTGTAATAGAAATAAGGGGTGACAGGTCCTCTTTATGGGGAGATCTTTAATATAAATAAGGGGTGACAGGTCCTCTTTGTGGGACGATCTTGTAATATAAATAAGGGCTGACAGGTCCTCTTTGTGGGACGATCTTGTAATAGAAATAAGGGGTGACAGGTCCTCATTATGGGGAGATCATGTAATAGAAATAAGGGGTGACAGGTCCTCTTTATGGGGAGATCTTGTAATAGAAATAAGGGATGACAGGTCCTCTTTATGGGGAGATCTTGTAATAGAAATAAGGGATGACAGGTCCTCTTTATTGGGAGATCTTGTAATAGAAATAAGGGGTGACAGGTCCTCTTTATGGTGAGATCTTGTAATAGAAATAAGGGATGACAGGTCCTCTTTATGGGGAGATCTTGTAATAGAAATAAGGGGTGTCAGGTCCTCTTTATTGGAAGATCTTGTAATAGAAATAAGGGGTGACAGGTCCTCTTTATGGTGAGATCTTGTAATAGAAATAAGGGGTGACAGGTCCTCATTATTGGGAGATCTTGTAATAGAAATAAGGGATGACAGGTCCTCTTTATGGGGAGATCTTGTAATAGAAATAAGGGATGACAGGTCCTCTTTATGGGGAGATCTTGTAATAGAAATAAGGGGTGACAGGTTCTCTTTGTGGAGGGATCTTGTAATAGAAATAAGGGGTGTCAGGTGCTCTTTATTGGGAAATCTTGTAATAAAAATAAGGGGAGACAGGTCCTCTTTATGGAGAGATCTTGTAATAGAAATAAGGGGTGACAGGTCCTCTTTATGGTGAGATCTTGCAATAGAAATACGACATGACAGGTCCTCTTTATGTAGAGATCTTGTAATATAAAAAAGGGTTGACAGGTCCTCTTTATTGGGAGATCTTGTAATAGAAATAAGGGGTGACAGGTCCTCTTTATGGTGAGATCTTGTAATAGAAATAAGGGGTGACAGGTCCTCTTTATGGAGAGATCTTGTAATAGAAATAAGGGGTGACAGGTCCTCTTTATGGTGAGATCTCATGTAATAGAAATAAGAGATGACAGGTCCTCTTTATGGAGGGATCTTGTAATAGAAATAAGGGGTGACAGGTCCTCTTTATGGAGAGATCTTGTAATAGAAATAAGGGGTGACAGGTCCTCTTTATGGTGAGATCTTGTAATAGAAATAAGGAGTGACAGGTCCTCTTTGTGGGACGATCTTGTAATAGAAATAAGGGGTGACAGGTCCTCATTATGGGGAGATCTTGTAATAGAAATAAGGGGTGACAGGTCCTCTTTATGGGGAGATCTTGTAATAGAAATAAGGGATGACAGGTCCTCTTTATGGGGAGATCTTGTAATAGAAATAAGGGGTGACAGGTTCTCTTTGTGGAGGGATCTTGTAATAGAAATAAGGGGTGTCAGGTGCTCTTTATTGGGAGATCTTGTAATAAAAATAAGGGGTGACCGGTCCTCTTTATGGAGAGATCTTGTAATAGAAATAAGGGGTGACAGGTCCTCTTTATGGTGAGATCTTGTAATAGAAATACGACATGACAGGTCCTCTTTATTGGGAGATCTTGTAATATAAAAAAGGGGTGACAGGTCCTCTTTATTGGGAGATCTTGTAATAGAAATAAGGGGTGACAGGTCCTCTTTATGGTAAGATCTTGTAATAGAAATAAGGGGTGACAGGTCCTCTTTATTGTGAGATCTTGTAATAGAAATAAGGGGTGACAGGTCCTCATTATGGGGAGATCTTGTAATAGAAATAAGGGGTGACAGGTCCTCTTTGTGGGACGAACTTGTAATAGAAATAAGGGGTGACAGGTCCTCATTATGGGGAGATCTTGTAATAGAAATAAGGGGTGACAGGTCCTCTTTATGGGGAGATCTTGTAATAGAAATAAGGGATGACAGGTCCTCTTTATGGGGAGATCTTGTAATAGAAATAAGGGATGACAGGTCCTCTTTATTGGGAGATCTTGTAATAGAAATAAGGGGTGACAGGTCCTCTTTATGGTGAGATCTTGTAATAGAAATAAGGGATGACAGGTCCTCTTTATGGGGAGATCTTGTAATAGAAATAAGGGGTGTCAGGTCCTCTTTATTGGGAGATCTTGTAATAGAAATAAGGGGTGACAGGTCCTCTTTATGGTGAGATCTTGTAATAGAAATAAGGGGTGACAGGTCCTCTTTATGGTGAGATCTTGTAATAGAAATAAGGGGTGAAAGGTCCTCATTATTGGGAGATCTTGTAATAGAAATAAGGGATGACAGGTCCTCTTTATGGGGAGATCTTGTAATAGAAATAAGGGATGACAGGTCCTCTTTATGGGGAGATCTTGTAATAGAAATAAGGGGTGACAGGTTCTCTTTGTGGAGGGATCTTGTAATAGAAATAAGGGGTGTCAGGTGCTCTTTATTGGGAGATCTTGTAATAAAAATACGACATGACAGGTCCTCTTTATGTAGAGATCTTGTAATATAAAAAAGGGGTGACAGGTCCTCTTTATTGGGAGATCTTGTAATAGAAATAAGGGGTGACAGGTCCTCTTTATGGTGAGATCTTGTAATAGAAATAAGGGGTGTCAGGTCCTCTTTATTGGGAGATCTTGTAATAGAAATAAGGGATGACCGGTCCTCTTTATGCAGAGATCTTGTAATAGAAATAAGGGGTGACAGGTCCTCTTTATGGAGAGATCTTGTAATAGAAATAAGGGGTGACAGGTCCTCTTTATGGTGAGATCTCATGTAATAGAAATAAGAGATGACAGGTCCTCTTTATGGAGAGATCTTGTTATAGAAATAAGGGGTGACAGGTCCTCTTTATGGAGAGATCTTGTAATAGAAATAAGGGGTGACAGGTCCTCTTTATGGTGAGATCTTGTAATAGAAATAAGGGGTGACAGGTCCTCATTATGGGAAGATCTTGTAATAGAAATAAGGGATGACAGGTCCTCTTTGTGGGACGATCTTGTAATAGAAATAAGGGGTGACAGGTCCTCATTATGGGGAGATCTTGTAATAGAAATAAGGGATGACAGGTCCTCTTTATGGGGAGATCTTGTAATAGAAATAAGGGGTGACAGGTTCTCTTTGTGGAGGGATATTGTAATAGAAATAAGGGGTGTCAGGTGCTCTTTATTGGGAGATCTTGTAATAAAAATAAGGGGTGACCGGTCCTCTTTATGGAGAGATCTTGTAATAGAAATAAGGGGTGACAGGTCCTCTTTATGGTGAGATCTTGTAATAGAAATACGACATGACAGGTCCTCTTTATGTAGAGATCTTGTAATATAAAAAAGGGGTGACAGGTCCTCTTTATTGGGAGATCTTGTAATAGAAATAAGGGGTGACAGGTCCTCTTTATGGTGAGATCTTGTAATAGAAATAAGGGGTGACAGGTCCTCTTTATTGGAGATCTTGTAATAGAAATAAGGGATGACAGGTCCTCTTTATGCAGAGATCTTGTAATAGAAATAAGGGGTGACAGGTCCTCTTTATGGAGAGATCTTGTAATAGAAATAAGGGGTGACAGGTCCTCTTTATGGTGAGATCTCATGTAATAGAAATAAGAGATGACAGGTCCTCTTTATGGAGAGATCTTGTAATAGAAATAAGGGGTGACAGGTCCTCTTTATGGAGAGATCTTGTAATAGAAATAAGGGGTGACAGGTCCTCTTTATGGAGAGATCTTGTAATAGAAATAAGGGGAGAAAGGTTCTCTTTATGGGGAGATCTTGTAATAGAAATAAGGGGTGACAGGTCCTCTTTATGGAGAGATCTTCTAATAGAAATAAGGGGTGACAGGTCCTCTTTATGGAGAGATCTTCTAATAGAAATAAGGGGTGACAGGTCCTCTTTATGGAGAGATCTTGTAATAGAAATAAGGGGTGACAGGTCCTCTTTATGGAGAGATCTTGTAATAGAAATAAGGGGTGACAGGTCCTCTTTATGGAGAGATTTTGTAATAGAAATAAGGGGTGACAGGTCCTCTTTATGGAGAGATCTTGTAATAGAAATAAGGGGTGAAAGGTTCTCTTTATGGGGAGATCTTGTAATAGAAATAAGGGGTGACAGGTCCTCTTTATGGGGAGATCTTGTAATAGAAATAAGGGGTGACAGGTCCTCTTTATGGAGAGATCTTCTAATAGAAATAAGGGGTGACATGTCCTCTTTATGGAGAGATCTTGTAATAGAAATAAGGGGTGACAGGTCCTCTTTATGGAGAGATCTTGTAATAGAAATAAGAGATGACAGGTCCTCTTTATGGAGAGATCTTGTAATAGAAATAAGGGGTGACAGGTCCTCTTTATGGAGAGATCTTGTAATAGAAATAAGGGATGACAGGTCCTCTTTATGGAGAGATCTTGTAATAGAAATAAGGGGTGACAGGTCCTCTTTAAGGAGAGATCTTGTAATAGAAATAAGGGGTGAAAGGTTCTCTTTATGGGGAGATCTTGTAATAGAAATAAGGGGTGACAGGTCCTCTTTATGGAGAGATCTTCTAATAGAAATAAGGGGTGACAGGTCCTCTTTATGCAGAGATCTTGTAATAGAAATGAGGGGTGACAGGTCCTCTTTATGGGGAGATCTTGTAATAGAAATAAGGGATGACAGGTCCTCTTTATGCAGAGATCTTGTAATAGAAATGAGGGGTGACAGGTCCTCTTTATGGGGAGATCTTGTAATAGGAATAAGGGATGACAGGTCCTCTTTATGGAGAGATCTTGTAATAGAAATAAGGGGTGACAGGTCCTCTTTATGGAGAGATCTTGTAATAGAAATAAGAGGTGACAGGTCCTCTTTATGGAGAGATCTTGTAATAGAAATAAGGGGTGACAGGTCCTCTTTATGGGGAGATCTTTAATATAAATAAGGGGTGACAGGTCCTCTTTGTGGGACGATCTTGTAATAGAAATAAGGGGTGACAGGTACTCATTATGGGGAGATCATGTAATAGAAATAAGGGGTGACAGGTCCTCTTTATGGGGAGATCTTGTAATAGAAATAAGGGATGACAGGTCCTCTTTATGGGGAGATCTTCTAATAGAAATAAGGGGTGACAGGTCCTCTTTATGGAGAGATCTTGTAATAGAAATAAGGGATGACAGGTCCTCTTTATGGAGAGATCTTGTAATAGAAATAAGGGGTGACAGGTCCTCATTATGGGGAGATCTTGTAATAGAAATAAGGGGTGACAGGTCCTCTTTATGGGGAGATCTTGTAATAGAAATAAGGGGTGACAGGTCCTCTTTATGGGGAGATCTTGTAATAGAAATAAGGGGTGACAGGTCCTCTTTATGGGGAGATCTTGTAATAGAAATAAGGGATGACAGGTCCTCTTTATGGGGAGATGTTGTAATAGAAATAAGGGGTGTCAGGTGCTCTTTATTGGGAGATCTTGTAATAAAAATAAGGGGTGACCGGTCCTCTTTATGGAGAGATCTTGTAATAGAAATAAGGGGTGACAGGTCCTCTTTATGGTGAGATCTTGTAATAGAAATACGACATGACAGGTCCTCTTTATTGGGAGATCTTGTAATATAAAAAAGGGGTGACAGGTCCTCTTTATTGGGAGATCTTGTAATAGAAATAAGGGGTGACAGGTCCTCTTTATGGTAAGATCTTGTAATAGAAATAAGGGGTGACAGGTCCTCTTTATTGTGAGATCTTGTAATAGAAATAAGGGGTGACAGGTCCTCATTATGGGGAGATCTTGTAATAGAAATAAGGGGTGACAGGTCCTCTTTGTGGGACGAACTTGTAATAGAAATAAGGGGTGACAGGTCCTCATTATGGGGAGATCTTGTAATAGAAATAAGGGGTGACAGGTCCTCTTTATGGGGAGATCTTGTAATAGAAATAAGGGATGACAGGTCCTCTTTATGGGGAGATCTTGTAATAGAAATAAGGGATGACAGGTCCTCTTTATTGGGAGATCTTGTAATAGAAATAAGGGGTGACAGGTCCTCTTTATGGTGAGATCTTGTAATAGAAATAAGGGGTGACAGGTCCTCTTTATGGGGAGATCTTGTAATAGAAATAAGGGGTGTCAGGTCCTCTTTATTGGGAGATCTTGTAATAGAAATAAGGGGTGACAGGTCCTCTTTATGGTGAGATCTTGTAATAGAAATAAGGGGTGACAGGTCCTCTTTATGGTGAGATCTTGTAATAGAAAGAAGGGGTGACAGGTCCTCATTATTGGGAGATCTTGTAATAGAAATAAGGGATGACAGGTCCTCTTTATGGGGAGATCTTGTAATAGAAATAAGGGATGACAGGTCCTCTTTATGGGGAGATCTTGTAATAGAAATAAGGGGTGACAGGTTCTCTTTGTGGAGGGATCTTGTAATAGAAATAAGGGGTGTCAGGTGCTCTTTATTGGGAGATCTTGTAATAAAAATAAGGGGAGACAGGTCCTCTTTATGGTGAGATCTTGTAATAGAAATAAGGGGTGACAGGTCCTCTTTATGGTGAGATCTTGTAATAGAAATACGACATGACAGGTCCTCTTTATGTAGAGATCTTGTAATATAAAAAAGGGGTGACAGGTCCTCTTTATTGGGAGATCTTGTAATAGAAATAAGGGGTGACAGGTCCTCTTTATGGTGAGATCTTGTAATAGAAATAAGGGGTGTCAGGTCCTCTTTATTGGGAGATCTTGTAATAGAAATAAGGGATGACCGGTCCTCTTTATGCAGAGATCTTGTAATAGAAATAAGGGGTGACAGGTCCTCTTTATGGAGAGATCTTGTAATAGAAATAAGGGGTGACAGGTCCTCTTTATGGTGAGATCTCATGTAATAGAAATAAGAGATGACAGGTCCTCTTTATGGAGAGATCTTGTAATAGAAATAAGGGGTGACAGGTCCTCTTTATGGAGAGATCTTGTAATAGAAATAAGGGGTGACAGGTCCTCTTTATGGTGAGATCTTGTAATAGAAATAAGGGGTGACAGGTCCTCATTATGGGAAGATCTTGTAATAGAAATAAGGGATGACAGGTCCTCTTTGTGGGACGATCTTGTAATAGAAATAAGGGGTGACAGGTCCTCATTATGGGGAGATCTTGTAATAGAAATAAGGGATGACAGGTCCTCTTTATGGGGAGATCTTGTAATAGAAATAAGGGGTGACAGGTTCTCTTTGTGGAGGGATATTGTAATAGAAATAAGGGGTGTCAGGTGCTCTTTATTGGGAGATCTTGTAATAAAAATAAGGGGTGACCGGTCCTCTTTATGGAGAGATCTTGTAATAGAAATAAGGGGTGACAGGTCCTCTTTATGGTGAGATCTTGTAATAGAAATACGACATGACAGGTCCTCTTTATGTAGAGATCTTGTAATATAAAAAAGGGGTGACAGGTCCTCTTTATTGGGAGATCTTGTAATAGAAATAAGGGGTGACAGGTCCTCTTTATGGTGAGATCTTGTAATAGAAATAAGGGGTGACAGGTCCTCTTTATTGGGAGATCTTGTAATAGAAATAAGGGATGACAGGTCCTCTTTATGCAGAGATCTTGTAATAGAAATAAGGGGTGACAGGTCCTCTTTATGGAGAGATCTTGTAATAGAAATAAGGGGTGACAGGTCCTCTTTATGGTGAGATCTCATGTAATAGAAATAAGAGATGACAGGTCCTCTTTATGGAGAGATCTTGTAATAGAAATAAGGGGTGACAGGTCCTCTTTATGGAGAGATCTTGTAATAGAAATAAGGGGTGACAGGTCCTCTTTATGGAGAGATCTTGTAATAGAAATAAGGGGAGAAAGGTTCTCTTTATGGGGAGATCTTGTAATAGAAATAAGGGGTGACAGGTCCTCTTTATGGAGAGATCTTCTAATAGAAATAAGGGGTGACAGGTCCTCTTTATGGAGAGATCTTCTAATAGAAATAAGGGGTGACAGGTCCTCTTTATGGAGAGATCTTGTAATAGAAATAAGGGGTGACAGGTCCTCTTTATGGAGAGATCTTGTAATAGAAATAAGGGGTGAAAGGTTCTCTTTATGGGGAGATCTTGTAATAGAAATAAGGGGTGACAGGTCCTCTTTATGGAGAGATCTTCTAATAGAAATAAGGGGTGACATATCCTCTTTATGGAGAGATCTTGTAATAGAAATAAGGGGTGACAGGTCCTCTTTATGGAGAGATCTTGTAATAGAAATAAGAGATGACAGGTCCTCTTTATGGAGAGATCTTGTAATAGAAATAAGGGGTGACAGGTCCTCTTTATGGAGAGATCTTGTAATAGAAATAAGGGATGACAGGTCCTCTTTATGGAGAGATCTTGTAATAGAAATAAGGGGTGACAGGTCCTCTTTAAGGAGAGATCTTGTAATAGAAATAAGGGGTGAAAGGTTCTCTTTATGGGGAGATCTTGTAATAGAAATAAGGGGTGACAGGTCCTCTTTATGGAGAGATCTTCTAATAGAAATAAGGGGTGACAGGTCCTCTTTATGCAGAGATCTTGTAATAGAAATGAGGGGTGACAGGTCCTCTTTATGGGGAGATCTTGTAATAGAAATAAGGGATGACAGGTCCTCTTTATGCAGAGATCTTGTAATAGAAATGAGGGGTGACAGGTCCTCTTTATAGGGAGATCTTGTAATAGGAATAAGGGATGACAGGTCCTCTTTATGTAGAGATCTTGTAATAGAAATAAGGGGTGACAGGTCCTCTTTATGGAGAGATCTTGTAATAGAAATAAGAGGTGACAGGTCCTCTTTATGGAGAGATCTTGTAATAGAAATAAGGGGTGACAGGTCCTCTTTATGGGGAGATCTTTAATATAAATAAGGGGTGACAGGTCCTCTTTGTGGGACGATCTTGTAATAGAAATAAGGGGTGACAGGTACTCATTATGGGGAGATCATGTAATAGAAATAAGGGGTGACAGGTCCTCTTTATGGGGAGATCTTGTAATAGAAATAAGGGATGACAGGTCCTCTTTATGGGGAGATCTTCTAATAGAAATAAGGGGTGACAGGTCCTCTTTATGGAGAGATCTTGTAATAGAAATAAGGGATGACAGGTCCTCTTTATGGAGAGATCTTGTAATAGAAATAAGGGGTGACAGGTCCTCATTATGGGGAGATCTTGTAATAGAAATAAGGGGTGACAGGTCCTCTTTATGGGGAGATCTTGTAATAGAAATAAGGGGTGACAGGTCCTCTTTATGGGGAGATCTTGTAATAGAAATAAGGGGTGACAGGTCCTCTTTATGGGGAGATCTTGTAATAGAAATAAGGGATGACAGGTCCTCTTTATGGGGAGATGTTGTAATAGAAATAAGGGGTGACAGGTTCTCTTTGTGGAGGGACCTTGTAATAGAAATAAGGGGTGTCAGGTCCTCTTTATTGGGAGATCTTGTAATAGAAATAAGGGGTGACAGGTCCTCTTTATGAAGAGATCTTGTAATAGAAATACGACATGACAGGTCCTCTTTATGTAGAGATCTTGTAATATAAAAAAGGGGTGACAGGTCCTCTTTATGGGGAGATCATGTAATAGAAATAAGGGGTGACAGGTCCTCTTTATGGTGAGATCTTGTAATAGAAATAAGGGGTGACAGGTCCTCATTATGGGGAGATCTTGTAATAGAAATAAGAGATGACAGGTCCTCTTTATGGGGAGATCTTGTAATAGAAATAAGGGGTGACAGGTTCTCTTTGTGGAGGGATCTTGTAATAGAAATAAGGGGTGACAGGTCCTCTTTATGAAGAGATCTTGTAATAGAAATAAGGGGTGACAGGTCCTCTTTATGGTGAGATCTTGTAATAGAAATAAGGGGTGACAGGTCCTCATTATGGGGAGATCTTGTAATAGAAATAAGGGATGACAGGTCCTCTTTGTGGGACGATCTTGTAATAGAAATAAGGGGTGACAGGTCCTCATTATGGGGAGATCTTGTAATAGAAATAAGGGGTGACAGGTCCTCTTTATGGGGAGATCTTGTAATAGAAATAAGGGATGACAGGTCCTCTTTATGGAGAGATCTTGTAATAGAAATAAGGGGTGACAGGTCCTCATTATGGGGAGATCTTGTAATAGAAATAAGGGGTGACAGGTCCTCTTTATGGGGAGATCTTGTAATAGAAATAAGGGGTGACAGGTCCTCTTTATGGGGAGATGTTGTAATAGAAATAAGGGGTGACAGGTTCTCTTTGTGGAGGGACCTTGTAATAGAAATAAGGGGTGTCAGGTCCTCTTTATTGGGAGATCTTGTAATAGAAATAAGGGGTGACAGGTCCTCTTTATGAAGAGATCTTGTAATAGAAATACGACATGACAGGTCCTCTTTATGTAGAGATCTTGTAATATAAAAAAGGGGTGACAGGTCCTCTTTATGGGGAGATCATGTAATAGAAATAAGGGGTGACAGGTCCTCTTTATGGTGAGATCTTGTAATAGAAATAAGGGGTGACAGGTCCTCATTATGGGGAGATCTTGTAATAGAAATAAGAGATGACAGGTCCTCTTTATGGGGAGATCTTGTAATAGAAATAAGGGGTGACAGGTTCTCTTTGTGGAGGGATCTTGTAATAGAAATAAGGGGTGACAGGTCCTCTTTATGAAGAGATCTTGTAATAGAAATAAGGGGTGACAGGTCCTCTTTATGGTGAGATCTTGTAATAGAAATAAGGGGTGACAGGTCCTCATTATGGGGAGATCTTGTAATAGAAATAAGGGATGACAGGTCCTCTTTGTGGGACGATCTTGTAATAGAAATAAGGGGTGACAGGTCCTCATTATGGGGAGATCTTGTAATAGAAATAAGGGGTGACAGGTCCTCTTTATGGGGAGATCTTGTAATAGAAATAAGGGATGACAGGTCCTCTTTATGGAGAGATCTTGTAATAGAAATAAGGGGTGACAGGTCCTCATTATGGGGAGATCTTGTAATAGAAATAAGGGGTGACAGGTCCTCTTTATGGGGAGATCTTGTAATAGAAATAAGGGGTGACAGGTCCTCTTTATGGGGAGATCTTGCAATAGAAATAAGGGGTGACAGGTTCTCTTTGTGGAGGGACCTTGTAATAGAAATAAGGGGTGTCAGGTCCTCTTTATTGGGAGATCTTGTAATAGAAATAAGGGGTGACAGGTCCTCTTTATGAAGAGATCTTGTAATAGAAATACGACATGACAGGTCCTCTTTATGTAGAGATCTTGTAATATAAAAAAGGGGGTGACAGGTCCTCTTTATGGGGAGATCATGTAATAGAAATAAGGGGTGACAGGTCCTCTTTATGGTGAGATCTTGTAATAGAAATAAGGGGTGACAGGTCCTCATTATGGGGAGATCTTGTAATAGAAATAAGAGATGACAGGTCCTCTTTATGGGGAGATCTTGTAATAGAAATAAGGGGTGACAGGTTCTCTTTGTGGAGGGATCTTGTAATAGAAATAAGGGGTGACAGGTCCTCTTTATGAAGAGATCTTGTAATAGAAATACGACATGACAGGTCCTCTTTATGTAGAGATCTTGTAATATAAAAAAGGGGTGACAGGTCCTCTTTATGGGGAGATCATGTAATAGAAATAAGGGGTGACAGGTCCTCTTTATGGTGAGATCTTGTAATAGAAATAAGGGGTGACAGGTCCTCATTATGGGGAGATCTTGTAATAGAAATAAGAGATGACAGGTCCTCTTTATGGGGAGATCATGTAATAGAAATAAGGGGTGACAGGTCCTCTTTATGGGGAGATCTTGTACTAGAAATAAGAAATAATATGAAAAAAAAGGGGGGGGGGGGTGCCATCTGGGGCCCTTACAGGTGTACTGCCTTTACCCCCCTGATGGCGGCCCTGTGTACACCTATGATGCTGTTACTAGGCCAGAGGTCTGCAGTACCTCTCCCCGGCGACCAAGTAGTTTAGTAGCACATGTTGGTTGGTGGACTGCTGCTCCCAGCTCGTCTGGCCTGCAAATCCTGCGCCCGCAGCCCGCAGCGACTTGGCCATGATGGAGACCATGATGGAGAACTTTAACCACTAGCCCACCGCCCGCCTCCATATGACGGCGGGACAGTGGCGGCTGGTACTCAAATTTTTTTGGGGGGGCCCAAACGAAAAAAATAAATAAAAAAATTGCAGCCTCACCGTGCCCATCAAATGCAGCCACTGTGCCATCAATTGTCACCACTGTGCCCATCAAACGCAGCCACTGTGCCATCAATTATTACCACTGTGCCATGCCATCAAATGCAGTCACTATGCCATCAATTCGCCCCACTGTGCCATGCCATCAAACGCAGTCACTGTGCCATGCTATTAAATGCAGTCACTATGCCATCAATTCGCACCACTGTGCCATGCCATCAAACGCAGCCACTGTGCCAATTGTCACCACTGTGCATGTCACTGTGCCCTTTAATTGTCGCCACTGTGCCCATTGTTACCACTGTGCATGTCACTGTGCCCTTTAATTGTCGCCACTGTGCCCATTGTTACCACTGTGCATGTCACTGTGCCCTTTAATTGTCACCACTGTGCATGTCACTGCGCCCTTTAATTGTCGCCACTGTGCCCATTGTTACCACTGTGCATGTCACTGTGCCCTTTAATTGTTGCCACTGTGCCCATTGTTACCACTGTGCATGTCACTGTGCCCTTTAATTGTTGCCACTGTGCCCATTGTCACCACTGTGCCCATTGTCATCACTGTGCCCATTGATGCCACTGTGCTCTGTCACCACTGTGCCCATTGATGCCACTGTGCCCTTTGTCGCCTCTGTGTCCATTGTCGCTGCTGTGCCCTGTAAAATGCACTTACCTTACTCCTTCAACGTCCCTCGATGTCTTCTCCCAATCAGGTTACCGATAACCAGAATCCAAGGAACGCACCCCCCGTACGTTCCGAGGATAGACATCCAGGAGCTGTGGGCTGTACTCGGAAAGCCTATCAGAGCCAACGGCTCTGATAGGCACTTCCGCACAGCCAACCAGCTGCCGTTATTCAGGTGACCGGCGCTCAAGTTCCGGCCACCTAAACAGACCAGCGGCAGGGGCGACAATAACATACATTCATGCAATGCATGAATGTATGTTATTTTCAGTGGCGGTGCGGAGCCAGAGGGGGCGGCGCTCCAGTGCCCTCTATGGACGGACCGCCGCAGGCGGGACGATGAGCCTCTCGTTCTGGGCGGACCTTCCCGAGCCACTAGGTGGCGCGCGCGACCGCCGTGTCACTGGGACACGGCGCACGTGCCCGGCGATTTCCCAGTAACTTCGCAGGACCGTGGATCTGTCAGGGAGAGGAGACCAATGGTGTGTCCGTTGTACATAGGGACACCGATCGGTCACCTCCCCCTAGTCACTCCCCTCCCTCCACAGTAAGAATCACTCCCTAGGGAACACGTTAACCCCTTGATCGCCCCCTAGTGTAAAACCCTTTCCTACAACTCATATTTATACAGTAATCAATGCACTTTTATAGCACGGACCTCTGTATAAATGTGAATGGTCCCAAAAATGTGTCCGATGTGTCCGCCGCAATATCGCAGTCACGATAAAAATCGCAGATTGCCTCCATTACTTGTAAAAAATAAAAAAATAATAAAAATGCTATAAAACTATCCCCTGTTTTGCAGACGCTATAACTTGTGTGCAAACCAATCAATATACGTTTATTGCGATTTTTATTTTTTTACCAAAAAGGTAGAAGAATACGTATCGGCCTAAACTGAGAAAACTCCCACCCAATGGCATGTTACCTCAGCTTATATGGGAGGCCTGCCCCCTGCCAATACCAAGTGGGGATTGGTCAGGGCTCCTCACATAAGCTGCCTGCCACTCAAGTCCCAAGCCCTGCCCCTCCTCCAGAACAATCTCCCTGGAAGCAGGGGAGGCGCCTCAGAACTGGAGCGAAGGTGGTCACACCCACTGCTACACTAACCACTCCCTTTCCCCAGATCAAAACAAAGAGGCCTAGCCTGAAGCATAGGCCTGCCTAAATTTACCTGCGCTGACAGTCTCCCTAGCAACAACTCCTATGCTAACACCTACCTACGGTAGAAGGTGCTACATAACTTATATCTGGAGAGTGGTGATGTCACTACTGTATAATATAATTTATACGTGATATCAGTGATGATGGGGGTTATAGTCCCGGGAAGATGTAATATAATGTAGATGTGATAGGAGTGATGATGGGGGTTATAGTCCTGGGATGATGTATTATAATGTAGATGTGATAGTAGTGATGATGGTGGTTATAGTCCTGGGATGATGTATTATAATGTAGATGTGATAGTAGTGATGATGAGGGTTATAGTCCTGGGAAGATGTAATATAATGTAGATGTGATAGTAGTGATGATGGGGGTTATAGTCCTGGGATGATGTATTATAATGTACATGTGATACCAATAATGATGGGGGTTATTATAGTGCTGAGATTATGTATTATAAAGTATGTGTGATATCAGTGATGATGGGGGTTATAGTCCTGGGATGATGTATTATAATGTACATGTGATAGCAGTGATGATGGGGGTTATAGTCCTGGGATGATGTAATATAATGTACATGTGATAGCAGTGATGATGGGGGTTATAGTCCTGGGATGATGTATTATAATGTACATGTGATAGCAGTGATGATGGGGGTTATAGTCCTGGGATGATGTAATATAATGTACATGTGATAGGAGTGATGATGAGGGTTATAGTCCTGGGATGATGTCATATAATGTACATGTGATAAGAGTGATGATGAGGGTTATAGTCCTGGGATGATGTATTAAAATGTACATGTGATATCAGTGATGATGGGGGTTATAGTCCTGGGATGATGTAATATAATGTACATGTGATAGTAGTGATGATGGGGGTTATAGTCCTGGGATGATGTAATATAATGTAGATGTGATATCAGTGATGATGGGGGTTATAGTCCTGGGATGATGTAATATAATGTACATGTGATAGGAGTGGGGTGGGCCGGCTCTGGCTCTCATGGCTCCGGCAGTCTCTGCAGTGCAGTCTGGGCGGATGCTGAGCTGGTGGTACTCAGCCTGTGATGGAGAGGGGGGGGGGGGACGGGGGCTGAGAATGGGGGGCCCCTCGTCTCCTCTCTTCCGGGGGCTCTGTGATTTCAGGACAAAGCAGGCGCCTTCGCCATCCTCATCAGAATAAAGAAGAGTCGTCCTGAAACACCGGTGAGACCGTCTCATACGTCTCTCTCCATCCATGTCCATCCCATCTGTCTGTCTGGGCTCCAGCGTGGGGGGGGGGGGGGGGGCTATGTACTAAGATCTGTGATCATCGCACACGTGTGGCTCCTGAGTGTGCAGAAGGAATCTGATTGTCAGCTTATGGGACTAGCCCTGATCATGTTGGAGGAATTCTATGGGGATTGAAGGCTGTTCTTCACCCACTCCTGGGATCGTTTACCTTTGGGGACGCCCGTCCATCACCGGTGACATTGATGGGCCTCATTGCCTTTATATCCTACCCCATGTGATCCTATATCTCCATATACATGAGTATCCATATGGGACCCCCCCCCTCCCTTTTCCTGGCTGTATACCATCCGTATCACGTCCTGTCGGCACGCCGTCACATGTTATGTATGTTCCTATATATATATAAATATACATGCATGCTGTATAACATCGCAGCAGCTGCATGCTGCCAATGGGGGAGGGGGTCCCAGATTGACTTACACACACACACCACCACCACGTGTAACCCGACTCTGACAACACGCGTGTTCCTGAGTCTCCAGACTGAAGCGGTGGGAAATTATTTGGGGGAAGGGAATATATTTGTGACTGCCCCCCCAAGGGAATATATTTGTGACTGACCCCCCCCCCCCCACACTTTTTTCAGAATCTCTGCCGGCGTTGGGACATAAATCCCGGACTCCATAGAGAGAGAAGAAGAAGGAGAAGAAGACACACAGAGGTGGGCAGATGGTCAGCAGAGGCGGCTGGGGTCCTGGTCGTGGGCAGGGTGGGTGGTCACGGGTTCTCTATGGGGTCAACCCAGTACACAGGAATTTTTTTCCCTGTGCCCCCCCCAGGGCCGCCATCAGGCGGGTACAGGCAGTACACCTGATGGAAACCCCCCCTTTTTTATACATATATATATATATATATATATATATATATATATATATTTAACCCCTTTAGCCCCGGACCATATTGCTATCCAATGACCAGAGCACTTTTTGTGATTCGGCACTGCGTCGCTTTAACTGACAATTGCGCGGTCGTGCGACGTGGCTCCCAAACAAAATTGGTGTCCTTTTTTTCCCACAAATAGAGCTTTCTTTTGGTGGTATTTGATCACCTCTGCGGTTTTTATTTTTTGCGCTATAAACAAAAATAGAGCGACAATTTTGAAAAAAAAAAGCAATATTTTTTACATTTTGCTATAATAAAAATCCCAAAAAAGATATAAAAAAACATTTTTTTTCCTCAGTTTAGGCCGATACGTATTCTTCTACATATTTTTCATTAAAAAAAAAAATCGCAATAAGCGTTTATTAATTGGTTTGCGCAAAATGTATAGCGTTTACAAAAAAGGGGGTCGTTTTATGGCATTTTTATTATTATTTTTTTTTACTAGTAATGGCGGCGATCAGCGTTTTTTTTTGTGGCAACCCCCTTTTTTTATATATATATTTTTTATTAAAAGGCCTAGAGGTCCCCAGGGCCCCCGGATGGCAACCCCCCCCCCCTTTTTTTATGTATTTTTTATAAATGTTTATTTTTTTATTTATTATTTATTAAAGGGCCCAGAGGTTTCTTTTTTCTTTTTATTAAAGGGCCCAGAGGTTTCTTTTTTATTTTTATTAAAGGGCCCATAGGTCTCCAGGGTCCCCCGAATGGCTCCCCATCTTTTTTTATATATATATTTTTTTCTTTATTTCTTCTTTTTTTTTGTAAAGGCCCCCCCTCCCCGCTTCTCAATTTCAGGCGGCAGCATCCCCCCCCTCCCCCGGTTCTCTGCTCCAGTGTGCCCATGCCTGAAGCTGTGTAAGGGGCCCAAAAATTCCTGATGGTGGCCCTTCCCCCCCCCCCCCCATATATATTGAGCCTCAGTCTGCAACATTTCTCCAGGATCACCTTCTTCTTTAAGGGGCTTCAAAAAAAATTGGCGGTGGATTGCTTTTCAGATTGCAATATACAAGACAGTTTTCGGCCGCTGGGGGGGGGGGGTAGGGGGGTAGATTAAAATACTTTACTGCAATTATAGTCATCTTAGGCTCATTGTTACAGTATGGGCATAAGGCGTTTCTCTGGGTGTGTTTGGCTGACATAATGCCTACTGGACGCAAAATGCTGCAAAAGCATCGCCAAACGCGGCCTATTCAAACGAATGGAGCTGCACTGCAACCAAACTTGCACCCGGGGGGTTGTAATTGGGGTATCATTTTTATTGCAGCCCCAAAACTTTGCACACAGCGAACTCTGCACACAGCAAACTCCTAAACACTGCACTCTGTATGAAGCACACTCTTCATCCCTGCACTCTGTACGTAGAACACTCCCAAAATCGCCACTCTGTATATAGCAAACTCCTGAACCCTGCACTCTGTACATAGCACACTCCTGGACTCTGCACTCTGTATATTGCCCACTCCTGGATTCTGCACTCTGTATATAGCGCACTCCTGGACTCTGCACTTTTTTATATAGTGCACTTCTGAACTCCACACTCTGTACATAGCACACCACTGAACTCTGCACATAATAAACTCCTAAACACTGCACTCTGTACAAAGCACACTCCTTAACGCTGCACTTTGTATATTGCACACTTCTGAACCCTGCACTTTGTATATTGCACACTTCTGAACCCTGCACTTTGTACATGGCACACTTCTGTATGAAGTGCACTCCTCAACCCTGCACTCTGAACACAGGGCACTCCTGAACTCTGCACTCTGAACACAGGGCACTCCTGAACTCTGCACTCTGAACACAGGGCACTCCTGAACTCTGCACTCTGAACACAGGGCACTCCTGAACTCTGCACTCTGAACACAGGGCACTCCTGAACTCTGAACACAGGGCACTCCTGAACTCTGAACACAGGGCACTCCTGAACTCTGAACACAGGGCACTCCTGAACTCTGAACACAGGGCACTCCTGAACTCTGAACACAGGGCACTCCTGAACTCTGAACACAGGGCACTCCTGAACTCTGCACTCTGAACACAGGGCACTCCTGAACTCTGCACTCTGAACACAGGGCACTCCTGAACTCTGCACTCTGAACACAGGGCACTCCTGAACTCTGCACTCTGAACACAGGGCACTCCTGAACTCTGCACTCTGAACACAGGGCACTCCTGAACTCTGCACTCTGAACACAGGGCACTCCTGAACTCTGCACTCCGAACACAGGGCACTCCTGAACTCTTCACTCTGTATATAGCACACTCCTGAACTCCACATACATGGTCTAAAGCCTTGTACACATTGTTAGTTTTTTTTTCCGTTGGGTTGAATGGTAAAAAAAGCCGATATACTAACAATCCAATGTTAGTGCAGCAATTTTCCATGCTGTGCTATTGTGTTCTGAAAGGGGGTTGTCACACCATCAGAACACTCCGGTCAGCACTCTCAGCCATTGGCCGTTTGGCAGACCTTTTTCGGTTACGACCCTTGAAATAGCCGGCTTTTGTCAGATCGGCTGCCGTACACATGGGCCGAAAGTAAGCCGGTTTGTATTGAGCCGGCCGATGCCGCCGGCCCGTGTGTACTGGGCTTTACAGAGTCAACTGGCACTTTGATGGCAACCATAGCGCCGATGTGATCCTCAATGAAATTTGACACCACTGTTCTAATCAGGGCCGCCATCAGGAATTATGGGGCCCCCTACATAGCTTCAGGCATGGAGCAGAGAACCGGGGGGGGGGGACCTGAAAATGAGGAAGCATGGGGGTGCCTCCGCTAATTGAGAAGCGGGGGGGGCCCCTTTACAAAAAAATAAGGAAGATATATATATAAAAAAAGGGGTAGCAATCCGGGGCCCTGTGGACCTCTGGGCCTTTTAATAAAAAGAAAAAAAAAACCTCTGGGCCCTTTAATAAAAAAAATCTATAAAAAAAAAAAAAGGGGGGGTTGCCATCCGGGGCCCTTTAATAAAAAATAAATACAAAAAATATATATAAAAAATAAACATTAAAAAAAGGGGGGTTCCGACATGGGGCCCTGGGGACCTCTGGGCCCTTTAATAAAAAATAATTAAAAAAAAAATGTATATAAAAAAAATAAACATTAAAAAAAGGGGGGTTGCCACATGGGGCCCTGGGGACCTCTGGGCCCTTTAATAAAAAAAAAAAAAAAAAAAAAAAATTTTTATATATATATATATATATATATATATATATATATTATATATATATATATATATATATATATATATATATATTATTATTAAAAAAAGGTGGGTTGCCATCTGGGACCCTGGGGACCTCTGGGCCCGTTAATAAAAATAAAATAAAAATAAATATTTAAAAAAAAGGACGGTTGCCACATGGGGCCCTGGTGACCTCTGGGCCCTTTAATAAAAAGAAAATATATATATATATATATATATATATATATATATATTATTAAAAAAAAAGGGGGTTGCCATCTGGGGACCTCTGGGCCCTTTAACAAAAAATAAATAAAAAAAATATAAAAAAATAAACATTTATAAAAAAAAGGGGTATTGCCACATGGGGCCCTGGGGACCTCCAGGCCCCTGGGGACCTCTGGGCCCTTTAATAAAAAAATATATATATTTATTAAAAAAAAATTATATATATATATATATATATATATATATATATATATATATATATATATATACACACAAATAAATAAAAAATGTATATAAAAAAAAGGGAGGGGGGGGTTATCATCTGGCGACCTTGGGGCCCCTGGGGACCTCTGGGCCCTTTAATAAAAAAAAAATATTTTTTTTAATAAGAAATAAATAAAAAAAGGGGAGTTGCCATCCGGGGCCCTGGGGACCTCCGGACCCCTTACAAAAAAAAAGAAAAAGAAAAAAAAGGGGGTTGCCATCCGGGCCCCTTACAGGTGTACTGCCCGTACCCCCCTGGTTCTAATGAATAATTGGCACCTGCTTTGTACAGGGATGACTTTGGCCTGGGGTGGAATTGCCCAAGTCTCTGCTGGCAGGGGATCAGTCACAGAGGGGGGGGGGGGGGGGTTCCTAGAGGTAATGATTGCTCCGCTCTCGGAGGAGGTATTTCATGCCGTTCCTAGAGGTGACGTCTCGGCAGATGAGACCACGAGGCTCATGT
Organism: Rana kukunoris; assembly: GCA_029574335.1. NCBI lineage: Eukaryota > Metazoa > Chordata > Amphibia > Anura > Ranidae > Rana > Rana kukunoris. The sequence continues at coordinate 475,453,805 of CM056053.1, forward strand.
GATTATTTGTTCCATAAGGAAAGATCATCTGTGCCCCTTGTGCCCCCCCCCCCTCAGACTCTCATATACTCGCGCTGTGTCTTCACTGCAGGATATTAATACTCTGGAGGACGCGAGGAGCCGTGTGGGGACAACAGAAGAGCGGAGACCCTACAGAGGACAGACAGAAGAGCGGAGACCCTCCCTACAGACAGAAGAGCGGAGACCCTCCCTACAGACAGAAGAGCGGAGACCCTCCCTACAGACAGAAGAGCGGAGACCCTCCCTACAGACAGAAGAGGGAGAAGAGGACAGACAGACCGGCGTATGAAGAGGTAAGTGACCACCAAATGGCGTCTTCCCATTAGTAAGTAAGCTGCATCGTCTCCTCCAAAAGCGAGCTGACCTGTCAGTTACCACCGGAGCTCTCCACTCCAAATTGGTGGTAAACCTCGGACATGAAATCTGAACAAATCATATCTCTCTATAGTGTGTTCTAGTCTCAATCCAGAGCACTAAGTGTCATTTCTGTCTGCTGCCTCGTTCCTCTGCTCTCAGCGTGAGTCACTCCTGACAAGTTTTCCTGACACCAAGAGATAAAAAGGTGACAGGGGAAGGGAAATCTAGCACACAGCCTGTGATTGAAAGCCTCGGCACTGTTCTTATGTGATGTGTGAAAAGGGGGGGGGGTGTTAGGGTGACCGCATTTCTAAACTACCATTCAGGGACACCCCCCTTCCCAAAAATCAGCTTGTGGTGTAACAGATCACAGCACAGTGATTGGACACAAGTGGCGGGATTTATGATTTCTCCAATCACATGCAGGGGGCGGGGATTGTGCTCCTCCAGGCATTCCCGGCCAGGACAAGTACTGTCAGTGAGTAAAGGGGTGATGTGGCGGCCTTTTTTGGGGGCATCAGATTGGCCCGGGGGGGGGGGGGGGGTGGTGGCTGTGTCAGTTTCATTCCGGGACACTGTATTGTCCTGGAATGAATGTGCCCGGGACAGACCTGCAAAATGCGGGAAATCCGGGACCCGTGGTCACCCTAGGGTGTGTGTCCCTTACCTTCAATCAGTTCTGCAGAGTGTAACTTCAGCTCTCCTCCCCTTTTTTTCCGAAATCTCAGACAAGTTGTATAAATTCCGGACTTTGAATGGATGTAGGAAAGAAAGGGCAGCAGATATGGATGTAGAGAAGAGAAGGCAGCAGGTAAACTGGTACAACTTGTAGGAGGATTTGGTTAATCTCTGTGTATCTTCTGAAGCCAGTCACTTCACTGGGTATATGGAAGGGTTTACAAGCACTTTAACCACTTCCTGCCCAGTCAATAGTGTATTGACTTCCGGGAAGTGGTTCTGAAATCCTGACTGGACGTCTATCGAAGTCCTGCAGGATAACAGCCGCCGTGCGCCCGTGGGGGTGCGCAGCGCGCGGCAACCGGTGATGCGGGGTGTCAGTCTGACACCCTGCATCTCCGATCTCGTTAAAGAGCCTCCGGCGGAGACTCTTTATCACGTGATCAGCCGTGTCCAATCACGGCTGATCACGATGTAAACAGAAAGAGCAGTTGATCGCCGTTGATTGTTTATCAGCGCAGCCCCCCCTCGGATCTCCTCACTGGACCACCAGGAAAGCCCACACTAGACCACCAGGGAATAATAAAAAAAAACAAAAAACAAAAAAGGGGCGAAAAAATAAATAAATGACAGTAAAAAAACAAAGATGCCAATCAGTGCCCACAAATTGGCACTGATTGGCAACATGGATCCATCAGTGCCACCCCTCAGTGTCCATCAGTGCCACCCCACAGTGTCCATCAGTGCCACCCCACAGTGTCCATCAGTGCCCAGTGCCCACCTATCAGTGCCCATCTGTGCCACCCATCAGTACCCATCAGTGCCACCCATATGTGCCGCCCATGAGTTCCCATATGTGCCGCTTATGAGTGCCCAGTGCCACCTATGAGTCCCCTTCAGTGCCGCCCATCGGTGCCGCCTATGAGTGCCGCCTATGAGTGCCCATCAGTGCCGCATACCAGCGCTGCCTATCAGTGCCACCTCATTGGTGCCCATCAGTACTACCTTATCGGTGCCCATCAGTGCCGCCATATCAGTGCCCGTAATTGAAAGAGAAAACGTACTTATTTACAAAAAAATCTTTTTTTAGTTGTTGCGCAAAAAAAAGAAAACGCAGAGATCAAATACCACCAAAAGAAAGCTCTATTTGTGGGGAAAAAAGGACGTAAATTTTGTTTGGGTACAGCGTCGCACGACCGCGCAATTGTCATTCACTGAAAGCTGAAAATTGGCCTGGGCAGGAAGGTGCGTAAGTGGCCCCCCGGTATGGAAGTGGTTAATGGAGAAATTTAAAAACACAAAAAAAAATTGAATGATTCAAAATTGAGCTTTCAATTAAAAGCAGCCAAACGGCAGGCAGCTACATCTGTGATTTCTTTTTTTTTTTTTTCTCACTTTTTTTTTTTTTTAAGCAGAGCAATTAAAGAGATCCAACATTTTAACCACTTGCTTACTGGGCACATAAACCCCCTTCCTGCCCAGGCAAATTTTCAGCTTCCAACACTGCGTCCCTTTAACTGACAATTGCGCGGTCGTGCGACATGGCTCCCAAACAAAATTGGCGTCCTTTTTTTCCTCACAAATAGAGCTTTATTTTGGTGGTATTTGATCACCTCTGCCGTTTTTATTTTTTGCGTTATAAACAAAAAAAAGAGAGACAATTTAAAAATATATATATATATATATATATTTTACTTGTTGCTATAATAAATATCCCAATTTAAAAAAAAAACAAAAAAAAATTCTCAGTTTAGGCCGATACGTATTCTTCTACGTATTTTTGTAAAAAAAAAAATCGCAATAAGCGACTGCTTTGCGCAAAAGTTATAGCGCCTAGAAAATGAGGGACAGAATTATGATTTTTTTATATTTTTTTTTTTACTAGTAATGGCGGCGATCTGCGATTTTTTTATTGGGACTGCGACATTGCGGCGGACACATCGGACACTTTTGACACATTTTTGGGACCATTCACATTTATACAGCGATCAGTGCTATAAAAATGCACTATTTACTGTATAAATGTGACTGGCATTAAAGGGGTTAACACTAGGGGGTAAGGAAGGGGTTAAATGTGAGTCCTGGGTGTGTTCTAACTGTGTGGGGGGAGGGGGGGTGACTGGGGGAGGTGACCGATGCCGTGTCCCTATGTACAAGAGACACAGATCGGTCTCCTCTCTCCCTGACAGGACGTGGAGCTCTGTGTTTACACACACACACACAGCTCCACGTCCCTGCTCTGTCACCGCCGATCGCGGCCACCGGGTACACGCATCGAATCCTCGGTGATGCGACAGGACTGTTTTTTCCCGCTGCGCGCCACCCAGTGGCGCGCGCGGGGAATTACAACAGCATTGACGTCCAAAGACGTGACCCCGGCACCTCAGGTCCGCGCTGTTGACATCTTTTGTCAATAGCGCGGATCTGTACTGGTTAAAAACAATCTTCCATAAAACAAATATGTACATGTAATGTATTTTATGTGTGTTATTTATCTGTAAGTGCCTCCCTTGTGTACACATCCAAAGGCTGCTAGGTGTGGGCATCTTGGACATGCAGACTCAGAGCTGACACTCTAATAGTATTCCCCTTCGCTTCTTCCCCCGGCAGATTCATAGGAGGTTATGTAGGGAGGTGAGGGAAGGGGCAGAGGAGCTGGGTCAGCACAGATGGTATATACCATTGGAACCTTGGATTACAAGCATAATCCATTCCAGGAGAATGCTCGTAATCCAAGGCACTCGCATATCAAAGCGAGTTTCCCCATAGAAGTCAATAGAAACAAAGATAATTTGTTCCGCATTGACTTCCAAGGCATGCAATACCGCATGTGACCAGAGGTGGAGTGGGGGCGCCGGAGAGCCTTTGGAAATACTCAGGGACAGTCGGCTGATCTCGGAAACACCCGGGAACGGAGTATTTCCAAACGGCTCTGAACCGATCCGAGTGTCACCGGTGCCCCCTTGCACCTCTGGCCAAATTCGGTACTGCACTCCCCATTAGTTTGATTTCTGCTTGTTTCCACTGTAGACACTCCTAGAAGTGGAGATGGCGAGGAGGGTTGGGTTAGGCAGGGCCGGCCTTAGGTGTTCAGGCGCCCTGTGCGAGCTAATCCTGTGGCGCCCCCCCCCCCCCCCATCTTCACCCCTCACACCCTGGTTACCTAAACATACACAAAGAGGCTGTCTCTATCCACTGCCAGGAGCCTGGGGAGCGACAATGAGGAGGAAGAGGTGAGGCAAGAGTGAGCAGCGCCCCTAGGTGGCAGTGCGTCCTAGGCGGCTGCCTTCCTAATCCGCCTAGTGGTACCGCTGGCCCTGCTACCACTCACATTTTGCAAGCTGTGTTGGCCGCACGGCGCCTGTGTTGCCTATGGCGCCCTGTGCGGCCGCACAGCTCGCACACCCCAAAGGCCAGCCCTGAGGTTAGGGAATTCAGCCTTCCTGAATTTTTTTTTTTTAAATTTAGGCCTTACATGAGGTCTAAATGTGACTTTTTTCCCCAGGAAGGGTGAATTCCCTAACACAACCCCCCTCCCTCCTTGCCATCAATAAAATGCGGCGGCCGGCATTCTGCAACTGTGGGGGTGCTTCCAATTTTGACTGTTTTGTCATCAACTTCCTCACTGTGCTATATGTTTCTGCTGCACCATCTACTTAAAGTAGAATTATAGGCAACACTTTTACCATCCCTGTTCCACTGCAAAGATTTCCCATCACTTCCTGCTCTATGGGCAACCAGGAAGTAAGAGGAAATCTAAGTAAATTAAATCCCCCCCCCCTCCCCCAGGCCCTCAGAACTAGTGTCCTCCCTCGAAAATGTCAGGGCGAGTCTTAAACAACACAGGGTGTGGCCATTACAGGAAGGGGTGGGTCATATTTAAATTAGGGGGTGCACGAGATTAGTCAGGCCTAGGGCAGCACAAAACCTAAATACACCTCTGCCTATGCCTACATACATTTGATAGTAGGTGTCCCTCATTCCCATCTCAAAATGTTGGGAGGTGTGGAGTCCTAGGTAGGTTGTTAGCCCAGGAGGGGTGCAGGGCAGGCTATTCGTCCAGGATGGGTGCGGGGCAGGCTGTTAGTCCAGGATGGGTGCGGGCCAGGCTGTTAGCCCAGGATGGGTGCGGGCCAGGCTGTTAGCCCAGGATGGGTGCGGGCAGGCTGTTAGTCCAGGAGGGGTGCGGGGCAGGCTGTTAGCCCAGGATGGGTGCGGGGCAGGCTGTTAGCCCAGGATGGGTGCGGGGCAGGCTGTTAGCCCAGGATGGGTGCGGGGCAGGCTGTTAGCCCAGGATGGGTGTGGGGCAGGCTGTTAGCCCAGGATGGGTGCGGGGCAGGCTGTTAGCCCAGGATGGGTGCGGGGCAGGCTGTTAGCCCAGGATGGGTGCGGGGCAGGCTGTTAGCCCAGGATGGGTGCGGGGCAGGCTGTTAGCCCAGGATGGGTGCGGGGCAGGCTGTTAGTCCAAGAGGGGTGCGGGGCAGGCTGTTAGCCCAGGAGGGGTGCAGGGCAGGCTGTTAGTCCAAGAGGGGTGCAGGGCAGGCTGTTAGTCCAAGAGGGGTGCAGGGCAGGCTGTAAGCCCAGGAGGGGTGCAGGGCAGGCTGTTAGCCCAGGAGGGGTGCAGGGCAGGCTGTTAGCCCAGGAGGGGTGCAGGGCAGGCTGTTAGCCTGGTGGAGGGGTGCAGGGCAAGCTGTTAGCCTGGTGGAGGGGTGCAGGGCAAGCTGTTAGCCTGGTGGAGGGAGGGGGGTTTCCAAGGTAGGTTGTTATCCCAGGAGGAGTGTATGTGGCCTCATGCTGCCAGTTAGAAGACACAATATAATCTACCTGCAGATCAATATAGAACATGAAAAATAACAAAAATAAATAAAAAATAGAGCAATATGGCACCGGTAACATACCAAAAATACTTTATTACTACATTGAATATATAATACCATACGATACCGAAAAAGTAAAAAAAAAAAAATATGGCAGTAATATATTGTCAGTGAGCGATCAATGTCGTATCTCTCTAGTGGTTCTCTCTCTCTGATGCTCAGTACATTTCTAGTTTTGGCTCCACCCCCCTCCTTCTGAGGCGTGTTCATATTTTATTTCTATTATACTTTTATATTATATAAATACCGATCTCCCCACCAATCCGATCTTCTGTTTTTTAGCAGATTGCTGTCCAACGTGCTGGCCGGGGGAGTCCATATTTTCCTCTTTCCTGACCCCGCCCCCTTATTACTGACTTATCTTGCTTTGCCTTTTTATTGGTGTCTGTATTAAATATTTATAAATATAATGAAATAATGTAAACGTCTAAAAGGAAACGTTCTTATTATCGGGCCGCATGTGACATTAATTATAATGATTAGAGAAATAATTACTTTACGGTTTTCCCATGGAGGGGGGGGGGTGCTGTATGGTTGGGCAAAGGGAGGGGGAGGGGGGGGTTTTGGACTTTATGATGTTTATGTCTATTTTGGTGTATTTTATGACCGGCGGCGTGTCTGTTATTGGTATTTATCTGGCGGTGTACGCGCAGTGCCTTGTACGTTGTTGATGTTCAGTCCGGTGTTTGTACAGCCATGTGCAGCTCACATTGTGCTGTGTGATTGGAAAGGGAGGAGGGGGGTGGGGGGTGGGTCACACTCCGTCCAATGAGAGGCCTCCATCCTGTACACGCCCCCACTCTGTCCCCTGGTGTCACCCATGAGATAACAGCATGGAGCCATCAGCAAAAGACGTCATACAGGGACTCTCCCTATAAAAATAAGAAAATCTCATCTAAATGAATGAAAATGTTTATTTCTAATCACCGGGATCTGATTTACAACAGAGAAAAAATAAGAAAACAGGGAAGAAATTCCAAATTAACTTGAGTCCCCCCCCATATATCAGAGTCCCCATTAAACTCCCCTTTACACTGCAGTCCCCCTTTCATCAGAGTCCCCTCTTACATCTGAGCCCCATAAAAGTTCCCCCTTTATTCGGAGTCCCCCCTTTCCTCAAATTCCCCCCCCCCTTACATTAGTTCCCCCTTCAAACACCCCTTTACATAGGAGTCCCCCTTTCAACAGAATCCCTCATTTAAATGAGGGTTCCCATCAGAGGCCCCATCAAAGTTCCCCTTTACTTTAGAGCCCCCCCTTTTTTATCAGAGTCCCCCTATACATCAGAGTCCCCTTTTACATCTCAACCCCCATAAAAGTTCACGCTTTATTCGGAGTCCCCCCTTTCATCAGTCCCACCTTTACATTAATATCCCTAACAGACTTCCCTTTACAGAGCCTCCTTTTTACACGAGGGTTCCCATCAGCGTCCACTTTTACATCTGAGCCCCCATAAAAAGTTCCCCCTTTATTTGGAGTCTCCCTTTTCATCAGAGTCTCCCCTTACATTAGTGCCCCCATCAAACTGCCCTTTAGATAGGAGTCCTCCTTTCAACAGAATCCCTTTTTTACATGAGGGTTCCCCCCCACCATCAAAGTTTCCCCTTTACATCAGAGCCCCCCTTTTTTTATCAGTGTGCCCTTTACATCAGAGGCTCCTCTTTCTACAATTATCCCCATCAGAGCCCCCCTTTTTTTATCAGAGTCCCCCTTTACATCAGAGCACCCCCCTTTTTATCAGAGTCCCCCTATACATGAGAGCCCCCTCTTTCTACTATGATCCCCATCAGAGCCCCCCTCTTACATTAGAGTGCCCTTCATACCCCCCTTTCATCAGAGTCCCCTCAATTACATAAGGATTCCCATGAGTGTCCTCTCTTACATCAGAGCCCCTTCAAAATCCCCCCTTCCTTCCAGAGGTCAAGTGGTTAAAGAACCATTCAGCTCCAGTTTTCAAGACTGGATTCTAATGAGAGTCCTCTCTTACATCTGAGCCCCCAGAAAAGTTCCCCCTTTATTCAGAGTCCCCCCCCCCTTACATTAGTGCCCCCATCAAACACCCCTTTTCAACAGAATCCCTTATTTGCATGATGGTTCCCATCAGAGTCCCCTCTTATATCTGAGCCCCCATAAAAGTTCTCCCTTTATTCAGAGTCCCTTCTTTCCTCAGATCCCCCCCCCTTACATTAGTGCCCCCATCAAACACCCCTTTACATAGGAGTCCCCCTTTCAACAGAATCCCTTATTTACACAAGGGTTCCCATCAGAGGCCCCATCAAAGTTCCCCTTTACATCAGAGCCCCCCCTTTATATCAGAGTCCCCCTATACATCAGAGGCCCCTCTTTCTACAATGATCCTCATCAGAGCCCCCTCTTACATTAGAGTGCTTCCTTACATCAGAGTCCCCTTCATACTCCCCTTTCATAAGAGTCCCCTCATTACATAAGAATTCCCATGAGTATCCTCTCTTACATCAGAGCCCCTTCAAAACTCCCCCTTCCTTCCAGAGGTCAAATGGTTAAAAAGCCATTCAGCTCCAGTTTTCAAGACTGGATTCCCATGAGAGTCCTCTCTTACATCTGAGCCCCCATAAAAGTTCCCACTTTATTCAGAGTCCCCTCTTTCATCAGAGTCCCCCTCTTACATTAGTGCCCCCATCAAACACCCCTTTTGAACAGAATCCCTTATTTACATGAGGGTTCCCATCAGAGTCCCCATCAAAATTCCCGTTTACATCAGAGCCCCCCCTTTACATCAAAGCCCCCTCTTTCTACGATGATCCCCATCAGAGTCCCCTCTTATATTAGAGTTTTCCCTTACATCAGAGTCCCCTTTAAACTCCCCTTTCATCAGAGTCCCCTCATTACATAAAAATTCCCATGAGAGTCCTCTCTTACATCAGAGCCCCCCTTTCTACGATGATCCCCATCAGAGTCCCCCTCTTATATTAGAGTGCTCCCTTACATCAGAGTCCCCTTCAAACCCCACTTAACATAAGAGTCCCCATTTCATCAGATTCCCCTTCAAACTCCCCTTTCATCAGAGTCCTCTCTTACATCAGAGCCCCCTTTAAAATCCCCCCTTCCTTCCAGGAGGTCAAGTGGTTAAAGAACCATTCAGCTTCAGCTTGTAAAGCCTCGCACACCCAATCAGATTTGTATCGGACAAAGTGTAGGACTTTTGTCCGAAGGGCATTGGCCAGGAACTTGTATTGCATACAAAGGGCAAAGTATTGTCGGCCAACAAACACGAAACTACGTGTTTTTTCAGCTCTTTAGCGCCACCTTTTGGGCAACTTCTGCTAATGTTGTGTTATGGTGAGCGCTGGGTACACACGATCAGATTATCCGACAAAACACATTTGTTTGTCGGAAAATTTTAAAGCACGCTATCCCACATTTGTTGGCGGAAAATACGACAATTGTCCGATGGAGTGTATTTTCCCACAACAGCCTCTCATCACACAATTCCCATCGGAAAATCTGATCGTGGGTTCGGGCCTTTAAAAAATACTGATTGTTACAAAAGTGTAAAAAAAAAGGCCTGATCTCCAAGTGGCTTCTAGCAAAATCCACCATTTTATTCTCTAGGGCCTCTGCATAAAAAATAAATAAAAAGTATATGATGTTTGGGAGTTCCAAAAAAATAAAAAAATTATAAAAAAATAAAAATACAATTGGATTGTTACATGTAAACAAACGTTAAAAACAAAAAGTAAAAAGGCCTGATCTTCAAGTGGCTGCTGGCAATACCCACTATTTTATTCTCTAGGCTAGAGCCTCTGCTTTAAAAAAAAAAAAAAATATATATATATATAGAATGTTTGGGAGTTCTAACAAAAAAAAAAATACTGATTGTTAAATGTAAACAAAAGTGTCAAAAAAAAGGCCAGATCTTTAAGTGGCTGCTAGCAAAATCCACAATTTTATTCTCTAGGGCCTGTGCTTTTTGAAAAAAAAAAAGTAAATGATGTTTGGGAGTTCCAATTTTTTTTTTTCCATAAAAAAATAAAATAAAATTGGATTGTTACATGTAAACACACGTTTAAAAAAATAAAAATAAAAAAAGGCCTGATCTTCAAGTGGCTGCTAGCAATACCCACAATTTTATTCTCTAGGGCAGGGGTCTCCAAACTGTGGCCCTGGGGCCGAATGCGGCCCTTTGCTTGCCTTTATCCGGCCCTTGGGGAACTTTTTCTTCCAATGATACAAGACACCATTCTTCCCTCTGATACCAATGATGGGGCATCATTTCTTCCATTGACATCAGCGATGGGGCACTATTAATCCCACTAACCCAGTGTTTCTCAATTCCAGTCCTCACGCCCCCCCCAACAGGTCATGTTTTCAGGATTTCCCTCAGATGAAAAGGCTGTGGGAATTACTAAGGCAGTGAAACTGATCAAATCACCTGTGCAAAATAATGGAAATCCTGAAAACCTGACCTGTTGGGGGGGCGTGAGGACTGGAATTGAGAAACACTGCACTAACCCCAACCACAGGGGACTATTCCTCCCATTGACACCAATGATGGGGCTCTGTTCCTCAAACTGACATCAACAATGGGGTACTATTAATCCTACTGACACCAATGATAGTACACTAGTCCTCAAACTGACACCAACAATGGGGCACTATTAATCCCACTGAAACCAGTGATAGGGTGCCGATTCACCCCCTAATACCAAAGATGCATTGTTTACTCCCACTGATGCCAGGATACTTTTTACTCCCGATGACCACAGTTCGGCCCTCCTAAAGTCTGGAGGATATTAAACTGGCCCTTTGTTTAGAAAGTTTGGAGACCCCTGCCCTAGGGCCTCTGCTTTTAAAAAAAAAAGTATATGATGTTTGGAAATTTCCAAAATAAATAAATAAATAAATAAATACAATTGGATTGTTACATGTAAACAAACGTTTAAAAGCAAAAAGGCCTGATCTTCAAGTGGCTGCTAGCAAAATCCACCATCTTATTCTCTAGGGCAGGGGTGTCCAAACTTTTTTCTAAGAGGGCCAGATTTGATGAAATGAACATGCGTGAGGGCCGACTATTTTGCCTGGCATTCTTTGAACCATTAAAATTTGGTCTAAGTGTGTTTGTCCGAGCAACTAATACACGGCCCAACAAGAATTCTCCTGCCTTTGTGACTGTGTGTGGTGAAGAGATGAGCCAGGCGTGTTATTTGGATAAACTATATATAATGTAAGCGCTGCCTAGGACTAAGGATGAGCTTGGGTGTGTTATTTGGATATACCGTATTTATCGGCGTATAACACGCACAGGCTCACCATTGCCATGAATGCAGCCTTACAATTGCCATGAATGCAGCCTTACCAATGCAGCCTTACCATTGCAACCTCATCATTGCAACCAATGCAGCCTCACATGTGCCATAAATGCATCCTTACCATTGCCATCAGTGCAGCCTGAACGATGCCCATCTGCAGCCACGGAGGGCAGAGGGAGGGAGCGGGACGAGTGCCGACAGATTACAAACAGGAGAATGTCTTGTTTACCCTGTGGCCTCTTTAATACAAAGTCCTGCCTTCTATGATAGACAGAACAGTCGTCCAATGGCATCCCAGGAGACGGGACTTCCAATAGAGACGCTGCTGAGTAAACAGGAGATTCTCTTCATGTTATCTGATGCCGCTCGTCCTGCCCCCTCCCTGTCCCCTCCAAGGCAGCGCCAATAAATGCAGTATACATCTTTTGTGGCCCTGGGGGCCACAAACAATATATATATCCAAATCCCCAGGGGGCCATATTAAATCAACAGGGGGCCGCATTTGGCCCCCGGGCCTGACTTTGGACATGCCTGCTCTAGGGCCTCTGCTTTAAAAACAAATATAGAATGTTTGGGAGTTCTAACAAAAACAAACAATACCAATTGTTACATGTAAACAAAAGTGATAAAAAAAAAAGGCCTGATCTTCAAGTGGCTGCTAGCAGGCTTCAATAAGTGCTGAAGCCTGCTAGCAGCTTTAAAAAAAGAAAAGCTTGCTGTTCACACGGCTCTTATATAAGCTGAAGCACGTGGGAAACCAACCTGCGTGCCGGAATCTCATGCACCGGAGCTGGACACCTCCCGCTCTCATGTGGTGATTTACAAATCTGCAGATTCGGTGTCTGGCCGCACCTGAGCTCATCAGGAACTGGTTATTCCGGCTGCTGATTCCTCCAAGAATCATTCAGAACACACAGGAGGCGCCCCGCCAGGACAGGGCTCAGCGCCAATGTGGACACAATACACGTGGAATAGAGCGCCGCAGATCATTGAACGGGAAAGGTAATCAATATTATTGATTGTTTAGGGTGGTCTCGCTGTTCTGAGTTCTGGGGGGGGGGGGGTTGGCATCACTAAATAAAAAACAGAAGAATCTATTTCAACAGCCTATTGGATTTTTGTTGCTTATGGTCACCCCAGTGGTGGCTGGTGGTAATTACATTTTTTTTGGGGGGGGTGGCCTGGTGCACTTACCCCATCTATGGTGGGCAGCGCTTCACTGGTGGCTTCCCTTGCTTGGAGGTGGTGACGGCTTTCCCTCCCGCTGCTCCCCCACAGTAACAGCGGCGGCTGACGTTTCTTCCCTTCTCCTCCTCGGCGGCCAATTGGGAGTCTTCTCTTTTTTTCAGCCAATCGGAAAACGTGTCTCAGACCTGCTTCTGATTGGCCGGATTGAGGATCGGTGTTTCAATATAGAATATTCATTCGCTGCTGTAACACCTGGGTGGGCTCCTGGCGCAATGCTCTGCAACTCGAGGCCACTCTATTTTGAAGCCTATTAGAGCCTCTGACTCTAATCAGGTGTTTAAAAAAAGACAAAATTCACCCGCCCCCTGCGTGCTGAAAGGGGCCGGACGACTGAATAGGGGGTGGCGGTGTCCTGTCCAAATAGCGGCTGTGGATAGAGGGAGGGGTGGCGCTCCAGCACCCCTATTGGACGGGCCGCCACTGGTTCACCACCCTTAGGGCTCATTTATGTGGACTCTGGATTGTATTTTTTTTTCCTACAGTCCTATAAAGTGACCTGTGATGGATTGCTTTTCAGAGAGGGTTGACAGACAGGTGGCTCAGAGGTCATTTGCAATTTTTTTTTTTTGCCTTGCTCTGGATTAACTGTGGGCAGTGCCTATCCTGACCTCCCTGGGGCCCTAAGCAAATTAAAGTTGAGAAGTGGGGGGAGGGGGTGTTCTGCTGTCGGAAATGGCATTTTACATTAAAGTGCGAAGCGGGGGGTGCTGATTTCTTACCTCTTCTCCCATGCAGCCAGTGAGTTGAGAAGCAGGGTGAGGGGCTACTAGAGGCCCTGCCTTCTCACCAGACGGGGCCTCTAGTAATTTGGGGGGCCCTCCCCAGCTTTGGGGTGCCCTAAGTGGCTTGCATAGTGAGCCTATAGGGCGGATCGGCCCTGACTGTGAGTATAGTATAGTATACAATAGTTGAGGTTTTTTTATTTGACTTTTTTCTGTGGGTTGAACTGGATGGATTCAATGATATTAATTATGTAACTATATATTCGGAACACCTGTGGTGTGCTTTTTATTTTTTATTTTTTAATGGGCGGGTGGTTGAGCTGTGGTCTTGGCTCCACCCACCTAAACAAAGGGCATACAGCCACAGCAAAAAAAAATAAAATTAAATTTAGGGGGCCAGTACTGCTGCTGCCGAATGCAGCCTATTGGGGCTGTGCTGTAGCCACGTGCAATGCCAGGTGTTGTGGCGAGGCGGGTCAGCATTTTTAGGGTTAAAAGAGACGGCAAGGAGCCAATATTTTGCAATTTTTCAAACACCTCTTTAAATTGATCCACTGCAGATCGCTTTTCAGAGGGGTGGCAGGCATTGGTGTCTGCTCCATAAGGCAAGGGGGGGGGGGGGGCGATTGCCCCCCCGCCTGAGATTGGGATTTTAAAACAGTAGGGTGACCACATTTCCAAACTACCATTCAGGGACACACACACACCCCCCCCCCCCTTCCCAAAAATCAGCTTGTGCTGTAACAAATCACAGCACAGTGATTGGACACGAGGCGGGATTTATTTCACCAATCACAGACAGGTGGTGAGTATTGTGCTCCTCCAGGCATTCCCGACCAGGACAAGTACTGTCAGTGAGTAAAGCGGTGATGTGGCGGCCTTTTTTGGGGGAATCAGATAGGCCTGGGGGGTGGCTGTGTCAGTTTCATTCCAGGACACTGTATTGTCCTGGAATGAAGGTGCCCGGGACAGACCTGCAAAATGCTGGACCCCCCCCCCCCCCGCTGCCATCCGGTGCTTCTCCGGGCTCTCCCGTGTCATCGGGGGCCCGGAGAAAGAATCATCCAGCCCCGGATGAGAATCATAGAGATGACTGGTGACCAGATGGTCACCAGTCATCTTTATGATCATCGGAGGCCACCCAGAAGTAAACAAAGTTGCGATTGTGCCTAGTAAGCATGAGATCGGTGAATATTTTTTCCCCGATCTCATGCTTTCCAGCCTGGAGGAGAGATGTGACGTCTTATTGACCCGTCACACACTATTCCTATTACAAGGGATGTTTACATTCCTTGCAATAGGAATAAAAGGGATCAAAAAAATAAAAATGTAAAAAAAAGTAAAATAAATAATAAAAACAAATTTAAAATGCCCCTGTCCCCGGTAGCTTGCACTCAGCAGCGAACGCACACGTAAGTCCCGCCCATGTATGTCAACGCCGTTCAAACCACACATGTGAGGTGTCGCCGCGTGCAACAATTCTCGCACTAGACCTCCTCTGTAACTCTAAACTGGTAACCTGTAAAAAAAATTCAAAGCGTCGCCTATGGAGATTTTTAAGTACCGAAGTTTGGTGCCATTCCATGAGTGCGCGCGATTTTAAAGCGTGACATGTTAGGTATCTATTTACTCGGCGTAACTTCATCTTTCATATTTTACAAAATTGGGCTAACTTTACTGTTTGTTTTTTTTTTTTTTTTTTAGTTTGTGAAACCATTTTTTTTTCCCAATAAAAAGGTGTTTGAAAAATTATTGCGCAAATACTGTGCAAGATAACAAGTTGCAATGACCGCCATTTTATTCCCTAGGGTGTTCTGAGTAATTTTCTAGCAAAAGAATGATGATTTGTACATGTAGGAGAGAAGTGTCAGAATAGGCCCGGTATGGAGGTGGGTATAAAAGCCTAGTTTTGAAGGGGTTAAGGGGGTGTGGCAAGGGGTGTGTCCTATGCCTGCATACTTTTGCTGTTAGGTGTCCCTTATTCCCATCTCAAAAAGTTGGGAGGTATGGTCTTTATGCTCCTCAATGCAATGCTGGTGGGAGGGGCCAAGAAAGAACATGACATCACCTGGCCTGTCCCTCTTTTAATTGTGGAGGTTGAATGTTGACAAGGGTGATCTGCATGCAATGGGAACGCCCACTCCTCCAGACTGACACCCACCCGTCAAGAGGTTTTGAGATTTGCAAAACTCCTCCCACTTCTTGCATCAGGACTGAGGGCTCTTGAAGCTCTCAGTCCTGATGCAAGAAGTGGGAGGAGTTTTGCAAATCTCAAAACATCTTGACGGGTGGGTGTCAGTCTGGAGGAGTGGGCGTTCCCATTGCATTGCATGCAGACCACCCTTGTCAACATTCAACCTCCACAATTAAAAGAGGGACAGGCCGGGAAGGAAAGTGCTAGATGATGCTGGACGTCCTCCAGCCAGGAAATGAGGAGAGGCTCCGACTTGCTGCAGCTTCTAATGCATATAGTGAGAAGCTCACACAGGGCCGCCATCAGGAATTATGGGGCCCCTTACACAGCTTCAGGCATGGGCCCTCTGGAGCAGCGAACTGCCACCTGAAATTGAGAAGCGGGGGGGGGGGGGGGTTTGGGGGCTGCCGCTAATTTTATACAGTATATATAAAAAAATATATACATACATAAAGGGGGGGGTAGCCACCCGGGGATCTCTGGGCCCTTTAATAAAAATAAAAAAATGATTATATATGTAAAAAAAAAATTATTAAAAGGCCCTGGATGGCAACCCCCCCCCCCTTTTTTTTTTTTATAAAAAAAATAAATATTTTTTTTATATATAGAATTTTTTTGTTATTATTATTATTATTAAAGGGCCCTTTAATAAAAATAAACCCCTGGGCCCTTTAATAAAATATAAATAAAAGAAAATATAAAAAAATTAAAATTTATAAAAAATAAATTAAAAAAGGGGGGTTGCCATCCGGGGACCTCCGGGCCTTTTAATTAAAACAAAAAATTATATAAACAAAAAAAGGGGGGGTTGCCACATGGGGCCCTGGGAACATCTGGGGCCTTTAATAAAAAATATATATACAGGTGTACTGCCTGTACACCCCTGATGGTGGCCCTGAGCTCACAGTGTGCAGTGAAATCAGAGGTAGATATTTCAGTCCAGGAGATGAGGTGCCGGTACAGTTGTGCAAGACAGAAGGGGGGGTCAGATATAAGGAAGCTCTTTAGAGAAGATTCCAATCCAACATAAAGCCGGGCGTTTGTTGTGCAATCTGTGTGTTCCTAAAATCGCACACGCGGCCAATCATCTTCCTCGCCTTCTATCCTTCGGGTTATATGAGGAAGTAAATGGTTGAACCGTCTCGTCTCCTCCCCAGCAGACTGAGGCCAGACCCTGCAGACTTTATTTCTGAGTCACGTTGCCCCCATGTGACCTGAACCTTTAATTAGTGGGTGTGGCTTCTGACGAAACTCATTAAATGGTAATTAATGGGTGTGGCTTCTAATTAAACTCACTAAATGGTTCAGTTCAGGACGTGAGGAGCGTTTTTCCCCTGTTTAGCATCTTCCAAATTGCTGCAAAGCAGAAGATGTCCTACACCGGGATGTCTCGAGTCGCATGCTTTGCCGGGACTGGGTCATCCATTGCCCTGAAGGGAAGGTGGCAAACTGCGCCCCTGACCCGAGTGGAGGAGGGGGTGGGGCTAATGGAGGTGCGTGCAGCAAAATTTTTAGGGGTTAAAACGAGCAATAAAAAGGTGATATCTCCTCACCTAAGGGCTACTTAGTGTAAATGAGCCCTAAGGGAGAGAGGAGGATCTCAAGAGTGGGGAAGGGGGTCTGTGGCTAAGTTGCCCCCTCATGAATTCGAAGTCCATCTCAATGGCTGGATCGAGGGGGGGGGATGCTGGGGTAAGACTGTGCCCCCCCCACTGCCCTGCTGACCTCCTATGCTTTTTTCAGCTGACCCCCCTGTACACTGCCCTTTTGACCCCCCCTGTACACTGCCCTTCTGCCTCCTCCCCGTATGCTGCCCTACTGACCCCCCTGTACACTGCCCTTCTGCCCTCCCATATGCTGCCCTAATGACCCCCCTGTACAGTGCCCTACTGCCCCCACCCCGTATGCTGCCCTACTGACCCCCCTGTACACTGCCCTTCTGCCCTCCCATATGCTGCCCTAATGACCCCCCCTGTACAGTGCCCTACTGCCCCCACCCCGTATGCTGCCCTACTGACCCCCCTGTACACTGCCATTTTTGACCCCCCCTGTACACTGCCCTACTGCCCCACCCCGTATGTTGCCCTACTGACACCCCTGTACACTGCCAATTTTTGACCCCCCCTGTACACGGCCCTACTGCCCCCTCCCCGTATGCTGCCCTCCCATGTGCTGCCCTACTGACCCCCCCCTGTACACTGCCATTTTTGCCCCCCCCTGCACACTGCCCTACTGCCCCCTTCCCCGTATGCTGCCCTACTGACCCCCCTGTACATTGCCATTTTTGACCCCCCTTGTACACTGCTCTACTGCCCCCTCCCCGGATGCTGCCCTGCTGACCCCCCCCTGTACACTGCCATTTTTGAACTCCCCTGTACTAGGGTGACCACATTTACAAACTACCATTCAGGGACACCCCACTTCCCAAAAATCAGTCTGTGTCTGTAACAAATCACAGCACAGTGATTGGACACAAGAGGCAGGATTTATGATTTCTCCAATCACAAGCAGGGGGCGGGGACTGTGCTCCTCCAGGCATTCCCGGCCAGGACAAGTACTGTCAGTGAGTAAAGCGGTGATGTGGTGGCCTTTTTTGGGGGCATCAGATTGGCCCGGGGGGGTGGCTGTGTCAGTTTCATTCCGGGACACTGTATTGTCCTGGAATGATGGTGCCCGGGACAGACCTGCAAAATGCGGGACTGTCCCGGGCAATCCGGGACACGTGATCACCCTACTCTGTACACTGCTATACTGCCCCCCCCCGTACACTGTTTTATCTATGCCATGAAGAATGAAGGCAAAAGGGGGTTCAACCCGGACCCGGTGCTAGCAAGGGATACCTAAATAAAGTGTCCGATGAGTGTGTATATATGTATGTGTGTGTGTGTATATACTGTATATATATATATATATATTACACACACACACAGTACATACTGTATATTATATATGGAGGAAGTCATGGTTGTCAGAGTCACCCAAACTGGGCAAAAAAAAAAACATGCCTGCCTTTGTTCATCCCCGTATGCCTTGGGGGTGATGGGATTAGTAGTTTTCAAAAGATAACCTTTTTTCTTCATCTCACGGGAAGTAGTGGGGACACTGTATTTCTGTCAGGGTCAACAGGTTTTTTCTGTACTTGCTGAAAGTACTCTTTAAGCCTGAAAAAATAAAACAAATGCAACCAGGACTGATTGGATGAAATGTATTACATTTTTGGGTTTAGTTTTACTGCAGGCTTTGTAACTTCTCTCCCCTGTGTTTTTGTTTTTTATAATATTCTTCTTCAGAGATTCCTCAGTTGCTGTGTACTTATGGAGAGGAATGAATATTGTTTTACTTTTACCGTAGGGAACCCTGAGATTTGTTTTGAACAGAGATTGCTCTCCTCTACCAGAGGCCAGATGATCCTCTGATCCCAGTATATGATCGTAGTCTCTGCAGTGACACAGGGATTTTCCAGATGCTGTCTTATGAAATACGTGTCATAACACATCTCTGTGGACGATATGTAAATGTTCTGATATATGAGACGTTCTCAGTTCCTATCAGCTCTCTGTGTAAACATTAAATCACCTGCTACAAGGGCAGAATATTCTCTCCATTCTACCATCGTACCGGATCTGTTCAGGGTTATCCAAGAGTGGGCTCTGGACTGAACTGGTGATATCACAGCAAGAAGGAACAATAGTGAGTCTTGGCTGAAGGGTGGGAAGTGGGGAGTCTGAAGGTTCTGGGCTAGGGGGTGAAGAATGGAGGGGAGTCTGGAGGTTCTGGAATGGGGGTGAAGAATGGAGGGGAGTCTGAAGGTTCTGGGCTAGGGGGTAAAGAATGGAGGGGAGTCTGGAGGTTCTGGAATGGGGGTAAAGAATGGTGGGGAGTCTGGAGGTTCTGGAATGGTGGGGAGTCTGGAGGTTCTGGAATGGTGGGGAGTCTGGAGGTTCTGGAATGGAGGGGAGTCTGCAGGTTCTGGAATGGAGGGGAGTCTGGAGGTTCTGGAATGGAGGGGAGTCTGGAGGTTCTGGAATGGAGGGGAGTCTGGAGGTTCTGGAATGGAGGGGAGTCTGGAGGTTCTGGAATGGAGGGGAGTCTGGAGGTTCTGGAATGGAGTGGAGTCTGGAGGTTCTGGAATGGAGGGGAGTCTGGAGGTTCTGGAATGGGGGTGAAGAATAAGGGGAATCTGGAGGTTCTGGAATGGGGTGAAGAATGGAGGGGAGTCTGGAGGTTCTGGAATGGAGGGGAGTCTGGAGGTTCTGGAATGGGGTGAAGAATGGAGGGGAGTCTGGAGGTTGTGGGCTAGGGGGTGAGGAATGGAGGGGAGTCTGGAGGTTGGGGGTGAAGAATGGAGGGGAGTCTGGAGGTTGTGGGCTAGGGGGTGAGGAATGGAGGGGAGTCTGGAGGTTGGGGGTGAGGAATGGAGGGGAGTCTGGAGGTTGTGGGCTAGGGGGTGAGGAATGGAGGGGAGTCTGGAGGTTGTGGGCTAGGGGGTGAGGAATGGAGGGGAGTCTGGAGGTTGTGGGCTAGGGGGTGAGGAATGGAGGGGAGTCTGGAGGTTCTGGGCTGGGGGATGAGGAGTGGAGGAGCATTTGGGGGTTCTGGACTGAGGGTGAAAAATGGAGGGGAGTCTGGAGGCTCTTCTCTGGGTGATGATGAGGGGAGTCTGGAGGCTCTGGGGATGAGGAGTGGAGGGAAGTTTGGAGGTTCTGAGCTGGGGGGAAAAGTGAAGGGGAGTTTGGAGGATGAGAAGTTTAGAGGTTCTGGGCTGGGGAATGTGGAGGGGTGTTTGGAGGTTCTAAGCCTGGGGATGAGGAGTTTGGAGGTTCTGGGCTGGGGGATATGGAGGGGAGTCTGGAGGTGATGGGGAGTTTGGAGGATCTGCTCTGGGGGATGAGGAGTGGAGTGAAGTCTGGAGGTTCTGGGGTGGGGTGAACAGAGTTTGGAGGCTGAGGGATGAGGAGTTTGGAGGCTCTGGGCTGGGGGATAAGAAGTGGACGGGAGTCTGGGGGCCCTGCTCTGGGGGATGAGGAGTGGAGGGAAATTTTGAGGTTCTGGGGTGAACAGTGGAGGGGAGTTTGAAGGCTGAGGGATGGGGAGTTTGGAGGCTCTGGGCTGCGGGATATGGAGGGGAGTCTTGAGGTTCTGGCATGGGGGTGAAGAATGGAGGGGAGTCTGGGGGCACTGTGATGGTGAGTGAGGACTGGAAGGGAGTATAGGGGCTTTGGAATGGGAGGTGATGAATGTGGGGGAGTCTGAGGACAACAAGGGGCTCTAGGCTGGTGGGTGAAGTGAGGGGGGGGGGTCTGGGGACTCTTAGCTGGGAGATGAGGAATAGAGTGGAATCTGGGAGTTCTGGGTTAGGATGTGAGGAGCGGAGAGCAGTCAGGAAGCTCTAGGATCAGAGGTGAGCAGCTGAAGGTACTCTGAAATGGGAGGTGAAGAATGTGTGCGAGTCTGGGGGTTCTGGGCTGGGGGGTGAGGAGTGGAGGGGAGTCTGGATGCTCTGCTCTGGGGGATGAGGAGTGGAGGGAAGTTTAGAGGTTCTGGGTTGGGGTGAACAGTGGAGGGGAGTTTGGAGGCTGGGGAATGAGGAGTTTGGAGGATCTCGGCTGGGGGATGTGGAGGGGTGTCTGGAGGTTCTGGCATGGGGGTGAAGAATAGAAGGGAGTCTGGAGGTTCTGGGCTAGGGGGTGAAGAATGGAGGGGCATTTGGGGGTGAAGAATGGAGGTGAGTTTGAAGGCTCTGCCCTGGGGGATGAAGAGGGGAGTCTGGAGGCTCTGCTCTGGGGGATGAGGAGTGGAGGGAAGTTTGGAGGTGCTGGGGTGGGGTGAACAGTGGAGGGGAGTTTGGAGGCTGAGGGAGGAGGAATTTGGAGGTTCTGGGCCTGGGGATGAGGAGTTTGGAGGCTCTGCTCTGGGGGATGAGGAGTGGAGTGAAGTCTGGAGGTTCTGTGCTGGGGTGAACAGGGGAGGGGAGTTTGGAGGCTGGGGGGTGAGGAGTTTGGAGGTTCTTGGCTGGGGGATGTGGAGGGGAGTCTGGAGGTTCTGGCATGGGGGTGAAGAATGGAGGGGAGTCTGGGGGCACTGTGATGGTGAGTGAGGACTGGAGGGGAGGTGATGAATGTGGGGGAGTCTGAGGACGACAAGGGATTCTGGGGGCTCTAGGCTAAGGTGACCAGATTTTTAAAATGAAATCCGGGGACATATATTTTCTTTACTAGTAATGGCGGCAATCAGCGACTCTCTGCCCATCGCCGCCCGCCTCACAGACTCTCAAGACTTACTCTTTGGGCCCCGGCTACTACTGGATGGGGAGAGGAGGAAGATCTCTCTGCCAGGGAAGGCAAGGAGATAGGCAGGTGGCTGGCCAGGATTTGAGCCAAGGCAGAAGAACATGTGAGCGAAGCTGAAGAAATATTCCCTCCGCTCCGACCAGCACATGATCATCAGAAAGGGGCACAGATAATGGGAAAATACAACCCCCCTATGCTAGTAGGCACGGCAGAGTGGGGGTGTGTAATTCTAATTTTTTTAATTTAATTCTGCACTGACTGTCCTTGAAATTGCCCCTGCCCCCTATTAAATCCAAACTGGGGACAAAACCAGGGACAGACTTGGTTCGGGGACAGTGTCCTCAATTAGGGGACTGTCCACTGAAACTGGGGATGTCTGGTCACCCTACTAGGCTGGTGGGTGAACTGAGAGGGGGTCTGGGGTCTCATAGATGGGAGATGAGGAATAGAGGGGAGTCTGGGTGTTCTGGGTTAGGAGTTAAACAATGAAGGAGAGCCTGGGGGCTTTGAGTTGAGAGGGGAAGAGCCGAAGAACTGAGGTAGTTTAGGGAATCTGGGATGGAAGATGAAGAATGTAGCAGGATCTGGGGGCTTTAGACAGGGATAGGAGAATATTATTATAGGGGACTCTGGGCTGGTGGGTAAAGAGTGAGGGGGAGTTTGGGGGCTTTGGGATTTTAAGTAACGAATGAAAAAAATGTGTGTGTGTGTGGGGGGGGGGGGGGGTTGAGGGCTCTGTGAGGTGAGAAGTGGAGGAATATCTGGGATCTGTAGGATGGAAAGTGATCTGCTGAGGAGAGTCTGGGGCTCTGAGCTTGTGGGTGAACAGTGAGAGTAGTCTAGGAGTTCTGGAATGGGGGAGGAGGACTGAAAGTCTGGGGGCTCTGGAATGGGGGGGGTAAGGACTGGAGGGAAATTGGGGGGGGGGGCTCTGGAATGGGGTGGGTGAGGAGTGGAGGGAAATTTGGAGGGCTCTGGAATGGGGGATGGGGAGGGACGTTTGGGGGGCTCTGGAATTTGGGGTGAGTAGTGGAGGAAGCCTGGGGGAACTAAAATGGGGATAAGGAGTGGAATGGAGAGTGGGGAGGGAAGTCTGGGGCCTCCTGGAATGAGAGGTGGGGAGGGAAGTCTGGGGCCCCTGGAATGCGAGGTGGGGAGGGAAGTCTGGGGCCTCCTGGAATGGGAGGTGGGGGGGGAAGTCTGGGGCCTCCGGGAATGGGAGGTGGGGAGGGAAGTCTGGGGCCTCCTGGAATGGGAGGTGGGGAGGGAAGTCTGGGGCCTCCTGGAATGGGAGGTGGGGAGGGAAGTCTGGGGCCTCCTGGAATGGGAGGTGGGGAGGGAAGTCTGGGGCCTCCTGGAATGGGAGGTGGGGAGGGAAGTCTGGGGCCTCCTGGAATGGGAGGTGGGGAGGGAAGTCTGGGGCCTCCTGGAATGGGAGGTGGGGAGGGAAGTCTGGGGCCTCCTGGAATGGGAGGTGGGGAGGAAAGTCTGGGGCCTCCTGGAATGGGAGGTGGTGAGGGAAGTCTGGGGCCCCTGGAATGGGAGGTGGGTAGGGTAGTCTGGGGCCCCTGGAATGGGAGGTGGGGAGGGAAGTCTGGGGCCCCTGGAATGGGAGGAGGGGGAAGTCTGGGGGCCCTGGGATTGGGGGGTGAGGATGGAGGGAAGTCTGAGGGTTCTGGATTGGAGGTGAGAAGCTGGGGCAAGTGATGAAAAGTCTATGATGGGATTGGAAGGTCCATGTGGGTTTTTCTAATGCACTTGTGTTTGATTGTTGTATTGTTGGGTTGGGTGGAATATACATTTGTTGTGCACTGTAGGCAGCGTGTGATCTGTGTGGTGCTTGGAGTGCTTCTGCCGGGTTCTTGGCACAGACTTGCATGGGAACATTTTGTCCAAACTCTGATCTGAGTGTAATGGATACAATGGGACTTTGTACAGATGTGATTGTCTCACTCTGCAGATGTCCGTTACTTGTAGATACGTAGACGATCTTCCCAATGAGAAAAATGAGTGAACAGAAACTTGTCCCTTTTGTGCTTAAACCTCTTTGCTGCTTCCAGGACCCGCCACATATGATCCTCCCCAATCACTGCAACTGAGTTGTATCACATGTGTTCTGTATCCGCCCATGGATATACAGGTCATTCTCAAAAAATTAGCATATTGTGATAAAGTTCATTATTTTCTGTAATGTACTGATAAACATTAGACTTTCATATATTTTAGATTCGTTACACACAACTGAAGTAGTTCAAGCCTTTTATTGATTTATTGATTTTGGCATACAGCTCATGAAAACCCAAAATTCCTATATCAAAACATTAGCATATCATGAAAAGGTTCTCTAAACAAGCTCTTAACCTAATCATCTGAATCAACTAATTAACTCTAAACACCTGCAAAAGATTCCTGAGGCTTTTAAAAACTCCCAGCCTGGTTCATTACTCCAAACCGCAATCATGGGTAAGACTGCCGACCTGACTGCTGTCCAGAAGGCCATCATTGACACCCTCAAGCAAGAGGGTAAGACACAGAAAGAAATTTCTGAACGAATAGGCTGTTCCCAGAGTGCTGTATCAAGGCACCTCAGTGGGAAGTCTGTGTGGAAGGAAAAAGTGTGGCAAAAAACGCTGCACAACGAGAAGAGGTGACCGGACCCTGAGGAAGATTGTGGAGAAGGACCGATTCCAGACCTTGGGAAACATCCAGAGCCACCGTGTACAGGCGTGTGCAGGAAATGGGCTACCGGTGCCGCATTCCCCAGGTCAAGCCACTTTTGAACCAGAAACAGCGGCAGAAGCGCCTGACCTGGGCTACAGAGAAGCAACACTGGACTGTTGCTCAGTGGTCCAAAGTACTTTTTTCTGATGAAAGCAAATTTTGCATGTCATTCGGTAATCAAGGTGCCAGAGTCTGGAGGAAGACTGGGGAGAGGGAAATGCCAAAATGCCTGAAGTCCAGTGTCAAGTACCCACAGTCAGTGATGGTCTGGGGTGCCATGTCAGCTGCTGGTGTTGGTCCACCATGTTTTATCAAGGGCAGGGTGAATGCAGCTAGCTATCAGGAGATTTTGGAGCACTTCATGCTTCCATCTGCTGAAAAGCTTTATGGAGATGAAGATTTCATTTTTCAGCACGACCTGGCACCTGCTCACAGTGCCAAAACCACTGGCAAATGGTTTACCGACCATGGTATTACTGTGCTCAATTGGCCTGCCAACTCTCCTGACCTGAATCCCATAAAGAATCTGTGGGATATTGGGAAGAGAAAGTTTAGAGACGCGAGACCCAACACTCTGGATGAGCTTAAGGCCGCTACCGAAGCATCCTGGGCCTCCATAACACCTCAGCACTGCCACAGGCTGATTGCCTCCATTCCACGCCGCATTGAAGCAGTCATTTCTGCAAAAGGATTCCCGACCAAGTATTGAGTGCATAACTGAACAGAATTATTTGAAGGTTGACTTTTTTTTAATTAAAAACACTTTTCTTTCATTGGTCGGATGAAATATGCTAATTTTTGGAGATAGGAATTTGGGGTTTTCATGAGCTGTATGCCAAAATCATCAATATTAAAACAAGAAAAGGCTTGAACTACTTCAGTTGTGTGTAATGAATCTAAAATATATGAAAGTCTAATGTTTATCAGTACATTACAGAAAATAATGTACTTTATCACAATATGCTAATTTTTTGAGAATGACCTGTACATTCTTGGGCCTTGTTCACACAAGTGGTACCTACAGAAAGTTTTCCCATTTAGGAGGGTTAAGCACATATATTTAAAACATTTGCCGGTGCATTGCCATGAAATGAGATTTGCCATGGAATGAGATGGTCCGCCTCCATCACATTCTATTGGCTCACTCATGTCACGTGACCTATTTAAACGTCAAGTATTGACGCAAACATCAGTCACAGCTAGGCTATCATAGGGAGAGGATCTCCTCTCCCTGTGATTGCCCGATAGCGCTGTCAGCAGCGTGCCTCCCGCCAGCGCTAAGTACACCCGCGCCCGCAGCTCTATCATAGGGAGAGGATCCAGCTAGGCTATTATGTCAGCAGCGTGCCTCCCGCCAGCGCTAAGTACACCCCGCGCCCGCAGCTCTATCATAGGGAGAGGATCCAGCTAGGCTATTATGTCAGCAGCGTGCCTCCCGCCAGCGCTAAGTACACCCCGCGTCCGCAGCTCTTCCCCGTCCCCCGTGCTCGCAGCTCTACGGGCGCGGGGTGTACTTAGCGCTGGCGGGAGGCACGCTGCTGACATAATAGCCTAGCTGGATCCTCTCCCTATGATAGAGCTGCGGGCGCGCGGGGTGTACTTAGCACTGGCGGGAGGCACGCTGCTGACAGCGCTATCGGGCAATCACAGGGAGAGGAGATCCTCTCCCTATGATAGCCTAGCTGTGACTGATGTTTGCGTCAATAATTGACGTTTAAATAGGTCACGTGACATGAGTGAGCCAATAGAATGTGATGGAGGCGGACCATCTCATTCCATGGCAAATCTCATTTCATGGCAATGCACCGGCAAACAAAAATATGCAGAACATTACATATTTTCCATGTTGTATCCCTATACAGTGGAACCTTGGATTACCAGTATAATCCGTTCCAGGAGAATGCTTGTAATCCAAAGCACTTGCATTTCAAAGCGAGTTTCCCCATAGAAGTCAATGGAAACAAAGATAATTTATTTTGCATGACTTATATGACATGCAATACCGCATGTGGCCAGCGCTGAAGGGGGCAACGGAGAGCCTTGAAAATTCCTTAGGGACAACTCGGTAATGGAGTATTCCTGAGTATGTCACCGGCGCCCCAAAACTCTGGCCAAATACGGTACTGCACACCCCATTAGCTTGAATTCTGCTTGTCGCAATAAAAAAAGTTATAACTAAACATTTTTATCAGTGTTTTTAAAAGAGAAGTATGGGGGATGAAGAAATTAAACCCTTATACTCACCTAGGTGGATGCAGCATCGATCCGATGCCGCTGCATCTGTGCCCCCGCTGACTCTGCACTGAGAACCGATCGATCAAACACCGCTGATCGCTCAGTTCTTCACTCCGCTCTAAGCAGAGTCTGGCGACTGTCAGTCATGGTGCAGCAGGCGCATATCAGGAATATGAAATATTGGGTTTACATACCCCTTTAACCACTTCCATACTGGGCACTTAAACACCCTCCTGACTAGGGATGAGCTTCGCGTTCGATGCAAACACATGTTCGCATCGAACATCGGCCGTTCGATCGTTCGTCGAAAACAAACAAATCGGGTCGTTCGTGCCAAATTCGAATGACGCGCAACGGCCCATAATTCACTGCGGCGTTGCGCGCTGATGATTGGCCAAGCATGCACCATGACCCCGCATGCTTGGCCAATCACAGCGCCCAGAAAACGAAGAGACCTAATTGGCCAAAGCCTGGGTGCTTTGGCCAATTAGGGCTCAGGGCTTTAGCACACGCCCCACACCATAAAAGGTCGCCTCCCGGGCGGCCTCGTGTAGTGTGTTCCGGCTTGCTTAGAGAAGTGAGACAGACAGACAGAGAGAGAGATAGAGACACAGTGTCTTTTCACATAGATAGATAGATCAGGGAGGCTACTAGTTAGTATAGTTAAATGTACAGTTTGTAGAGAATATATTGACATCCCTAGGAGTTGTCAATATATTTATAAACTGTATAGCTTAGCTAGTTCTGCTATTAGTATCTGTCAGGCAGGAGATTGTGCTTGATGCTCTAACGTGTTAGTGTACACGTGTTAGTTAATTACACATAGACGCATTAACTGTTACTGCACGTGTGCTATTTATTTGCACAGAAAGGCAGTTGCTGTTAATGCAAGTGGGCTATTGAATTGCACAGAAACGCAGTCGCTCTGACTGTGCGTGTGCTGTTACATACCCCCTGAGCGCATTTGGGGTCACCGTACGTGTGCTGTTACATACCACCTGAGTGCATTTGGGGTCACCGTACGTGTGCTGTTACATACCACCTGAGTGCATTTGGGGTCACCGCACGTGTGCTGTTACATACCACCTGAGCGCATTTGGGGTCACCGCACGTGTGCTGTTACATAAGACCTGAGCGCATTTGGGGTCACCGCACGTGTGCTGTTACATACCACCTTAGCGCATTTGGGGTCACCGCACGTGTGCTGTTACATACCACCTTAGTGCATTTGGTGTCACTGCACGTATGCTGTTACATACCACCTGAGCGCATTTGGTGTCACTGCACGTATGCTGTTACATACCACCTGAGCGCATTTGGGGTCACTGTACGTGTGCTGTTATATAGCACCTGAGCGCAGTTAGTGTCACCGCACCTGTGCTGTTATATACCACCTGAGCGCAGTTAGTGTCACTGTACGTGTGCTGTTATATACCACCTGAGCGCAGTTAGTGCCACTGTACGTGTGCTGTTACATACCACCTGAGCGCAGTTAGTGTCACTGTACGTGTGCTGTTACATACCACGTGAGCGCAGTTAGTGTCACTGTACGTGTGCTGTTATATACCACCTGAGCGCAGTTAGTGTCACTGTACGTGTGCTGTTACATACCACCTGAGCGCAGTTAGTGTCACTGTACGTGTGCTGTTATATACCACCTGAGCGCAGTTAGTGTCACTGTACGTGTGCTGTTATATACCACGTGAGCGCAGTTAGTGTCACTGTACGTGTGCTGTTATATACCACCTGAGCGCAGTTAGTGTCACTGAACGTGTGCTGTTACATACCACCTGAGCGCAGTTAGTGTCACTGTACGTGTGCTGTTACATACCACGTGAGCGCAGTTAGTGTCACTGTACGTGTGCTGTTATATACCACCTGAGCGCAGTTAGTGTCACTGTACGTGTGCTGTTACATACCACCTGAGCGCATTTGGTGTCAGCGCACCTGTACTGTTATATACCACCTGAGCGCAGTTAGTGTCACTGTACGTGTGCTGTTATATACCACCTGAGCGCAGTTAGTGTCACTGTACGTGTGCTGTTATATACCACCTGAGCGCAGTTAGTGTCACTGTACGTGTGCTGTTATATACCACCTGAGCGCAGTTAGTGTCACTGTACGTGTGCTGTTATATACCACCTGAGCGCAGTTAGTGTCACCG
The DNA here is from genome assembly GCA_029574335.1 of Rana kukunoris. Taxonomy (NCBI): domain Eukaryota; kingdom Metazoa; phylum Chordata; class Amphibia; order Anura; family Ranidae; genus Rana; species Rana kukunoris. The sequence goes on from CM056053.1 coordinate 475,482,600, forward strand.
CACCTGTGCTGTTATATACCACCTGAGCGCAGTTAGTGTCACCGCACCTGTGCTGTTATATACCAAAAAATTTCGTTCACAAAACAATAATGGCCCCCCACCACCGCTAAAATAATCAACATAATGTTGCCACACAGAACTTGCGCAAGTAGCATTAATTACTTTTTTTTATAGTCCTCTCATGTTGTGCAGGGACATTTCTAAACACGTGCCACTACTATAGACACCCAGCAGGTGTGATATTTATAGGAATATTTTTTTTTTCTTTCACTTTAAGCATCATTAAAATGGCTGCTCCTGAAAAAACGGCCGCTTTTAAAAAAAAAAATTCCATTGATACATGGTCCCTGGGGCAAGACCCGGGTTCTGAACGACGTTTTCCAACATTTAATTGAATTTTGGTCTTTAAAACGACTGTTTTTGAATTCGAACGTTCGGGTCCCATAGACTTCAATGGGGTTCGAAATATTTGTGCGAACCCGCGGTCTGTTCGAACGTTCTGGTGCGAACCGAACCCGGGGGTGTTCGGCTCATCCCTACTCCTAACCAGACCAATTTTCAGCTTTCAGCGCTCTCACACTTTGAATGACAATTACTCAGTCATGCAACACTGTACCCAAATGATTTTTTTTGTCCTTTTTTCCCCACAAATAGAGCTTTCTTTTGGTGGTATTTGATCACCTCTGCGTTTTTTATTTTTTGCAAATTATTAATTTTTCTTCATAAATTTTGGCCACAATTTATACTGCTACATGTCTTTGATAAAAATAACCCAACATTTTTGGAAATTTTTTGGTCTGTGTGAAAGTTCTAGAGTCTACAATCTATAGTGCAAATCATAAAAAATGATCACATCTGATCACACCTGAAGGCCTCTCTCATTTCTTGAGACCCTAACAAGCCAGGAAAGTACAAATGCCCACAGATGGCACTGATAAGCGGCACAGATGGCACTGAGGTGGCACAGATGGCACTGAGATGGGTACTGATGTGCTCCGATAAGGCCTCTGTCCTGGTGGACACAGGTGGGCACTAATGAGGCGGCACAGATGGCACTAATGAGGTGGCACAGATGGCACTGAGATGGATACTGATGAGATGGGTACTGATGTGCACTGATTGACTGCGGCACAGATGGGCACTGATGAGGTGGGCACTGATGAGGTGGCACAAGTGGGCACTGATGAGGTGGCACAGGTGGGCACTGATTGCAGATGGGCACTGGGCACAGGTGGTACTGATGGCACAGGTGGGCACTGATGGGTACTGATGGGCACGGTGGTACTGGTGGGCGCACGGTTGGCACGTGGTACTGGTGGGCACACGGCAGTACTGGTGGGCACACGGCGGTACTGGTGGGCACACGGTGGGCACTGGTGGTACTGGGGGGCACAGATGGTCCTGGGGGCACTGATTGTTCACTTTTTTCCCCCCCAAAGCGCTGTAGCTCCGTTTGCTCTCCCTCCTCACACGCGCTGTCTGTGTGAGGAGCGGAGAGTCGGTAATGAGAGATGATCTCATGTTTACATATGAGATCATCTCTCATTGGCCGCACAGATCGCGCTGTGAATAGCTGCTGTGTTTGGCTATTTAGCGCGATCTGTGTTTCGCTGTGTCCGAGGGGCACGGCCAGCACAGGAGTTCCCCGCTGCGCGCTCGGAACGCCAAAAGGGCGGCCGTAAAAAACACGGCCTGTTAGAGATTCAGGGCTGCGCTGCGGCCGTACAAAGTCATATGGCCGTCAGCAAGTGGTTAAAGCTTGTTGCTCATGTAGGGACTCTGCTGGAGTGTCCCTATTTTAAGTATAGTGGGATACTAAGCTGTGGCCAAACTGAGCCATAACCTGTTTTTCTTTTGTGCATTCATTAGATTTTCACTTAAAGGGGTTGTAAAGATAATCCCCCCCCCCCCCCTAAATAGCTTCCTTTACCTTAGTGCAGTCCTCCATCACTTACCTCATCCTTCCATTTTGCTTTTAAATGTCCTTATTTCTTCTGAGAAATCCTCACTTCCTGTTCTTCTGTCTGTAACTCCACGCAGTAATGCAAGGCTTTCTCCATGGTGTGGAGTGTTGTGCTCGCCCCCTCCCTTGGACTACAGGAGAGTCAGGACGCTCTCTACGTTGCAGATAGAGAAAGGAGCTGTGTGTTAGACTTATGGCTCCCCCAGGAGTACATATTTAAAGTGGAGTTCCACCCACTCCATCCACTCCTCACCCCCTTACATGCCACATTTGGCATGTAATTTTTTTTTTGAGGGGGGAGTGGGGGCTTCAGGAGGAGTTGGACTTCCTGTCCCACTTTCTCCTTCCGCCGAGGGGCTGGTTGGGCGATTAAGCTTAATCGCCTACAGCAGCCCCTCCCTGTAGGCGATCGCCTAGGACACGTGACAGGTCCTAGGCGATGGCCTGTCCAATCGGACGGTGCAGCGTCGGGCCGCACGCGCATGCGCAGTGCCGCTCGCGCATGCGCAGTGGGTGCTCAGCCGCGAAGCCGAAAGCTGTGCCCACAGTTAGAATGAAGACGCCGGCCAGGGAGGCGGGAAGAGTTGCGGAGCCCCGGCCGGCGCGTCGCTGGAATGCTGGAGCAGGTAAGTGTCTGTTTATTAAAAGCCAGCAGCTACACTTTTTGTAGCTGCTGACTTTTAATAAACATAAAAATTGGCTGGGACACCCCTTTAATATGTAAACTGAGTGGGCAGGAAGGTGGAAATTCTCCCAGGCAGAATTTTTTTTTTTCCTGGATCTGGTAACACAAGTGGAACCTTTTTTGTTTTGATCTCCTGACTCGGTTTGCAAGTTTTGTCTCGCAAAACTAGCAGAATTCAAGCTAATGGGGTATGCAGTACTGCAGTTGGCCAGAGGTGCGGGGGCACCGGTGACACTCCAACGTTTCGGAAATACTCAGTACCCGAGTGTTTCCGAGATCAGCTGAGCTGTTTCCGTGGCTCCCCCCCCCCCCACCTCTGGCCACATGCGGTATTGCATGCCATAGAAGTCAATGCGGAACACATTATCTTTGTTTCCATTGACTTCTATGGGGAAACTCGCTTTGATATGCGAGTGCTTTGGATTACAAGCATTCTCCTGGAACGGATTATACTCGTAATCCAAGGTTCCACTGTACCAACCAGCTCCACCCCGAAATACATCCAGGTTACATTTCTCTCATCCTAGAAACCAGACTTCAGCCCTCTTGTTCCCTTCCTTAATTAATGTCATTCATTACAAATAATAAAATACAATCAATATAATTACCTCATTTACCCAACAATTAAGGATACAATTTCCTTTTTGTCTCCCATATATCCTTTGCCCATTTATACAGTTCCCTTATTGGGTTAATTACATCAGGGTGATTCATAATCAATAGGGAATCCCCATGGGTGGCCTTCTGCCAAAGTGAGTTTTGAGTTTTTCTTTTGTCTTTCTTAACCACTTCAGCCCCGGGAGATTTGGCTGCTCAATGACCGGGCCATTTTTTGCGACACGGCACTGCGTTGCTTTAACCACTTAAGGACCCCTTCACACTTGTATACATCGGCAGAATGACACGGCTGGGCACAAGCACTTACCTGTACGTCCTCTTTGAGAGCCCAGCCGTGGGGTTGCGAGCGCAACTCGGTCTGAAGCTCTGTGACCGCGGGACCCGATCACCGCCGGTGTCCCGCGATCGGTCACAGGAGCTGAAGAACGGGGAGAGGTGAGTGTAAACACACCTTCCCTGTTCTTCATTGTGGCTTGTCACTGATCGTCTGTTCCCTGATATAGGGAAAGACGATCAATGACGTCGCATGTCCAGCCCCGCCCCCCTACAGTTAGAAACACAAATCAGGGCACACTTAACCCCCTACAGTGCCCCTAGTGGTTAAAGCGGAGTTCCACCCGAAATTGGAACTTCCGCTTATCCCACTCCTCACCCCCTTACATGCCACATTTGGCATGTAATTTTTTTTGGGGGGGAGTGGGGGCTTCAGGAGGAGTGGGACTTCCTGTCCCACTTCCTCCGAGGCCATTTTCAAAATGGTCGCTGTATTTTTCTTTATAGCACCAAAAAAAAAAACGCAGAGGTGATCAAATGCCACCAAAAGAAGGCTCTATTTGTGGGGAAAAAAGGCCGTCAATTTTGTTTCGGAGCCGCGTCGCACGACCGCGCAATTGTCAGTTTAAGCGCCGCAGTGCCGAATCGCAAAAAGGGGCAAGGTCCTTAGTGGTTAACTGACAATTGTCGTAAAAATAAAAGGAGAAATAAAAGCTGCAAAAACAAAAAAAGCTGAAATACGTAGCAACAAATGATGCAACAGATACGTTTTCTAGATTGGCTAATGAAAAAACGCCAAAGGCCAAAAACGTTGCATGCAAACGCGCAAAAAAATACACACCGGAAAAGCGCTAAAAGGCGCTACACTCGGGTGTGAGTTCAGCCTCAGAGCCAGGCCGGCTGCAGAATCGGGGGGCGATGCTACATCGGGGAGGTATTGGTGTTTTTTTTTTTGGAACCACACACTTTAAGGATGGCTCTGTCTGATTGAAGCTCCAATGGTACAATCCAATGTGATGGATTCAATTCCAGCTTGAGCTACTGGTCCCTGTAAGGCTTCGTTTACACTTGTGGCTGAGGGATTAGTATAAACAAGCAGCTGATCTGCATTTTTTTTACCAACCCTCCCCCCCCCCTTAACCTAAAATAGTGGCCAGAGGGGGTGGTACACATGCAGAGGATGCCATGCTTTGCAATAAAAATTATACCAGAGGTTGGATTTACCAGGCAGTAGTGTTGCTCACGAATATTCGCATTGCGAATATTCGCTACGAATATTGCATATTCGAGTATTCGTGAATAACTCGAATATCGCGGCGAATATTCGCTATTTCGAATATTCTTATTTTTTCAAATTTCGCAATCAATTTCGCAATCAATTTCGCTTTCGCACTAGCGAAATTTCGCAAATTTTTTTTTTTTTTTTTTTTACAAAATATAGCGAATATTCGTAAATATCGAATATTCGTGATATTTTATAAAAAAAAAAAAAAAATTGCGAAATTTCGCAATTTTTTTTTTTTATAAAATATCACGAATATTCGAAATTAACGAATTAAATATCGAATATTCGTGATATTTTATAAAAAAAAAAAAATCGCGAAATTTCGCGATTTATTTTTTATAAAATAACACGAATATTCGATATTTACGAATATTCGCTATATTTTTGTAAAAAAAAAAAAAAAAATGCGAAATTTCGCTATTTTTTTTTTTTACAAAATATAGCGAATATTCGATATTAACGAATATTCGCAAATATTCTTCGAAATATCGCGAAATCGAATATAGCGTATTCCGCTCATCACTACCAGGCAGCACCGCAAAAAAACACGACCCAGTCAAGTGAATGTGCCTGCACTGCGACTGCGGGTAATGCCATGGGCGTAGCATAAGGGGTTGCAAGGGTCACAATCGCAACCGCCACCCCTAGCCCCAGGGGGCCCCTGCAAAGTCCAGCTCCAATCTGCACTAGGGCCCCACAGCCACGCTCCAGTACTGGGCTTCCACTTTGCCTTCCACGGTCTACACCCCTTCCCCTCATTGGCTGGGGACAAGCTGTGAGTAATTTCTACTCTCCGTAGAACAGGATGAGAACAGCCCAGGGGCCAGGGCAACTTTTGCATCGGGGCCCACAACCTTCAAGATATGCACATGGTTTTCTCCAGTGGCGGTGTGTCCATAAGAGGTGCACGGGCGCCGCCCCCTCTCTCCTGCCACCCCTCAATCACCATGGATTCATGCAGCATGAATCTATCTATGGTCACTGCATTCCACCCCTATTCAGGGTGCCTGGCCTTTTCGGGCGGCGGGGTATTTTTTGGAAGCACTTGATTAGGAGCCGTGAACAGCCCGGGCGCCATGTTGGGCGCTTGCAGTTCACTCAGCGTTGTTAGGAAAGCAAATGAATATTCGCTTTCCCAGCCCTGAACTGCCTCACTGAACAGTCAATAGGTGCTCGGTGTCTATACTATCTGGCATCCAATCATAGCAGAGGACGGGAGAAGACATAGAGGAGCGTGTAGGACTCCGCCGCCGTGACCTGCTGCCCCACCAAGACAGGTATGTGCCGCTCGGGTGGGGTATGCAAACTGCAGCGTTTGATGGGGCACAGTGGCTGCGTTTGATGGGGCACAGTGCTGCGTTTGATGGGGCACAGTGGCTGCGTTTGATGGGGCACAGTGGCTGCGTTTGATGGGGCACAGTGGCTGCGTTTGATGGGACACAGTGGCTGCGTTTGATGGGGCACTGTGGCGGCGATTGATGAGCACAGTGGCTGCGTTTGATGGGGCACAGTGGCTGCGTTTGATGGGGCACAGTGGCTGCGTTTGATGGGGCACAGTGGCTGCGTTTGATGGGGCACAGTGGCTGCGTTTGATGGGACACAGTGGCTGCGTTTGATGGGGCACTGTGGCGGCGATTGATGAGCACAATGGCTGCGTTTGATGGGGCACAGTGGCTGCGTTTGATGGGACAGAGTGGCTGCGTTTGATGGGCACGGTGGCTGCGTTTGATGGGGCACGGTGGCTGCGTTTGATGGGGCACGGTGGCTGCGTTTGATGGGGCACGGTGGCTGCGTTTGATGGGGCACGGTGGCTGCGTTTGATGGGGCACAGTGGCGGCAATTGATGAGCACAATGGCTGCATTTGGGCACCGTAGCAGCAATTTATGGGCACAGTGGCTGTGTTGGGTGCAGTGCCTGCGTTTGATGTTTTTTTTCCATTTGTTTGCGCCCCCCCAAAAAAATTTGAGCACCAGCCACCACTGGTTTTCTCCAAATCGTTTTTCAAATGCCTTTAGGAAGGGATCTACAGTGGATCTCATTTTAGTGCTATTTCACACAAGGGACGGCTTCAAAGTTGCCCGACTCTCGTCCGACTCTGAAGCCGCCCCGTACAAAGCGACTTCTGTATAGAAGTCAATGCAATCCGCTCCAAAGTCGCCCCCAAAGTAGTAGAGGAATTGCAATGCATGGAGCAGTTTGTCCCTGTGTGAACCGGTGTATCGTCATATTCCGCTCCCCATCATAGACTGCTCCGGAGGTGCTGGGTGGCCAACTGCGCATGCGTGATGTGTTCCAAACGCATCTGCGATGCGTTTCAATGCATTTACGGCAGTGCACACCAGCGAAACCTCGTTCGGCATCCAGGCTCTTTCCTTAACATCTCCGTGGATTGGAGGATGTTAAAAAAATGGCCACTTACCTCTAAGTCCACGTCGCTCTGAATGACGGCTTCGCTGGTGTGCAGTGTCGTAAATGCTTTGGAACGCATCGCAGATGCGTTTGGAACGCATCGCGCATGCGCAGTTGGCCGCCGCAGCACTTCGGGAGCAGTCTGTGATGAGGGAGCCGAATATGACACGTCACCGGCACCACACAATGACAGCTGTAAGTTAAAACGATCCACAAAGAACTTCTTTTATTTACTTTTTTGGAAAAGATTTAAAAAAAGGGCCTTGAGCACCACCTACTGGCTAGATAAGACTACACATTATAGAAATACAATATCTGACATTTTCTGACTTAAAAATTAAATTTTGTTGTTTTTTTAGGACCGACGATAATAAATAACGAAAAGAAGTATGTACAAAACCACCATACTAAGGCATTCACGCAGAACTGCTGAAATAAAATCAATTAGCCACATAGATGCTGTGTTTCTAGTCAGTCTGAGCTGACGGGCAGACTTGCTGTACCACAAGCACATAATTGTGCACTTACATGAAAACACTTCCTCCCTCTATGTTGCTTTGTCCTGTGGGGGAGTCGGCTGTTGAAGTTTTAGTCCACATGCAGCACTGTGCAAGCTGGAGCCGCCATAATTGTTTCCGTACGCTCGCTGAAACAGGAAGCTTTTCTATTTTTAACATCATTTTATTTAAGTTACAAATTTGCTACAATTTCCCCCTTATATTACTATAAACAGACACAATTTGTACACTGAAGAAATTTTCACTTGTCCTAGTAGTGTGTGTGTAGCCATTTATTTTTTATATTTTTATTTTTTGTAGATTAAACTTCTATCTTGGACAGGTGACCCCATTAGATTTCCCCTCACTTCCTGGTCTGGTGACAACTTTAACCACTTTAATACCGGGCATTTTCACCCCCTTCCTGCCCAGACCAATTTTTTCGTTTTCAGCGCTGTCGCAGTCGTGCGGCGTGGCTCCCAAACAAAATTGGCGCCCTTTTTTTCCCCCACAATAGAGCTTTCTTTTGGTGGTATTTGATCACCTCTGCGGTTTTTATTTTTTGCGCTATAAACAAAAGAAGAGCGACAATTTATTAAAAAAAAAAAAAATATATCTTTTACTTTTTGATTTAATAAATATCATTTTTTTTTTAACTATTTTTTTTCCTCAGTTTTGACCAATACGTATTCTTCTACATATTTTTTTTTCTACAATAAGCGTATTTGCGCAAAAGTTCTAGCATCTACAAAATAGGGAATAGAATTATGTATTATTTTTATTCTTATTTTTTTTTTACTAGCAATGACCGCGATCTGCAATTTTTATTGTGACCGTGACATTACGGCGGACACATAGGACACTTTTGACACATTTTTGGGACCATTCACATTTACACAGCGATTAGTGCTATAAAACTGCACAGATTACTGTGTAAATGTGACTGGCAGGGAAGGGGTTAACACTAGGGGGCGAGGAAGGGGTTAATATGTTCCCTACTGTGTTCTAACTGTGGGGGAGGGGGACCCACAAGGGGAGGAGACCGATGTGTGTTCCTCTGTTCTTGGAACATACATCCGTCTCCTCACCGCTGACAGGACAAGGATCTATGTGTTTACACACACAGATCCACACTCCTTCCGTGATTGTGGTCAATCGCGGGTGCCCGGCAGACATCGCGGCCGCCGGGCACGCGCACCGGGTCCCGAGTAATGCGTCGGGGACGCGCGCCTCCTAGCCGCCTGGGAATGCAAGGACTTTATATGACGTCCAGTCTGAAGGAGAGAGAAGAAAGAGAAGCCGCTTGTCACGTACCTTACCAGAGGCCGAAGTGCTGAGAGGGCTTCCCTTGCGACTCGAGTGCAGGGCACCCCCTGGAGGTGAGACAGGGGACGCGATGCCCAGGGGTGCAGGAGTTGCTGGCTGAGACTTGCTGGAGCGATGCCAGAGAACAGATGAGCACCAGGATATGTAGTACGGCCGGAGAACCACGGAAATACCAATAGATTGGCAGGAAACCCAGGGGCGGAGTCAGGAGCCGAGCCGAGGTCATACACGGGAAGCAGGAAGAAACTGGAACAGGTCAGGAGGCAAGCCGAGGTCATACACTGGAGACAAGAAGTAACTGGAAACAGGTCAGGAGGCAAGCCGAGGTCATACACTGGAGACAAGAAGTAACTGGAAACAGGTCAAGAGGCAAGCCGAGGTCATACACAGAAAGCAGGAACAAGGAATCAGCATCAGGTCAAGGACTGAAGATCATGCAGCAGTTTGGTGACTGCTGCAACCAGGTTTAAATAGGCACTGACGCCTGGAGTCCCGCCCGTATTGCGTGCGTAACGGTGCGCGCGCGTGTACAGTAAAGAACAGCGTATTCACTGTGTTGTTGCCTGTATGCGCGCGCATGCGCCTGATGCTTGTATTTGCAGGCCTTGTGCTCGTATTCGCGGGCATTGTGCTCGTATGTGCGCGCATGACAGGTCTGCCAGTTATTTCACGGCCAATTCTCTGACAAAGCTCAAGACAGGAGCTCCCCAGTGGTAGTTACGATCCAAAAAACCCAGTGGGTGCGGGCAATGCACAAGGCAATAACAAAGAAAGAAGGAGATGGACAGCCGCACTCCAACACGATACCAAAAATGTAAAAAATGGTGCCTTTAATACCAGTAAAAAAATGTTACTGAAGGAGGAAGGGTTCCCGCCGACATCATTTTACAATGACTCGGTAGGGAACTTTCTTGGTGAGGTTGGCCGTAGATACTAGACAATGCTCACTGTTTCAGTACATAAAAGGCTTAGCCTGAACAGCATTTCTCACAGTGAAGTCGGGACTAGGTCTAGTAACACAGATGAACAGCTTGATGGATCTCTGGGTTGGCACCAGTGTTGTAAGTAACGGAGTTACAATAAACGCAGTTACCTAACGCAGCCCCTTTTGAGGGTAACGAGTAATCTACCTGATTACTCTTCCCCTCACGGTAACGCAGTTCCCATTACTTGGGCGGCATTACCGCAATTACATCTACCGCCACTAGATGGCAGCAGAATAATTGCTTCTGCCGGAGCTGTGTGAACATAAATATGGGTGGAACTCCCCTTTAGAATCATGTGACCGCTGTGATGGCCTGTCACAGCGGTCTGAAAACTCCAATCGCAGGGAGCCCTGGATACGAGCCCACCCGCCTTACACTGACCTATCACCAGGGAACAACTCACATCGATCACACACACTGTGTGCGCAACCTGATCAATGATCCGGGGAACACATGGCCGGAACAAAATGTTCCACAGAACACTACATGAAAGCGGCTGGGGGAGTCTCAGGGCAAAGGTGAACAGCTGTATGGATCTCTGAGCTGGCAACACAGGTGACCAGCTGGAGAAGTCTCAGGGCACAGGTGGACAGCTGGAAGGATCAATGGGCTGGCACTATAGGCTAGCAGCTGGAGGGATTTCTGGGTTGGCATCACAGGCAAGCAGCTGGAGGAGTCTTAAGGCACAGGTGAGCAGCTGGATGGGGTTTCTAAGCTGGCACCAAGGACAATCTGGAGGAGACTCAGGGCACAGGTGGGCAGCTGGAGGGATCAATGGGCTGGCACTACAGGCTAGCAGCTGGAGGAGTCTTAAGGCACAGGTGAGCAGCTGGAGGGGTCTCTAAGCTAGCACCCTGCACCCCTTTACATTACACAGCACCCCTTTACATTACATGGCACCTGCACCTCTGGACCCCTATCCGCAATCCCAACCCTGCGCTGCTCTCTTGCTTCTGGATAGGCCGTCAGACAGCCTGGCATCCAGATGTCCCCAGGATAGGCCTTAGACTCTGGCCTAGCAGCCCGGGCAATACAACACACGTCCACCCAGACAGCCTTCCAGGTGGCACAGAAGCCCGATCACCTGACCTCACCCAAATATATAGGCTCTCCCAGCAGGCCAAGGGATTCAAGAAATTTCTGCCAATTGGCTGAGAACCCCTAATCTGTCTTTGCATTGCCCTTGTCTTATCTAATGCCACCAGATACCTGGCCACCCGAAAAGTGCAGCAATTTCAGACTTGGTTTGAAATCAATTGATCCCTAACAATGAGCCAAGGACACCTGGCAGGTAAATTTATCAGCAACCCGGCCTAAACACCAGGGTGCTACACAGGGCCGCCATCAGGGGGGTACAGGCATTACACCTGTAAGGGGCCCGGGGGTCCCCAGGGGCCCGGATGGGAACCACCCTAAAAAAAAAAAAAAAAAAAAAAAATTTTTTTTTTTTTTTTTTTTTTTTTTTTTTTTTAGGGGTCCGAAGGTCCCCAGGGGCCCGGAGGCCACCAAGGGCCCCAGATGGCAAGTCCTTTTTTTTTTTATAAAAAAAAAATATATTTTTTTTATAAAAAAATATATATTTTTTTTATAAAAAAATATATATTTTTAATATATTTTTCTTTTATTTTTTATTAAAGGGCCAATTTTTTTTTTTTTTTTTTTTTAGCGGTCCAGAGGTCCCCAGGGGCCCGGAGGCCACCAGGGCCCCAGATGGCAAGCCTTTTTTTTTTATAAAAAAATATATTTTTATAAAAAAAATATATTTTTTTAATATATTTTTATTTTATTTTTTATTAAAGGGCCAATTTTTTTGTTTTATTTTTTTAGAGGTCCGGAGGTCCACAGGGGCCCGGAGGCCCCCAGGGCACCGGATGGAAACCCCCCCTTTTTTTATTTATTTTCTATAAAAAATATATATATTTTTTAATATATTTTTATTTTATTTTTTTTTATTAAAGGGCCATTTTTTTAGGGGTCTAGGGTCCCGTAGGCCACCAGGGCCCCAGATGGCAACCCCCTATTTATTTATTTTTTTATAAAAAAATATATTTTTTTATAAAAAAAATATATTTTTTTAATATATTTTTATTTTATTTTTTATTAAAGGGCCAATTTTTTTTCTTTTATTTTTTTTATATTATTATTAAAGGGCCCAGAGGTCCCCAGGGCCCCCGGATGACAATCCTCCTTTTTTATATTTTTTTTTACTTTTTTATATTATTTTATTTCTTTTTTTAATATATAGATGCATTTTTATTAAAGGGCTCAGAGGTCCCCAGGGCCCTATGTGTCAAACCCCCTTTTTTTATAATTGTATTTTTTATTTTTGTTTAATAAAAAATAAAAATATAAAAAAATATATAAAGGGCCCAGAGGTCCCCAGGGCCCTGGAAGGCAACCCCCTTGTTTTTTTTTATATATATATACAGTGCGGAAAATAAGTATTTGAACACCCTGCTATTTTGCAAGTTCTCCCACTTGGAAATCATGGAGGGGTCTGAAATTGTCATCGTAGGTGCATGTCCACTGTGAGAGACATAATCAAAAAAAAAATTCCAGAAATCACAATTTATGAATTTTTAACTATTTATTTGTATGATACAGCTGCAAAGAAGTATTTGAACACCTGAGAAAATCAATGTTAATATTTGGTACAGTCGCCTTTGTTTGCAATTACAGAGGTCAAACGTTTCTTGTAGTTTTTCACCAGGTTTGCACACACTGGAGGAGGGATTTTGGCCCACTCCTCCACACAGATCTTCTCTAGATCAGTCAGATCACCCTTTTAAAGGACACAGAGGTCCCCAGGGCCCCGGACGGCTACCCCCCTTTTTTATATATATTTGTCTTTATTTCTTCTTTTTCCAAAGAGCCCCCCGCTTCTCAATTCGCGGCAGCAGCCCCCCCCCCCCGCTTCTCAATTTCATGCGGCAGCACCCCCCCCCCCCCCCCCCCTCTCTGCTCCAGGGGGCCCATGCCTGAAGCTGTGTAAGGGGCCCCAAAATTCCTGATGGCGGCCCTGGTGCTACATAATCATCAACCATGCGAGTTTCTAAATGTTGTCCCTTCATTAAATGTAACCACATTGCTACACTTAGAGGCGCCTCTCTTCTCTTTTATACTCTGGAGCTCCTGCTGGATTTTGCTTCTAATCCCCTTGTAGAGGCTTCCATTTGTGGACGGACATTTTATGGTTACACAACCTTGCAACTCGCATTGCTATAATCTTTTTATATGGACTATAAACTGAAGGATTTATGAAAAAATAGTTGTGGAACTAATCATTTGAGTTTCCATTATTTCTTATGGGGAAATGCGCTTTGATATACAAGTGCTTTGGATTACAAGCATTTTTCTGGAAGGAATTATGCTCACAACCCAAGGTTTTACTGTATAGGTAACGTGCTATATAAGTACCTGTAATAAATAAGAAAAAAAGATTTACAATTTTGAGGGCAGAATGACACCTAGTTTAGGGCAGGGCCCTCTTTAACCCAGGGCAAAAGGGGCGGTCATTGTTGTGGGGCCCAAGGCAGCTTCCCCTTGAGCCTGGACTGCCCGCAAATAGTTAAGTGGATTTGAGGGGATACCCAAGAAAAATGTTTGCCAGGGTCCAATCAGTGTTACAGACGGCCCTGGTTTAGGATGAAGGTCCGCTTTAAGATCCTGCCTGGAGTTCCTCTTTTAACCACTTGCCAACCGGCTAACGCCGATATACATCGGCAGAATGGAACAGCTGCACAAAGCAACGTACCTATAAGTTGCTTTGAATTTGTGGGCGTGCGCCCACTGCGAGCTCCGTGACTGTGCCCGCGGGACCGGGGACTCTATGTCCTCCGGTGTCCCACAAAGGTGTCACGGGCGATGCCTATGTAAACAAGGCATTTCCCTGTTCTGCCATGTGATAGGACACTGATCTACTGCTCCCTGTCATCGGGAGCAGCGATCAGTGTCATGTCACTTGTAGCCCAGCCCCCACACACTTAGAATCCCTCCCTAGGACACACTTAACCCCTTCAGCGCCTCCTGGTGTTTAAACCCTTCCCTGCCAGTCACATTTACACAGTAATCGGTGCATTTTTATCGCTGTATGAATGACAATGGTCCCAAAATGGCGCCAAAAGTATCCGATGTGTCCGCCATAATGTTGCAGTCACGATGAAAATCGCCCCCGTTGCTAATAAAAAAAAAATAATAATTATAAAAATGCCATAAATCTATCCCCCATTTTGTAGACGCTATAATTGTTGCGCAAATCAATCATTATACACTTATTGCTATATTTTTTGTAGAAGAAAACGGAGCGGCCTAAACTGAGGAAAAAAACATGTTTTTTTATATATTTTTTTGGGGGGGATATTTATTATAGCAAAAAGTAAAAAAATATTGCATTTTTTTTTACCAAAAATAGGTAGAAGAATACGTATCGACCTAAACTGAGGAAAAAAAAAAGTTTTTTTATATATTTTTGGGGGGATATTTATTATAGCAAAAAGTAAAAAATATTGATTTTTTTTCAAAATTGTCGCTCTATTTTTGTTTATAGCGCAAAAAATAAAAACCGCAGAGGTGATCAAATACCACCAAAAGAAAGCTCTATTTGTGGGGAAAAAAGGACGCCAATTTTGTTTGGGAGCCACGTCGCACGACCACGCAATTGTCAGTTAAAGCGACGCAGTGCCGAATCGCAAAAAAGTGCTCTGGTCTTTGGCCAGTCAGATGGTCCGGGGCTGAAGTGGTTAAAGCACAAAAATGGTTCCCCCCCCAAAAAAAGCATTAGAAAAATTGCTTGGCAAGTACTGGGTGAGATAAAAAAAAAAATTGCAACAACCACCATTGTATTCTCTAAGGTCTTTGCTAAAAAAAAAAAAAAAACACATATATAATATTTGGGGGTTCTATGTAATTTTCTAGCAAAAAAATAGATTTTTACATGTACTGTAGGAGAGAAATTGTCAGAACTGGCCTGGGTGGCAAGAGGGTAAGGCCCTGGTTTAGGGTGAAGTTCCGCTTTAAGATTCTGCCTGGAGTTCCCCCTTTATAAAATAAAAGGTAATTACCGTATATACTTGAGTATAAGCCAAGTTTTTAGCACATTTTATTGTGCTGAAAATGCCACCCTCCTTTTACTCGAGTCACATTTTGCGCCTGATATCCCGGAATTTGGGGACACGGTACTGGCCAAACTTGGCACACATGTAGCCTCACTCTTCCTCTACAAGAGTGCAAAGTTTGTTGTGCGGGGGACCTATGGCCGGGCACCCGTTCCATAGACTCCCATGTTAAATGGTCATTTATCCAGTGATTTTGGGGACCCGGTACTGGCCGTCGTAGGTTCCCTGGACCCGGAACTTGGCACACATGTAGCCCCATTTCTCTTCTACAAGTGTGAAAAGTGTGTTGTCCGGGGGACCTACGGCTGGGGAGCACCAATTTTTCAAATTTGGGCACCCCTTCCATAGACTCCCATGTTAAATGGTAATTTCTCCAGTGACTTTGGGGACCCGATCGTAGGTCCCCTGGAGCCAATTCTTGGCACACATGTAGCCCCATTTATCCCCTACTAGTGTGCAAAGTTTGTTGTCTGTGGGACCTACGGCTGGGGAGCACCAATTTTTCAAAGCTGGGCACCCCTTCCATAGATTCTTATGTTAAATGGTAATTTCTTGAGTGATTTGGGGACCCGTTACCGGCTGGTCGTAGGTCTCCTGGACCCGAAACTTGGCACACATGTAGCCCCAAAGATTGTTGTCTGGGGGACTTACAGCTGGGGAGCACCAGTTTTTCAAAGCCGGGCACCCCTTCCATAGACTCCCATGTTAAACACATGCACATGGACACAGTGAGGCATGCAGATGGACACCCTAGCCTAATCCCGCATACACACGATAATTTTTTGGCATGAAAAACACAACGGGCCAGATTCAGAAAGCTCTGCCTATCTATAGGCAGGCGTAGCGTATCTCAGCGTAGCGTATTTCAGTGGCAGGTTCCTTATTCAGAAACTATTTACGCTGAAAGTTACGGCGGCGTAGTGTATATGTGGCGGCGGAAGGCCGCGCAATTCAAATTTGGAAGATGGGGGCATGATTCATGCAAATGAATCATGACCCCACGTAAGTGACATTTTTTTTGGACGGGGTATGCGCTGTCCGTGGACGTTCCCAGTGCGCATGCGCGAAATCACGTCGCTTTTTTCTCAATGTAAACGACGTGAACGTGACTAACGTCGAGCCCCATTTCCGAACGATTTACGCAAACGACGTAACCGACGTTCAATTCGACGAGGTCCCGACGTCCATACTTAACATTGGCTGCGCCTGCTATAGCAGGGGTAACCTTACGCCGCTATAACGCTAACGCAAACTACGTAAACTACGATGCGCCGTTGCAAGTACGCTCGTGAATCTGCGTAAGTAGCTCATTTGCATAATTTACGTGAAGCGCCACCTAGTGGCCAGCGTAAATATGCAACTTGAGATACAACGGTGTAGACCGGCGTATCTTAGAAGAAAGCCGGCGTATCTTCTTTTCTGAATAGCAAAAAAAGATACGCCGGCTATTCTTAGTATTTACGCAGCGTATCTCGAGATACACTGGCGTAAATGCTTTCTGAATCTGGCCCAACGTTTTAAAAAAAATGTCATTTAAAATGATGGTGTGTGTGGGCTTCACATCATTTTTCAGGTTTTGAAAAACGACAAAAAAAAAAAGTTTGAACATGCTGCATTTTTTAACGTCGTTTTAAACGATGTTTTTTTTTTCGGGTTGTAAAAAAATGATCATGTGTGTGCGCTTTAATAACGTGAAAAAAACGCGCATGCTCAGAAGCAAGTTATGAGATGGGAGCGCTTGTTCTGGTAAAACTAGCGTTCGTAATGGAGATAGCACATTCATCACGCTGTAAGAGACAGAAAAGCGCGAATCGTCTCTCACCAAACTTTTACTAACGCGGAATTGGCTAAAGAATCCCCAAGGTTGGCGTCATCCTCATGGAACTTCCCCTTTATAGTGCCGTCGTATGTGTTGTACGTCACCGCGCTTTGCTAGAGCATTTTTTTTAAACGATCGTGTGTAGGCAATGTCGTTTTAATCACTTAAGACCCGAACCAAAATGCAGGTAAAGGACCTTGCCCCTTTTTGCGATTCGGCACTGCATCTTAACAGACAATTGCGCGGTCGTGCGACGTGGCTCCCAAACAAAATTGGCGTCCTTTTTTCCCCACAAATAGAGTTTTCTTTTGGTGGTATTTGATCACCTCTGCGGTTTTTATTTTTTGCGCTATAAACAAAAATAGAGCGACAATTTAAAAAAAAATTCAATATTTTTTACTTTTTGCTATAATAAATATCCCCCAAAAATATATAAAAAAAAAAATGTTTTTCCTCAGCTTAGCCGATACGTATTCTTCTACATATTTTTGGTAAAACAAATCGCAATAAGCATTTATCGGTTGGTTTTTCGCAAAATTTATAGCGTTTACAAAATAAGGGATAGTTTTATTGCATTTTTATTATATATATATTTTTTTTACTACTAATAGCGGCGATCAGCGATTTTTTTATTTTTTTTTTTCGTGACTGCGACATTATGGCGGACACTTCAAACAATTTTGACACATTTTTGGGACAATTGTCATTTTCACAGCAAAAAGTGCATTTAAATTGCATTGTTTACTGTGGAAATGACAGTTGCAGTTTGGGAGTTAACCACAGGGGGCGCTGTGACTTTGCGTGTTCCCTGTGTGTGTGTTTACAACTGTAGGGGGGGGTGGCTGTAGGTGTGACGTCATCGATCGCGTCCCCCTATAACAGGGATGACGCGATCGATGCTGCGGCCACAGAGAAACACGGGGAAGCCGTGTTTACACACGGCTCTCCCCGTTCTTCAGCTCCAGGACGGATCGCCGCACTGCAGTGGGGATCGGGTCCGGGAGTCCCGCGGTCCCGGTCCTGGAGCTTTGGACCGGGTCATAGGAGCGCGCCGCGTCTGCGCGCCCGTGACCCACGGCTGGGTACTAAAACCAACGTATATATACGTTGATGTGCCCAGCCGTGCCATTCTGCCAACGTATATATGTGCAGGAGGCGGTCCTTAAGTGGTTAATAATGAAGTTGGAAAAAAAATTTTTTTTTCTAGATGCTGAAAAACTTTGTTTTTTACATGCATAATGCCGCGTACACACGATCACTTTTTGTGATGAAAAAAGACGTTTTATGTGATGAAACAAAACAACGTTTTTCAAACTTCATTTTCCAAAACGACGTTGCATACACACCATCGTTTTTTCCAAAATGCTCTAGAAAAGCGCGGTGACGTACACCACGTTCGACGGCACTCTGTTTTCATTGAAGCTCCGTCTCATAACTTGCCTCTGAGCATGCGCGGGTTTAAAAACATTGTTTTCAACATCGTTTTGCCCACACACCATCACTTTTTATGACACAAAAAACAACGTTTTGAAAAACGACACAAAAAATTCAAGCATGTTCGAATTTTTTTTTTTGGTCGTTTTTTGAAGACATAAAACGACGTTTCGCCCACACACGGTGATTTTAAATTACGTTTTTGAAAACGTCGTCTTTTTTTATCACAAAAAGTGATCGTGTGTACGCGGCATTATACTCGAGTCAATAAATGTTCCCATTTTTTGTGGTAAAATTAGGTGCCTCGGCTTATATTCGGGTCGGCTTATACTCGAGTATATACGGTACTACAATTTTCGAAGAGCGGCTGGAAGGCAGCATTTTAAAGGGTCATTGTATAGCCTTCTCCTTCTTAAGGGTAATTATGGCAGAGAAAGGCCCCGGGGACTCAAGTGGTAGAACCAGTTCTCTCTTATGAGTTCCAGCTGTGAGTATTTCTTCCACATGTTCTCTGTGTAGTGCAGCTTCAGGCAGTGCAGGTCCTTCAGCCTCTTTCTCCGAAGATGAAGAATGCTTCTGGTCTGAAGTCTCCTCCTAGAACAATCGGGTAGAATTTTGCCCCTGGAGGAAAGTGGGTTGTGTCATTGAGGTGCCTCGTGGCTGTCCCCTCCCCGCCCCCTCTATAGTCCCTGCAGGCGGCGGCTGAGCGATCAGTGTCAGGTTGGCACCAGAGGCAACTGGGTGAGGAGCTCCTAATATTCTTGTCCTGTCCCCCGGCAGAAGCTCCTGGACTGGTTTAGCCGGAGCATGTTTTGTTGAAGTTTTGCATTAAACCCTTTTTTTTTTTTGCATGCTGTGAGCTGTCTGTGCATGCTGATCTCCCCTCCTTCTCCCTCCTTCTCCCTCCTCCTCGGCTTCCTTCTTCTTCTTCTTTTTACAGTCACAATGTTGTCGTGTCAACTCTTCTCCGCACCGTCCCATCTGCTCAAAGTCCTTCTTTCTGCTTGATGGAACTTTCCCTTTCTGGAAACTTTTTAACCTTTGCAAACTTTTACTAGAGCTGCTGAATTTTTTGCTGCCCTTATACTTGCAAGCCATGAGCGTTCTGAGAAGAATTGGGGTGCCCCGAGGGGCCCGCGCCCTGGCACCCCGCATCACCACCTCTCTGAGATCCCCTCTTCTTGCCTCCTCCAGGTCCGTCTCGGGAACACAGCTGGCAGAAAGGAACGGCAGGCTCGGGGGCAAGATGACGGAGAACGGCGTGCACAGTCGGATCCTGACTTTGGAGTCCATGAACCCCTGGATCAAGAAGGTGGAGTACGCCGTCAGGGGCCCCATCGTCGCCAGAGCCGTGGAGCTGGAGAAAGAGCTGCTGCAGGTAATGCCTGGGGGGGGTTTCATTGGGCACACAAAGGATACTTGTACGCTTTGTGAGCTGCTTTTATATATAGGCGCACACACACACGTGAGAGAGAACAAAGGGTTAATACACAGGCAATAGTAGACGGCTCGCGCGTCATTGGCAACCGCAAATCCTGGTCACATATAGTGACAGTACAAGGTGTGGAGGGGAACATTGACACACAGATATCAGGAGGTGTAAAAGTAAGCAATAGAAAACTATGAGAAGTCTCCAGGAGAAAGGACACTGATCTTTATCAGGACAGGGAAGGGGTTTTTACTGTAAAAGCAGTAATGGTGTGACGTGCCCTGCTGTATGAGGTCATAATATTACAATTAAACTACATTGTAGTACATCTGGATGATTCTGCTACAAGTATCGGCATCCACAGTACTGAAGGACAGTAGAGGAATGTCTATGGAGACTATAAATGTAGATGACTTTTGCCTAGCTCCCAACGGTCTCGGGGGGCTGTCTCGGGTATTGAGGGGCTGTCTCAGATATCAATGGACTGTCCTTGATTTGGAGCAATATCCCTCTATCCCTCATTCCTCCTCATTTTGGTCTGATTTACAATGAATGTAGATGCCTTTTGCATAGCTCCCAACTGTCTCGAATATCGAGGGACTGTCTCGAATATCGAGGGACTGTCTCGAATATCGAGGGACTGTCTCGAATATCGAGGGACTGTCTCGAATATCGAGGGACTGTCTCGAATATCGAGGGACTGTCTCGAATATCGAGGGACTGTCTCGAATATCGAGGGACTGTCTCGAAAATCGAGGGACTGTCTCGAAAATCGAGGGACTGTCTCGGAAATCGAGGGACTGTCTCAGATATCGAGGGACTGTCCTTGATTTGGAGAAATGTCCCTCGGTCCCCCATTCCTCCTAATTTGTCCCTCCATTTTGGTCTAATCTACAAGGAATGTAGATGCCTTTTGCATAGCTCCCAACTGTCTCGGAAATCGAGGGACTGTCTCGGGTATCGAGGGACTGTCTCGGGTATCGAGGGACTGTCCTTGATTTGGAGCAATGTCCCTCATTCCTTATTTGTCCCTCATTTTGGTCTGATCTACAATGAATGTAGATGCCTTTTTGCATAGCTCCCAACTGTCTTGGGTATCGAGGGGCTGTCTCGGATATCGAGGGGCTGTATTGGGTAATCGAGGGGCTGTATTGGGTAATCGAGGGGCTGTCTTGGGTAATCGAAGGGCTGTCTCGGGTAATCGAAGGGCTGTCTCGGGTAATCGAAGGGCTGTCTCGGGTAATCGAGGGGCTGTCTCGGGTAATCGAGGGGCTGTCTCGGGTAATCGAGGGGCTGTCTCGGGTAATCGAGGGGCTGTCTCGGGTAATCGAGGGGCTGTCTCGGGTAATCGAGGGGCTGTCTCGGATATCGAGGGGCTGTCTCGGGTAATCGAGGGGGCTGTCTCGGATATCGAGGGGCTGTCTCGGATATCGAGGGGCTGTCTCGGATATCGAGGGGCTGTCTCGGATATCGAGGGGCTGTCTCGGATATCGAGGGGCTGTCTCGGATATCGAGGGGCTGTCTCTGATTTGGAGCAATGTCCCTCTGTCCCTCATTCCTTCTCATTTGTCCCTCATTTTGGTCTGATCTACACTGAATGTAGATGCCTTTTGCATAGCTCCCAACTGTCCCGAATATCGAGGGGCTGTCTCGGGTATGGAGGGGCTGTCTCGGTTATCGAGGGCTGTTCTGGATATGTATCGAGGAACTGTCTCAGATATATCGAGGGACTGTCTCAGATATATCGAGGGACTGTCTCAGATATATCGAGGGACTGTCTCAGATATATCGAGGGACTGTCTCGGAGGTGTCGAGGGACTGTCTCGGATACTTGTCGAGGGACTGTCTCGGAGGTGTCGAGGGACTGTCTCGGATACTTATCGAGGGACTGTCTCGGATACTTATCGAGGGACTGTCTCGGATACTTATCGAGGGACTGTCTCGGATACTTATCGAGGGACTGTCTCGGATACTTATCGAGGGACTGTCTCGGATACTTATCGAGGGACTGTCTCGGATACTTATCGAGGGACTGTCTCGGATACTTATCGAGGGACTGTCTCGGATACTTATCGAGGGACTGTCTCGGATACTTATCGAGGGACTGTCTCGGATACTTATCGAGGGACTGTCTCGGATAGCTGTCGAGGGACTGTCTCGGATACTTATCGAGGGACTGTCTCGGATACTTATCGAGGGACTGTCTCGGATACTTATCGAGGGACTGTCTCGGATACTTATCGAGGGACTGTCTCGGATACTTATCGAGGGACTGTCTCGGATACTTATCGAGGGACTGTCTCGGATACTTATCGAGGGACTGTCTCGGATACTTATCGAGGGACTGTCTCGGATAGGTGTCGGGGGACTGTCTCGGATTGGTGTCGGGGGACTGTCTCGGATAGGTGTCGGGGGACTGTCTCGGATAGGTGTCGGGGGACTGTCTCGGATTGGTGTCGGGGGACTGTCTCGGATAGGTGTCGGGGGACTGTCTCGGATAGGTGTCGGGGGACTGTCTCGGATTGGTGTCGGGGGACTGTCTCGGATAGGTGTCGGGGGACTGTCTCGGATAGGTGTCGGGGGACTGTCTCGGATAGGTGTCGGGGGACTGTCTCGGATAGGTGTCGGGGGACTGTCTCGGATAGGTGTCGGGGGACTGTCTCGGATAGGTGTCGGGGGACTGTCTCGGATAGGTGTCGGGGGACTGTCTCGGATAGGTGTCGGGGGACTGTCTCGGATACGTATCGAGGGACTGTCTCGGATACTTATCGAGGGACTGTCTCGGATACTTATCGAGGGACTGTCTCGGATACTTATCGAGGGACTGTCTCGGATACTTATCGAGGGACTGTCTCGGATACTTATCGAGGGACTGTCTCGGATACTTATCGAGGGACTGTCTCGGATACTTATCGAGGGACTGTCTCGGATACTTATCGAGGGACTGTCTCGGATAGCTGTCGAGGGACTGTCTCGGATTGTGTCGGGGGACTGTCTCGGATTGGTGTCGGGGGACTGTCTCGGATTGGTGTCGGGGGACTGTCTCGGATTGGTGTCGGGGGACTGTCTCGGATAGGTGTCGGGGGACTGTCTCGGATAGGTGTCGGGGACTGTCTCGGATTGGTGTCGGGGGACTGTCTCGGATAGGTGTCGGGGGACTGTCTCGGATAGGTGTCGGGGGACTGTGTCGGATAGGTGTCGGGGGACTGGGTCGGGGGGGGGTGTCGGGGGACTGTGTCGGATAGGTGTCGGGGGACTGTGTCGGATAGGTGTCGGGGGACTGTGTCGGATAGGTGTCGGGGGACTGTCTCGGATAGGTGTCGGGGGACTGTCTCGGATAGGTGTCGGGGACTGTCTCGGATAGGTGTCGGGGGACTGTCTCGGATAGGTGTCGGGGGACTGTCTCGGATAGGTGTCGGGGGACTGTCTCGGATAGGTGTCGGGGGACTGTCTCGGATAGGTGTCGGGGGACTGTCTCGGATAGGTGTCGGGGACTGTCTCGGATAGGTGTCGGGGGACTGTCTCGGATAGGTGTCGGGGGACTGTCTCGGATAGGTGTCGGGGGACTGTCTCGGATAGGTGTCGGGGGACTGTCTCGGATTGGTGTCGGGGACGTCTGTCTCGGATTGGTGTCGGGGGACTGTCTCGGATTGGTGTCGGGGGACTGTCTCGGATTGGTGTCGGGGGACTGTCTCGGATTGGTGTCGGGGGACTGTCTCGGATTGGTGTCGGGGGACTGTCTCGGATTGGTGTCGGGGGACTGTCTCGGATTGGTGTCGGGGGACTGTCTCGGATATATCGAGGGACTGTCTCGGATTGGTGTCGGGGGACTGTCTCGGATATATCGAGGGACTGTCTCGGAGGTGTCGAGGGACTGTCTCGGATATATCGAGGGACTGTCTCGGATAGCTATGGAGGGACTGTCTCGGAGGTGTCGAGGGACTGTCTCGGATACTTATCGAGGGACTGTCTCGGATACCTATCGAGGGACTGTCTCGGATACCTATCGAGGGACTGTCTCGGATACCTATCGAGGGACTGTCTCGGATACTTATCGAGGGACTGTCTCGGATACTTATCGAGGGACTGTCTCGGATACTTATCGAGGGACTGTCTCGGATACTTATCGAGGGACTGTCTCGGATACTTATCGAGGGACTGTCTCGGATACTTATCGAGGGACTGTCTCGGATACTTATCGAGGGACTGTCTCGGATACTTATCGAGGGACTGTCTCGGATACTTATCGAGGGACTGTCTCGGATACTTATCGAGGGACTGTCTCGGATAGGTGTCGGGGGACTGTCTCGGATAGGTGTCGGGGGACTGTCTCGGATAGGTGTCGGGGGACTGTCTCGGATTGGTGTCGGGGGACTGTCTCGGATAGGTGTCGGTGGACTGTCTCGGATTGGTGTCGGGGGACTGTCTCGGATAGGTGTCGGGGGACTGTCTCGGATTGGTGTCGGGGGACTGTCTCGGATAGGTGTCGGGGGACTGTCTCGGATTGGTGTCGGGGGACTGTCTCGGATAGGTGTCGGGGGACTGTCTCGGATAGGTGTCGGGGGACTGTCTCGGATAGGTGTCGGGGGACTGTCTCGGATAGGTGTCGGGGGACTGTCTCGGATAGGTGTCGGGGGACTGTCTCGGATAGGTGTCGGGGGACTGTCTCGGATAGATGTCGGGGGACTGTCTCGGATTGGTGTCGGGGGACTGTCTCGGATAGGTGTCGGGGGACTGTCTCGGATAGGTGTCGGGGGACTGTCTCGGATTGGTGTCGGGGGACTGTCTCAGATATCGAGGGACTGTCAAAAAGTTGGGAGATATGCCTTTTGTGGGAGTTTTATTTTTTTTTCCCCGGGTGAGAGTAGGGAGGATATTTTGCCCCACTCATGGCAGATCATGTTGGACTTTGGTGCACAGACGTCTTTTTTTTCTTAAAGCGGATCTCCACCCTAAAGTGAAGATCCGCTGATCGGAACCCTCCCCCCCTCCGGCGTCACATTTGACACCTTTCAGGGGGGAGGGGGGTGCAGATACCTGTCTAAAGACAGGTATCCGCACCCACTTCCGGCCCGCAGTCTCGGGCAAAAGACGGGCTTTTCCCGTTGTGTGCTGGGAACTCTCGGCTCCCAGCACACAGCGGGAGCCAATCGCCGGGCGCAGCGCGACTCGCGCATGCGCCGTAGGGAACCGGGCAGTGAAGCCGCAGCGCTTCACTTCCTGGTTCCCTCACCGTGGATGGAGGGGGGAGCAGCAGGGAGACGAGCGATCGCTCGTCCTCTGCTACGGACGC
Organism: Rana kukunoris; assembly: GCA_029574335.1. NCBI lineage: Eukaryota > Metazoa > Chordata > Amphibia > Anura > Ranidae > Rana > Rana kukunoris. The sequence goes on from CM056053.1 coordinate 475,507,732, forward strand.
CGCTGGACTCCAGGACAGGTAAGTGTCCTAATATTAAAAGTCAGCAGCTGCAGTATTTGTTGCTGCTGGCTTTTAATATCTTTTTGAGGTGAACCATCCGCTTTAAATCATTAATCGCAGCTTATGAAATTTGTTGCCAGGGACCCGATTCACACTTCGGTGGAGATTCACAAAAACTGGAGAGTGCAAAATCTGGCGCAGCTGTGCGTGGGAGCCAATCGGCTTGTTAGACTGGCCATACACCTATAGATTATTTGCAGATTTTCTATGGTCAGATGGAAAAAGTGGAACAGATTCCTCCATCTACGCTGAACTGTGTGGAATTTTTTTTTTCCTAAATATCTTCCTTTACCGTAGTGCGGTCCTCCTTCACTTACCTCATTCTTCCATTTTGCTTTTAAATGTCCTTATTTCTTCTGAGAAATCCTCACTTCCTGTTCTTCTGTCTGTAACTCCACACAGTAATGCGAGGCTTTCTCCCTGGTGTGGAGTGTCGTGCTCGCCCCCTTCCTTGGACTGCGGGAGAGTCAGGACGCCCACTATAACACAGCTCCTTTCTCTATCTGCAACGTAGAGAGCGTCCTGGCTCTCCCGTAGTCCAAGGGAGGGGGCGAGCACGACACTCCACACCAGGGAGAAAGCCTCGCATTACTGTGTGGAGTTACAGACAGAAGAACAGGAAGTGAGGATTTCTCAGAAGAAATAAGGACATTTAAAAGCAAAATGGGAGGATGAGGTAAGAGAAGGAGGACTGCACCAAGGTAAAGGAAGATATTTAGGGGAAAAAAATCCTTTACAACCCCTTTAAACCGACTTAAAGACGCAGTGACTTTAGAAGGGTTCTTCCACTACTTCAATGCGACTTCAGTGCCGTAGGCTGCAATGTAAACGCTCAAAAGTAGCATAAAAGTCGCATTTTAATGTTCTCAATGCGACAGTTGTGCAACAGTCAAAGCTAAAGTTGCACCCATCCAGGGGTGCATGGAAGTCTCAGTGTGAGGTCACAATGGAATCGCATGGCTTTGGAAAATCGCACAAGTGTGAATGGAACTTAAATCCTGGAAGCTGATTGGTTCCTATGCAGAGCTGCACCAGATTTTGCACTCTCCAGTTTTAGTAAATCAGCCCCTTGGATCCCATTCGCTATTTGCGCTTTAATTCTAAACACTGGGAATCACACGACCCGATGCTTGTGTGCGAATGGGGGGGGACATTAGACATGGTTGTTTTTGGACCAGAGGGGCAATTGTTCCTTCCTGTTGGCTGTGATATTGGAGTCTGAGGGACAACCTCCCCCCACCATCGATGAAGGTTGGTCCTCACACCCACCGAACACCATCCTGCCCTCTGTATCTTGGCAATCAGTAATGGAGCGGCGCCACTTCATAAACCAAACCAACAAAAGCGCCAATGCTCAATATACAGCTGATGGGACATTTCCTGTGAACAAACCGATTGTGCAATAACATGTGCCACATGTTGCCCTAACATAACATAACCCTGTCCACTGTGCCCCACATAACCCCCATCCCACTGTGTCCCCACATAACCCCCACTCCACTGTGTCCCCCCACATAACCCCGTCCACTGTGCCCTACACAAACCCCTTCCACTGTGCCTACACAAATAACCCTGTCCCACTGTGCCCCAACATAAACCCTGTCCACTGTGCCCTACATAACCCTGTCCACTTCCCCTACATAACCCCTTCCCCACTGTGCCCTACATAACCCTGTCCACTGTGCCCTACATAACCCTGTCCACTGTGCCCTACATAACCCTGTCCACTGTGCCCCACATAACCCCATCCACTGTGCCCTATATAACCCCGTCCACTGTGCCCTACATAACCACATCCACTGTGCCCTACATAACCACATCCACTGTGCCCTACATAACCCTGTCCACTGTGCCCTACATAACCCTGTCCACTGTGCCCTACATAACCCTGTCCACTGTGCCCTACATAACCCTGTCCACTGTGCCCTACATAACCCTGTCCACTGTGCCCTACATAACCCTGTCCACTGTGCCCTACATAACCCTGTCCACTGTGCCCCACATAACCCCATCCACTGTGCCCTATATAACCCCGTCCACTGTGCCCTACATAACCACATCCACTGTGCCCTACATAACCACATCCACTGTGCCCTACATAACCCTGTCCACTGTGCCCTACATAACCCTGTCCACTGTGCCCTACATAACCCTGTCCACTGTGCCCTACATAACCCTGTCCACTGTGCCCTACATAACCCTGTCCACTGTGCCCCACATAACCCTGTCCACTGTGCCCCACATAACCCTGTCCACTGTGCCCTACATAACCCTGTCCACTGTGCCCTACATAACCCTGTCCACTGTGCCCCACATAACCCCTTCCACTGTGCCCTACATAACCCTGTCCACTGTGCCCTACATAACCCCGTCCACTGTGCCCTACATAACCCCGTCCACTGTGCCCTACATAACCCTGTCCACTGTGCCCTACATAACCCCGTCCACTGTGCCCTACATAACCCTGTCCACTGTGCCCTACATAACCCCGTCCACTGTGCCCTACATAACCCTGTCCACTGTGCCCTACATAACCCTGTCCACTGTGCCCTACATAACCCCGTCCACTGTGCCCCACATAACCCTGTCCACTGTGCCCTACATAACCCTGTCCACTGTGCCCCACATAACCCTGTCCACTGTGCCCCACATAACCCCGTCCACTGTGCCCCACATAACCCCGTCCACTGTGCCCCACATAACCCCGTCCACTGTGCCCTACATAACCCTGTCCACTGTGCCCCACATAACCCTGTCCACTGTGCCCCACATAACCCCGTCCACTGTGCCCTACATAACCCCGTCCACTGTGCCCTACATAACCCTGTCCACTGTGCCCTACATAACCCCGTCCACTGTGCCCTACATAACCCCGTCCACTGTGCCCTACATAACCCTGTCCACTGTGCCCTACATAACCCTGTCCACTGTGCCCTACATAACCCTGTCCACTGTGCCCTACATAACCCCGTCCACTGTGCCCCACATAACCCTGTCCACTGTGCCCTACATAACCCTGTCCACTGTGCCCCACATAACCCTGTCCACTGTGCCCCACATAACCCCGTCCACTGTGCCCCACATAACCCCGTCCACTGTGCCCCACATAACCCCGTCCACTGTGCCCTACATAACCCTGTCCACTGTGCCCCACATAACCCTGTCCACTGTGCCCCACATAACCCCGTCCACTGTGCCCTACATAACCCTGTCCACTGTGCCCTACATAACCCTGTCCACTGTGCCCTACATAACCCTGTCCACTGTGCCCTACATAACCCCGTCCACTGTGCCCTACATAACCCCGTCCACTGTGCCCTACATAACCCCGTCCACTGTGCCCTACATAACCCTGTCCACTGTGCCCCACATAACCCCGTCCACTGTGCCCTACATAACCCTGTCCACTGTGCCCCACATAACCCTGTCCACTGTGCCCCACATAACCCCGTCCACTGTGCCCCACATAACCCCGTCCACTGTGCCCCACATAACCCTGTCCACTGTGCCCCACATAACCCCGTCCACTGTGCCCTACATAACCCTGTCCACTGTGCCCTACATAACCCCGTCCACTGTGCCCTACATAACCCCGTCCACTGTGCCCCTACATAACCCTGTCCACTGTGCCCCACATAACCCCGTCCACTGTGCCCCACATAACCCCGTCCACTGTGCCCTACATAACCCTGTCCACTGTGCCCCACATAACCCTGTCCACTGTGCCCCACATAACCCCGTCCACTGTGCCCTACATAACCCTATACACTGTGCCCTACATAACCCTATACACTGTGCCCTACATAACCCCGTCCACTGTGCCCTACATAACCCTGTCCACTGTGCCCCACATAACCCTGTCCACTGTGCCCTACATAACCCCGTCCACTGTGCCCTACATAACCCCGTCCACTGTGCCCCACATAACCCTATACACTGTGCCCTACATAACCCCGTCCACTGTGCCCCACATAACCCCGTCCACTGTGCCCTACATAACCCTATACACTGTGCCCTACATAACCCTATACACTGTGCCCTACATAACCCCGTCCACTGTGCCCTACATAACCCCGTCCACTGTGCCCTACATAACCCTGTCCACTGTGCCCTACATAACCCTGTCCACTGTGCCCCACATAACCCTGTCCACTGTGCCCTACATAACCCCGTCCACTGTGCCCTACATAACCCCGTCCACTGTGCCCCACATAACCCTATACACTGTGCCCTACATAACCCCGTCCACTGTGCCCCACATAACCCCGTCCACTGTGCCCTACATAACCCCGTCCACTGTGCCCTACATAACCCCGTCCACTGTGCCCTACATAACCCCGTCCACTGTGCCCTACATAACCCTGTCCACTGTGCCCTACATAACCCTGTCCACTGTGCCCTACATAACCCTGTCCACTGTGCCCTACATAACCCTGTCCACTGTGCCCTACATAACCACATACACTGTGCCCTACATAACCCCGTCCACTGTGCCCTACATAACCACATCCACTGTGCCCTACATAACCCTGTCCACTGTGCCCTACATAACCCTGTCCACTGTGCCCTACATAACCCTGTCCACTGTGCCCTACATAACCCTGTCCACTGTGCCCTACATAACCCTGTCCACTGTGCCCTACATAACCCTGTCCACTGTGCCCTACATAACCCCGTCCACTGTGCCCTACATAACCCCGTCCACTGTGCCCTACATAACCCTGTCCACTGTGCCCTACATAACCCTGTCCACTGTGCCCTACATAACCCTGTCCACTGTGCCCTACATAACCCTGTCCACTGTGCCCTACATAACCCTGTCCACTGTGCCCTACATAACCCTGTCCACTGTGCCCTACATAACCCTGTCCACTGTGCCCTACATAACCCTGTCCAACTGTGCCCTATAAAACCCTGTCCACTGTGCCCTATAAAACCCCTGTCCACTGTGCCCTATAAAACCCCTGTCCACTGTGCCCTATAAAACCCCGTCCACTGTGCCCTATATAATGTTTTCCCTGTATAACCACATACACTGTGGGGACAATGTACGTTGTGCCCCATAGTGACAATGTACGTTGTGCCCCATAGTGACAATGTACGCTGTGCCGTATAGAATAATGGGGCTGTGCCGTATAGAATAATGGGGCTGTGCCGTATAGAATAATGGGGCTGTGCCGTATAGAATAATGGGGCTGTGCCGTATAGAATAATGGGGCTGTGCCGTATAGAATAATGGGGCTGTGCCGTATAGAATAATGGGGCTGTGCATAACCACATACACTGGTAGTAGATAGGCGCCGTGGTTCGCGGTGACAATACAGATAAGTGATATGTGTGTATTGTGTGCGTCCGGCGATGATGTCGGTAACCAGGATGGAGCGATGGCCTCCCACTATCCTTCAGCGACTCTCACACTAATTGCCATCTGGTCGCTGTGTATTTTGCGCTCGGTTCCGGCTGATAATGAACGGCAGATAATGGGAATTATATGAACTGCTGTCTGCAGATGATTACTCTCTTCAATACCGGAATGGTCTGTAAAGAGGACCTGTCTGCGGGCTTATGTGCCGCACCATTTCATGTAATACAATGCAGACCTGCTCTTCCTCTTGGTGTATTCCGTGTCATGTATATCTGTAGTCCCTGTTGGTGGCTCTGGGGCCACTCCAATGTTGAGATCTCTGCGTTCCCAGATCCACATTTGCTGTGATCATTACAAGGGGCCGCACTCTACCTGCTGGGTTTTCATTTACTGTTTCTTCCGGGTGAGACTTCTATTGGTGCACCAGGTGGATTGCAAGGACTGGGGGGGGGGGGGGGGCGTTGAGGAGTGCAGGGACTGGGGGGGGGGGGGCATTGAGGAGTGCAGGGACTGGGGGGGGGGGGCATTGAGGAGTGCAGGGACTGGGGGGGGGGCATTGAGGAGTGCAGGGACTGGGGGGGGCATTGAGGAGTGCAGGGATGGGGGGTCCATTGAGAAATGCAGGGACTGGGGGAGGGGGTCCATTGAGGAGTGCAGGGACTGGGGGGGGGGGCGTTGAGGAGTGCAGGGACTGGGGGCGGGGGCGTTGAGGAGTGCAGGGACTGTGGGGGTCCATTGAGGAGTGCAGGGACTGGGGAGGGGGGTTGAGGAGCACAGGGACCGGGAACCATTGATGAGGAGTGCAGGCAGGGCTGCCGTTAGAAGCCACATGGTCCCATACAGACAACCTGACACGGGGGCCCCATAAGCCAATGCTCCAGTTATGAATGAACACATTGAGCGATTGGTATTGATGATCCTTCAGGAAATCAAGGGGCTGATAAATTACATATTTACCTAACCCTTTCCCCCACTCTCAATCTTGAAGGATCCTATTTTGTGCTTGCAGTTGCTGGCAGGAAGAAGCAGGGCTGTCTAAATGGCATCATGGGCCCCTAGGCAAAGTAATGCTCTGGGGCCCCTACAATGATGACAGTGCAGGTAAACAGACATCAAGTAGGTAGGAGGCAGACTGCCTCCCCTGTGTATCTATCACGCTCAGTGCCATCATGAGGGTCCCCAATTTCGGGAAATTGTGGGCTCAAGGACCAGCTGATTTAAAGGCAAGTACAGGGTCCCCCCATGAAGCTGGGGCCCCTGGGCAGTGCCCAGGTGTGCCCTCTCATTAAGACAGCCCTGGGAAGAAGTGGAGAGAAGCCAGCAGTGCTGCAGAGGTAGGAGGGGTACACGGCGGGGGCCTGGGCAGCAGTGGGAAATGTATGGAGCAAAGGGAGGGGGATCTATGTGGGCCGGGGGGAGTGGGGCAGTTACTAGAACCAATCTTTTTTATTGCTCTCTCTGCAGCAGCTGAAAGCCAATGGGATGGATAAGAGGAGAAGCCAGAATTCAGCTGCTGCAGAGAGAGACATGAAGTGCCCCCTGCCCACATCGGATTCAACCTCCTGCCGGGACCCCCCTGCTTGCCCGGCCCCGTACAGGAGGAACCGTGGTACCCCCTTTATCTAAGGCCCTGAGTGCAAGGAATGAGACCTGATTAGGATTGTAGAACAGATGTGGGAGGCCGCTCCTTGGAAGTCAGGGCCAGCAATAATAATGTAACCAGCAGCCAGTCTCTGTATGGGGGAGCTCCGGATGATGGGGGAGGGGGGGGGGTCTCTGAACACCTTTGATGTTCCAGATGTTTGTCGTCTTGAGATCATCACACCAGACATGGTGACACTCTGCAGCTGGCTTCTCTATGTTCAATCTCTGGGGGATGCCGACTCAGAATAGAGGACCTGAGAGATGAAGCAATTTTAGTGTCACATTGTATCTTATAGGGCTGCAGTGATCTGCCTATCATAGTAAGAGCCAAACTCTGTGTGATGTGCTCTGACACAATGAAACTCTCTTTCCTTTCCTTTCCTTTCCTTTCCTTCCTTTCTTTCTTCTTCTTCCCTTTCTTCTTTGTTCCCTTTCTTCTTTCGTCTTTCTTTTTCCCTTCTCTCTTTCTTTCTTTCTTTCTTTCTTTCTTTCTTTCTTTCTTTCTTTCTTTCTTTCTTTCTTTCTTTCTTTCTTTCTTTCTTTCTTTCTTTCTTTCTTTCTTTCTTTCTTTCTTTCTTTTTCCCTTCTTTCTTTCTTTTTCCCTTCTTTCTTTCTCCCTTCTTTCTTTCTTTTTCCCTTCCTTCCTTCCTTTTTCTCCTGCTTCTTCTTCCATTTCTTCCTTCTTCATTCTTCCCTTTCTTCCTTCTTCATTCTTCCTTCTTCATTCTTCCCTTTCTTCCTTTCTTCCCTTTCTTCCTTTCTTCCCTTGCTTCCTTTTTTCCCTTGCTTCCTTTCTTCCCTTGCTTCCTTTTCTTCCTTCCTTCCTTCCTTCCTTCCTTCCTTCCTTCCTTCCTTCCTTCCTTCCTTCCTTCCTTCCTTCCTTCCCTTTCCTTTCCTTTCCTTTCCTTCCTACTTCTTCTTCCATTCCTGCTTCTTCCTTCTTCTCTTGCTTCTTCTTTCTTCTTCCCTTCCTTCTTTTTCTCCTGCTTCTTCTTCCCTTTCTTCCTTCTTTCCTTCCTCCCTTCTTTCCTTGCCTCTTCTTCCATTCCTTCTTCTTCCCTTGCTTCTTCCTTCTTCTCTTCTTCTTCTTCTTTCTTCTTCCCTTCCTTCTTTTTCTCTTGCTTCTTCTTCCTTTCCTCCCTTCTTTCCTTGCCTCTTCTTCCATTCCTTCTTCTTCCCTTGCTTCTTCCTTCTTCTCTTCCTTCTTCTTCTTCTCTTGCTTCTTCTTTCTTCTTCCCTTCCTTCTTTTTCTCTTGCTTCTTCTTCCCTTCCTTGCTTCTTCTTCCCTTGCTTCTTCTTCTTTCTTCTTCCCTTGCGTCTTCTTCTCCTTCCTTCTTCCAGTGGACCCCAACCCGAGCATCGGTGTCCAGGCACTATAGAAAATGATGGACTTTGTATCCCAGCAGTTCTGACACGCACGGTGTACTTTGTACATAATACGCTACAATCACCTTGCACTTGTTATATTGTTGCAAATGTTTTATCTTTTTTGTTAAATGCCCATAAAGAGTCTTCTATTCCTCCCAGTCCCCGGTGTATAATGCCCCATTGTTCCCAGTGCTCTGTGAGCTCCGCTGTCCTGGCAGGAAATGTGAGACCTCCGGAATAGCCGATCCTCGCCATCGACGGCTTCTCCATTTCCCCGTTTTGGTGCTGGGGATCCTTGTTTGCCCACATACATACGCATGGCACCGTGGTTCAGAATTCAGGGACTGAGACCTGGTTAGGATTGCAAGGACTGGGACCCAGGTTGGGATTGCAGGGACTGGGACCCGGGATGAGATTGCAGGGACTGGGACCCGGGATGAGATTGCAGGGACTGGGACCCGGGATGAGATTGCAGGGACTGGGACCCGGGATGAGATTGCAGGGACTGGGACCCGGGATGAGATTGCAGGGACTGGGACCCGGGATGAGATTGCAGGGACTGGACCCGGGATGAGATTGCAGGGACTGGGACCCGGGATGAGATTGCAGGGACTGGGACCCGGGATGAGATTGCAGGGACTGGGACCCGGGATGAGATTGCAGGGACTGGGACCCGGGATGAGATTGCAGGGACTGGGACCCGGGATGAGATTGCAGGGACTGGGACCCGGGATGAGATTGCAGGGACTGGGACCCGGGATGAGATTGCAGGGACTGGGACCCGGGATGAGATTGCAGGGACTGGGACCCGGGATGAGATTGCAGGGACTGGGACCCGGGATGAGATTGCAGGGACTGGGACCCGGGATGAGATTGCAGGGACTGGGACCCGGGATGAGATTGCAGGGACTGGGACCCGGGATGAGATTGCAGGGACTGGGACCCGGGATGAGATTGCAGGGACTGGGACCCGGGATGAGATTGCAGGGACTGGGACCCGGGATGAGATTGCAGGGACTGGGACCCGGGATGAGATGGCAGGGACTGGGACCCGGGATGAGATTGGCAGGGACTGGGACCCGGGATGAGATTGCAGGGACTGGGACCGGAATGAGATGGCAGGGACTGGGACCCGGAATGAGATGGCAGGGACTGGGGACGGACACCGGAATGAGATGGCAGGGACTGGGACCCAGAATGAGATGGCAGGGACTGAGTCTGAGACCTGTCTGCGGCTACAAGTTACAACAAACACCAAAACAGCCATTATATTCTTTCCAACACATCAACTTCAGGGACAACATGCTCGCTTGCTGCCTAATATATTCCAAAATTTTAACAATATAATCCGTGTTCACTGTACCTGTCAATGGCCATGAAGTTTTGGCTGATTGGGGTGTGTGTGTGTGTGTGTGTGGTATATATATATACATACTCCTTCCCCGGGGACAGTCCACAGATGGCGTCCACAAAGCTGTCATTCTCATTCTCACTGTAGGAATCTGACTGGACCGGCTCTCCATCATGTGACCTCGGATACAAAACTTCACCTGCCCGGGGGCACACTTAGGATGGGTATCGGGTCTGGACAGGGCCATACGCATAAAACTGCAGTTCAGTTTGTTTATTTTTTGCCTTCCCTGAGACTATTAAGTAAAACCTTTCCATTTTCATGATATACCTTCTTAAAAGCCCAGTGACATCACTGGGTCTCTGTGCCGTTCTATGCCATGCATGCAGATCATGGCTGAGAGGAGAGGCCAGCAGGGTGCTGTACATAGTATTCCTGAAAACATCACAGCACCAGTGGCAGCTGGTGCTCCATTTTTTTTTTTTTTTTGAGGGTCAACCAACAAACCTCCGCTTGCCCACCTGCACTCACCCCATCCAGGTTGCGGGTGGCTTCTCCCGGCCAATCCGATTGCTTCTCCTCCCAGCCAATCCAGTCTTGGGACCCGCTTCCTATCCTCGTCGGCCCGGAGGAGAAGCAGGAAGACCATAGTGAATTTTTATTCAATAATGTCACAAGTGGGTGGGTTTGGGGCACAGTGCTCTGCGCCCCGAGCCTAACCTTTTTTAATCCAATTGGAGCCTCCGGTTCTAATCATGTGCTTCAGAAAATAAAACTCTGTAGAAATCTGTGCCCTGTGAGGAGATTGGGGACCAGCGAATAGGGCAGTAGCAGTCCGTTTTTTAAGGGTGCACAGGCATCGCCACCCTGCATCCGGCCCCTTTCAAGATCCATGGATTCCAATGGGGGGCTCGTCCAGGGCCGTTTTAATAGCATCATGGGCCCCTGGGTAAAGTAATGCTCTGGGGCCCCTACAATGATGACAGTGCAGATAAACAGACATCAAGTAGGTAGGAGACAGACTGCCTCCCCTGTGTATCTATCACTCTCAGTGCCATCATGGGGCCACCAATTTCGGGGCAGCGTGGTGGGCTCAAGGACCAGCTGCTTTGGGGAAAGTGCAGGGGCCCCTCATGCAGCTGGGGCCCCTGGGCAGTGCCCAGGTGTGCCCTCTCATTAAGACAGCCCTGGGCTCGTCCAGTTACAACAGCAAATGAATATTCCCTATTGTAACACTGATCTGCCCCCCAGCCAATCGGGAAGCAGGTCTTGGGACCCGTCACTCGATTGGCTGAAAGGACCGGCATACCCTAGATATACTGTATGCAGCGTGATTATGAATGGGTGGGGGTGGGGAATGGTCATGGAAGTTGGCGGTGCTGCTGACCGGATTAATCCCTCATGTGATCGCTGGGAATTATCGCTGTCCGGTGTCAGGTGCTGCGGACTGAACTGTCAGAGGTCACATGGGATCACCCAACCCCTCCCCCCAATTTTTCTGGAGTATGTCCTGCTCCTGGCACCATTAACACAGCCGCATTCCAGAATAGGTGAAGGGTCCCCCCGAGGGGTTCCTATCTGGAGCCCCCACCACCAAGCCATACCCAGAGGATGACAAGGGATGCCGGGATCCAATCAGAACCTATAAAACTGGCACTGCCCTCCCCTTCTGAAAATGAGTCGAATCGCTGCCTACGACGTGAACATAACCTACGCACGGCCCTATTCACATAGTACGACGTAAAATACGACGGCTGTTCCCTGGTCCATACCTTTTGCATGGGTTGCGCCTCCAATATGAGGAATAACTTTACGCGGGACGTAACGCTTACGCAAATCGCTTAAAACATGCGCCGGACGCATCTACGTTCGTGAATCGGCGTATCTCCCTCATTTGCATATCTGAATCGAAACTTCCATATGCGTTCAGCGTAAATATGCGCCCACGATACGCCGGCGTAGGAAAGTCGGTCGGAAGAAGCCTATTTTTGGACGTAACTTAGTTTGTGGGTCCAGCGCACAGATACGACGGCGCATCTCTGTAGATACGTTGGCGTAAGTGCTATGTGAATCCGGGCCATTGTTTACAAGTTGAAATAATTTTATATATATATTTTTTTTTATTATTTATAGATATAGATATATATATTTAAATAATATAGATATATATATTTTTTTTTAATAATAAATATATATATATATATATATATATAATAATTATTTTCAGACACCCTAGAGAATATTTAGACCATATTTGCTCGGAGGTCCTGCAATCATTTTTTTTTTTTGGGGGGGGGGGGGCGGAGGGAAATACACATATTTTTTATTTAAAAAATAAAGCAACAGTAAAATTAGTCCTATTTAAAAAATGTTATATTGTGAAAATTGCAAATATTTTTATATATATATTAATATTTTTTTATTTATTTATACACACAAGGTAAAAGAAAAAAAAATGCTAGAAAATTGCATATGGCTTAAAATAAATAACAAGCTCGACGGGACACTTTTCAATTAAATTATTTGTATTATTATTGATTTTACTTTTATTTTTGCGCTGTGAATTTCTTATTCGTGTCACTTTTATTCCTATTACAAGGAATGTAAATATAACTTCTAATAGAAAAAAAGCATGACAGGTCCTCTTAAGTGAGATCTGGGGGTCAAAAAGACATCATATCTCATATTTACACTAAAATGCAATAAATAAATGTTTTTTTTTGGGGGGGGGGGGGGGGGGGGGGGGGCGGTTTAAACCGCTTGCCGACCGCCTCCTGCACATATACGTCGGCAGAATAGCACGATGAGCAAAGCAACATACCTGTATGTCGCTTTTGAATTACTTAATTCAATTTTTTTTAAAATCTCATTTATTTTTCCCAAATTGTTGCTCTATTTTTTGTTTTATAGCGCAATTTTTTTTATTTTATTTTTTTAGATATTTTTGGGGGATATTTATTATAGCAAAAACTCAAAAATATTGAATTTTTTTCAAAATTGCTCTATATTTTTGTTTTTTGCGCAAAAAATTAAAACCGCAGAGGTGATCAAAATACCAACAAAAAGAAATTTTTTTTAGTGGCAAAAAAAAGGGTGACGCCGAAGGACGCCGAATTTGTTTGTGTGCCACGTCGCATGACCACGCAATTGTCAGTTAAAAGCGCCGAAGTTCCGAATCATAAAAAGTGTGATCATGATCATTGGGCAGCCAAATCCCCCGGGCTGAAGTGGTTAAAAAAAAACAAAAGACATGTCATGTGGGAAAAAAACAAAGTTTTTCTCGACGTGATTCTTGTCAAGCCTGTCTTGCATACACACGATCGTGGGGAAAAAAATGCTGGAGCAAAGTGCTGTGGTGACGTACGACGGCACTATAAATGGGGAAATGTTCCATTCGAATGTCCCCCGCGCCCCCGCCCGCTGGCGCCTCTGACACTATGTACGAATGGAGTGCTGGTTGCCTGCTGGTGTTGGTACTTAGTTGCTTGTTGCAGAGAGAAGAGGGAGTGGCCAGGCGCCCCTAGGCAGCAGTGCACCCCCGGCCTAGGCGGACTTTGCAGTGGCAACACGTGCCAGTGTAAAAAAAACACTAGGGGAGATCTCCCGGAGCGGCGGCTGCCTCTGTTTGCCTAGTGGGTAGAGCACCGGCCCCTTTGGTGTCAGTGTGTAGGATCCTGCTGCATACAATGGACATGCCTGCCCCTCCTCCTCCCCTCCTCCTCCTCCTCGCTAGCTGCCCATATTCCACACCGATCAGTAGGAGTAAATAAGGATTAAATTAACATTGGCAGAAGACCCCCGGAGAAGTGCGACATCGTCTTCCTCCTTATTACAGCTTAGACCTGTGGCTGATCCCAAGGCCGTGTGTGTGTTACTTTGCAAGATATCCTAAGTCATACAATGGATCATGTGTGTGCCAATCACAAACCCTCATGGTACTGTGAAGTAGATGCCCATATATCAAACACAAACCTGGCAGCCCCCAATGTGGTAAATGTGCCACAGTGTTCCATCCACACCAACAATACTGCACAATCAAAACTGCACACATTGGAGGATTGCGTTTATTTTTTAAGGTGGCTCAAGACCATTTGCAAAATGAGTCAATACGCCTTACCAAAAATAACACCAACGCATCGCTCACACCTGTACTACAAAAAACAGAAACGTATCAACAAACACAGCAAACAAAAACAAACGAAAACACCGGAGTGGACTCCGAATGGGAAATGTTATGTGTACAATAGTAACAAAAGTGCAACAAATAGATCTGATATGTAACTATAAAAGAAACAATTTTCTGGGGAAATTGTGTGAAGGGTTCTTGTTTCCTCCACCAATACTCTGACTGGAGACAGTGCCCCTGGAGATGTAAATGTGGTCCAACAGTGTGTCGATCCATTGCCCCATCAAAACTGCACAATCAAAACTGCACCATGGAGTGGTTGCTATGGAGTGGTTGCTATTAGGTGGTTGCTATATGCAGAGTATGCTAGTATGTAGAAGTTACGCAGAGCCAAAAAAACACAGCCAATTCACCTCACAGCTGTGTGGGAGGAGCTATAGAATCCCCTCACAGCTGTGATGTATAGTAATGTCTCTGAAATATTAAAGTGGAGTTCCACCCATTTTTTTACTTTTGTCTGTGCTGCATGCCCTAATCTCATAGTGTTCAGAATGGACAATTTTTATTTATTTTGTTGCTTGTAAATACCTTTATTTTGTAGTCCTTCATTACTTCCTCCTCCTTATTAGCCTAGGCTATTAGGTCACAAGGCTATTTGCAAGGGTTTCTGGGATAGGCATCATGTTTCCCAGTAGTCTTTGCAAACCTGATTGAAACCTATTACATTGCTTGTGCAGCACTGAGCATGTGCGAGATATGCAAAGCTGAAATCCAGGAAGTCATACAGTCTGGCTTCATGATGCCCACACTTAAGATGGCCACAGTCTAATTCTAGATTATAAACTAATATAAATGCTGTAACAACCTAACAAAACGGACCTTAGTTTACAGGACTAACTTTACTAGAATACATTAGGCTTGTGTATTACAGGGGTATTTATGTTTAAAAAGTGATATTGTGGGTGGAACTCCCTTTAAAATTGAAGGCACAGTCGCAGTTTACATATTGCCTTTTAAATTTTAGGTGTCTTAACTGTAATTTCAATGGAAGTCAATGGAGGTCAATGGATAGCGTGGGTTCCAAACAAATGGTCGTATTGTGAAAACGATCAGGATGATCGCTTAGCCGTGGACATGTGTAGTGGCAGCAGGGATAGCTGAACGTTTTGAGATAAGATTTGTGTAGCTCGGCTTGAAAATGAGGGAGTGGTCGCAGTTTAGAAATCTCCTGATTTTTCATTTTTTGTCATCTCCACACTCTAGCTTCACCATTCATTCCTATAGGACAAATTTTGCCGCGAAAACGTTCCACAAAGTAATAGCAAACTATTCGAGAACAATCCGCACGTTTCGGTATATTACTTGTCTATGTAGTGTAAAAACTGTGGGAGGAGATACTGTTTAAAATTTGGCTAAAATTATAAGAATAATATATACAGTATGTGAGATAATAGTAAGTGATCTTGCTATGCAAGAACACTTAATAATGAGTTTTTTTTTACTCTGCATGGCACACTAATGAGCTTTTAACTATGTGCCCGAAATATATACAAGCTGTTTAATTTGGGCTCATCATGCACATGGACGCATTACATGGCTGTACAGTGTAAAAAAGAAAAGAAAAAAGAAAAAGAGTATGTCATTGCCAGTGAGTCACAAGAGTGTGTACAGCCTGCTGCCAGTGGCCTGTCAGCGACAGGCTGAAATACGCACACTGTACACATATACAAGTGGTGATCACATACAGGGCCTTATGTCTGCAGTCTCTGACCATTTCTTGTATCATGTTCGCAGTCTCTGACCATCTCATGTATCATGTCTGCAGATGTCTCTTGTATCATGTCTTCAGTCTCTGACCATCTATTGTATCATACCTGCAGGTCTCTGACCATCTCTTGTATCATGTCTCTGACCATCTCTTGTATCATGTCTCTGACCATCTCTTGTATCATGTCTCTGACCATCTCTTGTATCATGTCTCTGACCATCTCTTGTATCATGTCTCTGACCATCTCTTGTATCATGTCTCTGACCATCTCTTATCATGTCTCTGACCATCTCTTGTATCATGTCTCTGACCATCTCTTGTATCATGTCTCTGACCATCTTTTGTATCATATCTGCAGGTCTCTGACCATCTCATGTATCATGTCTGCAGATATCTCCTGTATCATGTCTACAGTCTGACCATCTCTTGTATCATGTCTTCAGTCTCTGACCATCTCTTGTATCATGTCTGCAGATATCTCCTGTATCATGTCTACAGTCTCTGACCATCTCTTGTATCATGTCTGCATGTCTCTGACCATCTCTTGTATCATGTCTGCATGTCTCTGACCATCTCTTGTATCATGTCTGCAGGTCTCTGACCATCTCTTGTATCATGTCTGCAGGTCTCTGACCATCTCTTGTATCATGTCTGCAGGTCTCTGACCATCTCTTGTATCATGTCTGCAGTCTCTGACCATCTCTTGTATCATGTCTGCAGTCTCTGACCATCTCTTGTATCATGTCTGCAGGTGTCTCTTGTATCATGTCTGCAGTCTGACCATTACCTGTATCATGTCTGCAGGTATCTCTTGTATTTTGTCTGCAGTCTCTGACCACCTCCTGTATCATCACTGCAGTCTCTGACCATCTCTTGTATCATGTCTGCAGTCTCTGACCATCTCTTGTATCATGTCTGCAGTCTCTGTCAGTCTTCTGTCATATACAGAACATTATGTGCAGCCCTTTATAGCTGTCAGGGGCTACACTTCAAAACCCTCTCCCCCAACCCCTTACAAGTTGACAGTCACTAGTTTAGATTGTCATGTTCTGTGTGCCGATGCCCCCTGGTCCCAGTAGGTGATGTGGGGTGGGGGTGATGGTAAACTTTCTGCTGTAAGTAGGGTCCCTCTCCCTCTGTTGGCAATCCTGCGGCTGAGTTTGGTGTTTGTTCTCCCTTTTTGTCCCCCTCTGGAATGCTGTCTGTATGATCTGTGGAATCTCTGCACCTCTCTCTGCATGCTATATCCCTCTCCCCTCCCCCCTTTCCCGGAGACAGATTTGGGAAAAACATAAACATAAAGACTTTTTTTGAAGAGTGATTATGATGTGGAAAGTTTGATGGCTCCTAGTAACCAGAATGCAGTGTATTGATGATGAGACGTCTTCCCGGCATCTTTGATGCTCCGTGTCCTCGGGGCGCTGTGGATGCTCTCAGTCTGGGTGACGTTTTTTTTTTCTCTCTTAAATTCAGCACTCCTTCCCATTCCCCAAGACACTTCCTCTCTGGGTTTTGGTTAGAAGATCGGGTTTTGGACATCTGTGTCTCTTCGGTGACATTTCCTTACAAGCTGAACTCCGGCCAAAGACAATGTTTGGCAATGAAAAAATAAATGAATGCTGACAAGTGTGCGGCCGCTGCTAAATTATGGAACCCTCCCAAGCTGGCCACATGCGACTACAATTTTCTTCTAAGAAAATTCATTTTTGAAACGTTCATCGGATTTTGTAACAGTTTGCACATGGGGCCGTCTAGGTGCAAAGTGTCCCTCCCGGCATTTTATGGCACCCAGGAGAGACATGTGCAGCGTCCAGCTCCCGCCGTCTGTAGGCTGTTATAGTCTATGGTAGGTGGGGGCTGGATGAGGCTGAACGCTGGTGATACCTGTGTTTAGGGCCCTGTGCGTTGGGGATGAAGGTCCAGAAACACCGGTCTTCTGCAGGCAGTGGGGCTGGCCACGGCACCTGTCCCTGCCGCGGCACCTGTCCCTGCCGCGGCAACCTGTCCCTGCCGCTGCACCTGTCCCTGCCGCTGCACCTGTCCCTGCCGCTGCACCTGTCCCTGCCGTTGCACCTGTACCTCCCATGTACACGATTGGACATTTCGACAAGAAAAGTCAGATGTGAGCTTTTGGACGGAAATTCCGACCGTGTGTACGCTACGTCGGACTTTTGCTGTCGAAATTTCCCCCAACAAAAGATTGAGAGCTGATTCTTCCCGGAAAATCCAATCGTTTGTAGCAATTCTAAAGCACAAAATTCTGACGCATGCTCGGAAGCACTAAACTTCAGGGCTCGTCGTAGTGTTTTGCGTCACCGCGTCCTTGACGGTGGAAAGTTCAGAGAAATTTTGTGTGACAGTGTGTATGCAAGCCAAGCTTGAGCGGAATTCTGTTGGAAAAACCGTCCAAGCTTTTTCCGACGGAAAATCCGATTGTGTGTACGGGGCATAAGAGTTAAATATCAACTGAATTAATACGTTAAAATAACGCATTCAGAAACAAATGTACAAATGTTCACTTCTCTAGGAATTTGGTGGTAAAAAGTTCATGTGCTAATGCAGTAAAATAATAGTAATGCCTTAATTAACAATTTTTTATGCAGTAATTTATCGCGTGGTAGCTGGTTGTTAAGGAGCAGTCCGGGAAGCCGAGGGCCACGTCCTTAACAACTGATAACTTATCAGCTGTCAGTTTTTTTTTTTTTTGCTCTGGGGTTCTCCTTATTTGAGCAAGCAACCTGACGGGCCAGAGAAGGGGGGGGGTGAGTGCCCCCCATCCCCCCCAAACTATAATCGGCCACTTGACCTAAACATAGGGGGGGGCTTTGGGTCCCCATGTTGATGGGGACCCTGGCCGGTGGTTGTAGGAGGGCTTTGTGGGAGGGGGGTTAATTGGAATCTGAAAGCTCTCTTTAACGAAGGGGGGCCCCCAAAGTAAATTAAAAACACAACAAAAGTTTTTGGCAATTGCTTTTATTAAAAGACCCGAAAAATAAATAAGAACAAGTCCCCCAGAGTAGATCCATTGCCAATCACGACACAAAAAATAAATTTAAAATAAATGTAAAAAAACAACAACAAAAAAACTTGCGGTCTAGACGACTACTCCTGCCATCTGACAGCTCTTAAATAACTAAGGGGTGGGGGCCACCTAGTGACCTAACCGGGTGGCCTCACCCCCCCTGTGACATCACCAACCCAGCATGCCCCTGGCAGATTACGCCACAAGGGGGCTGGCTCAACGCGTTTCTTGGATGGTATCCACTTCTTCAGGAGAAGACAAAGAGATAGAAATTGGCTGCTTTCTATATAGAAAAGAATAATAAAATAATAAAAGAAAAGACAACACATTTGCATAATATAACATTTGACAATATTCAAATTG
The DNA here is from genome assembly GCA_029574335.1 of Rana kukunoris. Classification (NCBI taxonomy): domain Eukaryota; kingdom Metazoa; phylum Chordata; class Amphibia; order Anura; family Ranidae; genus Rana; species Rana kukunoris. The sequence continues at coordinate 475,526,799 of CM056053.1, forward strand.
ATTCAGTTTATTCAGTTGCTGAGTGAGTACCTGGAGCTCTCTCAGGGGGGGAGGTGGAACTAATCCCACCAGAGAGAGAACTAAATGGGGCGAGGTATGATGCCTTGTCCCCCAGAGAAGTACCTCTTAACTATGCAAGGGTCTCTGGGTAGCAACAGCGGTAAAGAGCAATCGTTAGTCGTGACTCTTCAGCTGGCTAGCATTGGGGCCCGATCACCGTTGACTCGCTTGAGGACAGTCAATAGGGCCTGCAGGCAGAAATAGAGCTATGAAGCAGCTAAGTAATCGGTTCCTAGGGGACACTGTCTCTCCATGATAGTAACAAGTTATGGTCACAAGGCCTTTTCACCAGACACAGCAGCAGTGGTCCCTCCAGGTGTCTGCTCACTCTGGATAGCCTGGGGTGACTTCTGTCTGTAATACAGCAAAGTCTGTGTTCTGGCAGTGATTCCGTCTCTCCGCTCTCCGCACTCAGGTCATATCTCTCTCTCTTGCGCTCCCTTGCTCTCTCTCTCTCTCTTGCACTCCCTTGCGCTCTCTCTCTCTCTCTCTCTTGCGCTCCCTTGCTCTCTCTCTCTCTTCTTGCGCTCCCTTGCGCTCTCTCTCTCTCTCTCTTGCGCTCCCTTGCTCTCTCTCTCTTGCGCTCCCTTGCTCTCTCTCTCTCTTGTGCTCCCTTGCTCTCTCTCTCTTGCGCTCCCTTGCTCTCTCTCTCTCTCTCTCTTGCGCTCCCTTGCTCTCTCTCTTGCGCTCTCTCTCTCTCTCTCTTGCGCTCCCTTGCTCTCTCTCTCTCTCTCTCTCTTGCGCTCTCCTTGCTCTCTCTCTCTCTTTCTTGCGCTCCCTTGCTCTCTCTCTCTTTCTTGCGCTCCCTTGCTCTCTCTCGCTCTCTTGCGCTCCCTTGCTCTCTCTCGCTCTCTTGCGCTCCCTTGCTCTCTCTCTCTCTCTCTTGCGCTCCCTTGCTCTCTCTCTCTCTTGCGCTCTCTCTCTCTCTCTCTTGCGCTCCCTTGCTCTCTCTCTCTCTCTCTCTCTTGCGCTCCCTTGCTCTCTCTCTCTCTTTCTTGCGCTCCCTTGCTCTCTCTCTCTTTCTTGCGCTCCCTTGCTCTCTCTCGCTCTCTTGCGCTCCCTTGCTCTCTCTCTCTTTCTTGCGCTCCCTTGCTCTCTCTCGCTCTCTTGCGCTCCCTTGCTCTCTCTCTCTTTCTTGCGCTCCCTTGCTCTCTCTCTCTTTCTTGCGCTCCCTTGCTCTCTCTCTCTCTCTCTTGCGCTCCCTTGCTCTCTCTCTCTCTTGCGCTCCCTTGCTCTCTCTCTCTCTTGCGCTCCCTTGCTCTCTCTCTCTCTTGCGCTCCCTTGCTCTCTCTCTCTTGCGCTCCCTTGCTCTCTCTCTCTCTCTCTCTTGCGCTCCCTTGCTCTCTCTCAATCCTGCTCTCTCCTCACTGAGTCAGCAAAATATCTTGGATTGTGTGTTCTGCCCCCCCCCCCCCCCATCCATTTGTCTTGTACAGCGCTCCACCCGTTGATTGGCTGGGCAAAACCTAATCACTCTATGCGGTGCCGATTCCCCTGCTACCCGGGCTTCCCCCCCCCCCCTAGTTGCATCTCCTTTTGCAGTGTTGCTGGCTTCCCTTCTCTCCCCCCCCCCCCCCCCCCCCTGGCTGCTGCGGGGGATGATGCAGGATGGAGAGTGGGGGAAGGGGCCAGTCAATATGTTATTCACCGACCCCTTCCTTTTCTAAATGAACACACTCACTCGCTGTGTTTTTAAACTTGTAAACACCAAATCTTAAAACAACGCTCTGTCCTTAAGTGGTTAAACTTTGGGGGTGCAGAACCTAATGGGGGTAGCCATCCGGGACCCTGGGACCTCTGGGCCCTTTAAAAAGGGGGAGGTTGCCATTCGGGCCCTGGGGACCTCTGGACCCTTTAATAAAACGGGGGGGGGGGGGGGAAGAAATGCAAAAATATATTAAACAAATATATAAAAAAAGGGGGGTGCCATTCGGGGCCCTGGGGACCTCTGGACCCTTTAATAAAAACAAAAAATAAATAAAAATGTATATGGGGAAAAAAAATGTGTATATAAAAAAAAAAAGGGCCCCTTGCAAGTTTACTGCCTGTACTCCCCCCTGATGGTGGCCCTGGAGACGAGTAACAATTATTCAGCTGTTTGTGCATCACAGATAGCGGTCAACGACCCCAGTGCCCCCACCGCCGCCTCCTGAACAGGTTACAGCCAGGCATATTGGAGATTGCGCCATCTGGAGTGTCAGAGGTCCTGGACGTCGTCATGTCCCTGGCACGGGATGGCACACAGGCCTCTGGCGTCTCACCTAGCACGGGTCCTGCAGGCCTCGTCCAACTTATACGGAATAATATTTGTTCAATACACAACTGGGTGAGTTTCGTCCAGATATCTGACGCCGTATGTGTGTTTGAGGAGATAATCCGCGGGTCGCTCACCCCCTTTCCTCGCTTCTGATGCCAAAGCGGGATGTGCAGATCAGCAGTAAATGACGATCGTATCTCATTCAATCCAAAACCCACCGCCAGCTCACAAAAAAAGTTTTGTGGGACAGTTTAGTACACCGTGCAATATGTGACCGACCACGCGGTGGCGGCGTGGATTTATGGCAGAAAATGTTTAACCTGCATTATTGTTAATTGATAATATTGTAGTATGGTACATTGGGTTGAGCTGGCAAGCTTACCAACATTTAAGTCCAGGCATCAAGGACAGTTAACTCCACCATAAGTCTGCCCCCCCCCCCCCCCAAGTGACCATAAAATTCCATCCAGACCTTGGCCACCTACTGGAGTGGCCTACCCAAACCCTGTCAGTGATAATGTGTTGGCCCCTCACTCGTGGCGCTTACCAGCATTCCAGTCCAGGCTTCAAGGGCAGTTGACTCCACCATCAGTCTGCCACTGGCCACACAAGTGACCATGCAATCCCATCCTGATCTTGACCACTTTCTGGAGTGGACTACCCAAATCCTGTCAGTGATAATTTGTTGGCTGCTCACTCGTGGCCCTTACCACCATTTCAGTCTAGGCTTTAGGGACCGTTAACTCCACCATCAGTCAGCCTCTGGCCCTTGACGTGACCATGCAAAAGAGGATGACACCTTGATCCAGGGACATTGCATCATCAGGACTGAGTTCCAAGATGCAGGACTGTCCAGACCAGCCATTCTCAACCAGGGTTCCTCCAGAGGTGGCTAGGGGTTCCTTGAGCTGTGGCTGATTTACCTCCTGTTTGATGGTGCCTACATAGTTCTGAGCCAATTCCACTTGGAGGAGCCAGTGGTATTACACCAATGATCTTCATAGTTCTCTGTAAGGGGGGGCATTCTTACCACTACTGTAAAAATGGCATTCTTCTCACTAACCACCAAAGTAAGGGGCATTGTTCCCACTGACCCCCAATGAATGGGTTTTATCAGGGGTTCCCCGAGACCTGAAAATTATCTTTAGGGTTCCCCAGCGGTAAAAAGGTTGAGAAAGGCTGGTCCAGACCTATCTGGAACAGTTGCTATCTATGAACAAGGCCTGTTGAAATTATGGCGGGGCAAGCAACAGGGCCCATTCACACCATCTATTGGTGGTAGTGTGCTCATTTTAAATGCTGTGAAGCATGGCGGTGCCATTCATTCTGAATGGCACCCGGTCGCACTTGCCAACAGACATGTGTTGCAGGGCAATAATGTGCATTGCGGTGGGTGTACTGTCATAAAATAGTGTATGCACAATTTTTTGGCACCAGGATGCCACACGCTGAAAGCCAACACACAACCATTGGCTGATGCATTGGGGTGCTATGCAGAATGAATGGCACCACATTGCACCATGACACTCAAAAAACTGGCACACTACCACCAATAGATGGTGTGAATGGACTCTGTTCACTGGGCACTGGCAACTTGCTCTGCCATAAGATCCCTGGCCCATAATACTGCCCCCCCCCCCCCCCCCCAGTGGTGAACGCTCTCTAGTTCTTCCCAATCCACTCCAAACCCTCCAGTACAGAGTGTGGCGCCTCCATTGCCCCCAATGTAGAATTGCCCCCTAGGTGCAGAGGTGGCATTTGACCTTTCCCTGCTTGGCCTCTCCTCTCCGCACACTCAGCGCTGACACTTCACTGAGAGGGGATTTTTTTTAGCTGAATAGTGAAATTGGGAGAATCTTGTGACTTCTCTCTGAGGTCACTGATTTCACTTCTGCAATTCCTCCGGCTGCCCTCCCCCCCCCCCCCCCCCCCCCCCCACAGACAAGCGACAGGACGATTTACATTGTATATTTCCTATTTTACTGCCAGACACAACACCAATCCAAAATCAGCCTGTGATGTGTAAATATACAGTAGTACCTTGGATTACGAGTATAATCCGTTCCTGCTTGTAATCCAAAGCACTTGTATATTAAAGCGAGTTTCCCCATAGGAATCAATATAAACTCAGATAATTTGTTCCAGTGTCACTGTTAGTGTATGCAGTATAAATGCTTGGAGGCGCTCAGAGACACTCAGAAGCTTGGAGATTCTTGGAGACACTCAGACACTGTAAGATACTTGGCGATGGTTGTAATTGTTTGGAGACGCTTGAAGATGCTTGAAGACACCCGGAGACGCTCAGCTCAGAGACACTCAGAAGCTTGGAGATGCTTGGAGACACTCGGAGATGCATGGAGATGCTTGGAAAAACTCGGAGATACTTGCAGATGCTTTGAGACGCTCAGAGATACTTGGAGATTCTCAGGCCATGTACACACGGCAGAGAACCTCGACGGGAGGAACACATCGTTCCACCCGTCGAGGTTCTCGGCCGGCCGCCAGATTCGGCGACCGGCCCGTCGGGAAAGGCGACCAGCCATTCATCCCGACGGGCCGTCGAGCAAATAGAGAACCTGCTCTCTATTTCGGCTCGACGGCATTCCCGACGGGATGCTCGTCGAATCCGTACACACGGCCGAGGTTCTCAGCAGAATGAGGATCCCAGCGAGGTTCTCGCTGGTTTCTGCCGAGAACCTCGGCCGTGTGTACGGGGCTTCAGAGATGCTTGGAGATGCTCGGAGACGCTCGGATGCTTGGAGACACTCAGAAGCTCCGAGATGCTTGGAGACACTTGGAGATGCTCGGAGATACTTGGAGATTCTTAGAGATGCTTGGAGATGCTTGGAGACATTCGGAGATGCTTGGAGACGCTCGGAGATACTTGCAGATGCTTGGAGACGCTTGGAGATACTTGCAGATGCTTGGAGACGCTCGGGGATACTTGCAGATGCTTGGAGACGCTCCGAGATACTTGCAGATGCTTGGAGACGCTCCGAGATACTTGCAGATGCTTGGAGACGCTCCGAGATACTTGCAGATGCTTGGAGACGCTCGGAGATACTTGGAGATTCTCAGAAGCTCCGAGATGCTTGGAGACACTTGGAGATGCTCAGGGATACTTGGAGATTCTTAGAGATGCTTGGAGATGCATGGAGACACTCAGAAGCTCCGAGACGCTCGGAGATGCTTGGAGACACTCGGAGATGCTTGGAGACACTCGGAGATGCTTGGAGACACTCGGAGATGCTTGGAGACGCTCGGAGATGCTTGGAGACGCTCGAAGGTGCTTGGAGACAGACGGAGATGCTTGGAGACAGCCGGAGATGCTTGGAGACGCTCGAAGGTGCTTGGAGACAGACGGAGATGCTTGGAGACAGTCGGAGATGCTTGGAGATGCTTGAAAATGCTCAGAGTGTCTCCGAGCATCACCAGGGCCCCCACACCTCTGGCCAAATGTGGTACTGCACACCCCAGAGGCTTGAATCATGCTTGTTTTGCAAGACAAAGTTGTCTTGCCAAATGCTCGTAAACCACATTAATCACAATCCAAGGTATTGGTATAATCCAGGGTCCAATGAATATTAAAGACGGCCCTGACTGCACCAGAATTTCTCTAATTTTAGTAAATTTAGTAAATCAACCCCAGTAAGTTCATGTGAATACCCTCACCCTGCTTCTTCTTCTTTTATGGGCTCCGTGCCAATATTTTGGGGACCCTCATTATACTTTGGGGGCCACGCAGGTCTTTAGCGTGCAGGACGACAGCGATTGTTCCATAGAATTCCTCGCATGTTTCTCAGCCTCGTTATTCGGACGTGCTCATCCGCATCATTCATTGCCATAGAAACCAGGAGAGCCCATTGTGGCCCCCCATCAATCCTTGTTTTGATTCCCAGGAGGTCGTTGGCTTTGAGTGCCGGGGCCCCTCGGCTTAGCCCAACAGTGACGGAGCTGAAAGGGGATTTTCAGGCGCAGGACTGCCGGTAAATGTCTTTACAAAGCTTCTCCTTTCCTGGAAAAGACTCAGGAGGACTCGGAGGACAAGATGTTTTTCCAAGAGACGTCTTCTCTTCTAACGAGTGTCAGGAATATCCCCCAAAATTTTGTCCAACCAGGGACCCCCGACACCCTCGCCCAATCAGAATTCAATGTGTAGATTTTGATTTCCAGGATGTGTGGGAAAGTTCTCTTTCCTCCCAGGTCATGGTGTATCTCGTAATAGTCGATCAGTTTAACCACTTCAGCTCCAGAGATTTATCCCCCCCCCCCCCCCCCCCCCCATAACCAGGACATTTTTTTTCCTATTCAGCACTGCGCTATTTTAACCACTTCAGCCCCGGACCATTTCGCTGGCCAAAGACCGGGCCACTTTTTGCGATTCGGCACTGCGTCGCTTTAACCGACAATTGCGCGGTTGTGTGACGTGGTTCCCAAACTAAATTGAGGTCCTTTTTTTTTTTTTATCTTTATTTTTATTTATTTTTCACAAACCAAGCTTTCTTTTGGTGGTATTTGATCACCCCTGCGTTTTTTTATTTTTTGCGCTCTAAACAAAAAAGTAGCGACAATTTTCAAAAAAATTCTATATTTTTTTTTTTTTTACTTTTTGCTATAATAAATATCCCCAAAAAATATATAAATTAATTTTTTCCCTCAATTTAGTCCGATACGTATTCTTCTACATATTTTTGGTAAAAAAAATCACAATAAGCGTTGCGCAAAAGTTATAGCGCCTACAAAATAGGGGATAGTTTTATGGCATAATTAATTTATATATATATATATATATATATATATATATATATATATATATATATATATATATATATTTTTTTTTTTACAATTAATGGCAACGATTAATGGTCCCTCCAAGCCATGTCCCCCACATATGCAGCCATGTCCCTCCAGCCATGTCCCCCACATATGCAGCCATGTCCCTCCAGCCATGTCCCTCCAGCCGCCGCCGCCGCACGGAGATCTTTACAGCATTCATTTGAATAGCTGTTTTGCCTGCGCGAATAGGCACTCCCCCTTGCTCGGGATTGGACAGATCACGATCACCCATCCAATCCCGAGCAAGGGGGAGTGTCTATACGCGCAGGGACAACTACAGCTATTCAAATTAAAGCTGTGATGTTCCCGCACATTCCCGTTTAACCCATGCGGCGCGGCTTTCGATGCGGCAGCGGGAAGGGGGGGCGGGGGGGAGTATTCTATTTAGGAATCGGGGGTATTTGCGGGAGTACAAGTACTCCCGCAAATGCTCAGTATCGGTCCCGATACCGATACTGGTATCAGTATCGGGACAACCCTAGTATAATCCATAGTGTGTGACCAGGGGGGGCACCATTAGAGTGTAAGCTCCTCAGAGACTGATGTGACTGGCTCAGTGTTCTCTGTACAGCATTACGGTATATGTCAGAGCTATATAAATGTATAATAATAGTGTGTGACTGGGGGGGCGGCATTAGAGTGTAAGCTCCTCTGGTACAGAGACTGATGTGATTGGCTCAGTGATCTCTGTACAGCACTGTGGTACATGTCAGACCTATATACATGTATAATAATAATAAGTGACTGTGGGAAGGCGACAGAGTACAGAGTGTAAGCTCTTATGGTTGTGAATGGCTCAGCGTTCTCTGTACAGAACTGCGGTATATGTCAGAGCTATAGAAATGTATAATAGTGTGTGACTGGGGGGGACATTAGAGTGTAAGCTCCTCTGTTAGAGACTGATGTGACACTCTCAGTGACCTCTATAGAATGCTGAGTACAGTATTTACCATTACATAAAAATAACGTCTTTAGCTACCTTTGGACTGTACAATTCCAGGTATCTCGGAGATTCTTGGAATGAACCCATGTGCCACCCTCTCAAAGTTCCCGTTTTAAGACGTTAAAGACTCACCTTTGATCCCCGGGCGTACTGCCAGGTCGGTCACCATGCCTGGAGCTCTCCGGCACTGACCCCTTCTACAGACCTCAGTGCCATGTACATCTAGTAATCTGCCTCTCCATCAGACTGACCCATCGTGTGTTATATACAATGTAACAAGATGATCACCACTTTCTCCGCCATCGGAAACCTGTTCTTTTACCTCGCCTGCCTCTCCTCTAATTATTAAAAATGAGCCAATAAATTCCTCAGACTTAAAACCACACACAACATCGTACGCCCAACTGATCTCCATGAAGGCACCTGAGGACATGGCACCATTAATCTGCTTATTATACAATATTATATCCACCAGAGATAGTCCTATCACAGGATCACCAACCCAGACTATGACAGGGGGGGTATGAGATGTCTGGATCCAAAGTTCCAAAGTTTATTCAATAGATACTCGGAACAGAAAATATGCAGTAAATCGTTCCCATCATCTCTGCACCAGAGGAGCTTACACTCTAATGTTCTCCTCCCCACCCCAAACAGTCACACACTATTGTTTTACATTTATATGGCTCTGACATATACTGTAGTGCTGTACAGAGAATACTGAGACATTCATATCACTCTCTGTATCAGAGGAACTTACACTCTAATGCCCCCCCACCCCCCACAGTCAATAATAATAATAATAAAAATAATAATTATTATTATTATACATTTATATAGCTCGCCATGACATCCAAAAATACAAAGAAACAATGCCGTCTTCTCTGGGCCAAAGCTCTTTTTAAAATGGTCTGTTGCAAAGTGGAAAACTGTTCTGTAGTCGGGACGATTTGAAATCTGACATTCTTTTTGGTACCCATGGACGTCTCTTCCTTCAGACTAAAGAGGAGAGGGACCTTGCTGCTTGTCATCAGCCCTTAGGTCAAATTCCAGCATCTATGATGGGGGGGGGGGGGCAATATGCTCCCAATCCAGACGACATTATGTTCAGGAAAGGCCTTGCATATTTTAGCAGGACAATGCTAAACTCAGGGGCGGACTGACAACTCTTAGGGCCCCCGGGCAATAGAAGATTATGGGGCCCCCAGGCTTACAGATGGCCACCAAGCCAGGTGGCAGTACAGAGGGGGGGCAGCTAAAATCTCGGGATTTTCACATCAAAAGCATGTAGGTTTTGGACATATCAGGGACAGATGTAAAAAAACACAGATTTTTACATACTGTCCCTGGTTTTAATGAGCCTGGCAACCCTGATGGGGGGCTCCCTAGTGGCATGGGGCCCTCGGGCAGTGCCCGAGTTCCTCAATGGTCAGTTCACCCCTGGCTAAACTGCATATTACATCTATGACAACAGCATGGATTCCTAGTAGACATATCCGGGGGCTTTACTGGCCTGTCTGCAGTCCAGACCTTTCACCAAATTAATATATTTGGCTCATCTTGAAATGAAAAATACCACAAAGACTCAGGACTGTTGCACAGTTAGAATCCTATATCAGGCAAGAACGGGACAAGATTTCTCTCCCAAAACTCCAGCGAATGGTCCACTCAGTTCCCAGACATTTACAGAGTGTTGGTAAAAGAAGATGTAAGAGCTACAGTCTCAAATCCCCAAAAAGTTGGGGAGCGGTGTAAAATCTACATAGAAACCAAAAAAATGCAAAGATTTGCAAATCTCATAAACGAACATTTCGAAAAATCAAAGACAAATCAAATGTTTAAACTAGAAAAATGGACCATTTTAAGAAAAAAATAAAGGTGAAATGGAAATGAATGGCAGCAACACGTCTCAAAAAAGTTGGGGGTGGGGCCATGTTTAGCACGATGTAGCTAAATGGTTGTGCTAAACATGGCCCCACCCCCAACTTTTTTGAGACATGTTGCTGCCATTCATTTTCAATTCACCTGTATTTATTTTTCTTAAAATGGTCCATTTTTTTCAGCTTAAAAATTTTGATTTTTTTTTTTTTCGATTTTTCAATTGTGAATAAAATATTTGTTTATGAGATTTACAAATCTTTAAATTTTTTATTTTTTTTGTTCTTATGTCGATTTTTACACCGCTTCCCAACTTTTTGGGATTTTGGGTTATAGCTCTGACATATACCACAGTGCTGTACAGAGCACATTAGTCTCTGTACCAGAGGAGCTTACACTCTAATGTTACACTTTAACCACTTCAGACCCGCGCTATAGACGAATGATGGCTACAGCGCAGGTCTGAATACTTAACCTACCGTCAAAAGACGGCTGCCCCTTTGGGCATTCCCAGCGCGCGCTCCAGAGCGCGCTGCGGGGAAGCCCTATGTTGGCCTTGTCTCTTGGACACAGCCAATCACAGATCGCGGCGAACGGCCAATCGGAGTGGGCGTTTGCGATGCGATCTGTGCGGCCAATGAGAGATGATCTCATAGATCATCTCTCATTGCCGTTTTACACAGAGACAGCGTCCTGTCTCTGGAGAGGAGGAGACCGATCTGTGTCCCTTGTACATAGAGACACAGCATCGGTCACCTCCCCCAGTCACCCCCCCTCCCCCCACAGTTAGAACACTATGCAGGGAATACATTTAACCCCTTCCTCACCCCCTAGTGTTAACCCCTTCAATGCCAGTCACATTTATATAGTAATTAGTGCATATTTATAGCACTGATCGCCGTATTAATGTGAATGGCGCCAAAAATGTGTCAAAAGTGTCCGATGTGTCCGCCATAACGTCGCAGTCCCAATAAAAATCGCAGATCGCCGCCATTTCTAGTAAAAAATAAATAATGAAAAATAATAATTCTGTCCCCTATTTTGTAAGCGCTATAACTTTTGCGCAAACCAGTCGCTTATTGGGATTTTTTTTTTTTTTTTTACCAAAAATATGTAGAAGAATATGTATCGGCCTAGACTGAGAAAAAAAAATTTTTTTTATTTTTTTTAAATTGGGATATTTATTATAGCAACAAGTAAAAAATATTGTATTTTTTTTTCAAAATTGTCGCTCTTTTTTGTTTATAGCGCAAAAAATAAAAAACGCACAGGCGATCAAATACCACCAAAAGAAAGCTCTACTTGTGGGGAAAAAAGGACATCAATTTTGTTTGGGAGCACGTCGCACGACCGCGCAATTGTCAGTTAAAGCGACGCAGTGCCGAAAGCTGAAATTTCACCTGGGCAGGAGGGGGGTATATGTGCCCAGTAAGCAATTGGTAATGTCTTCCCTACAGTCACTTATTATTATTATTATTATACATTTCTATAGCTCTGACATATACCACAGTGCTGTACAGAGAACACAGAGCCAATCGCATCAGTTTCTGCACCAGAGGAGCTTACACTCTAATGTCCCCGCCCGCCCCCCACAGTCACACACTATTATTATATATTTCTATAGCACTGACATATACCACAGTGCTGTACAGAGAACACAGAGCCAATCGCATCAGTTTCTGCACCAGAGGAGCTTACACTCTAATGCCCCCCCCCCCCCCCCCACAGTCACACACTATTATTATATATTTCTATAGCTCTGACATATACCGCAGTGCTGTACACAGAACACAGAGCCAATCGCATCAGTTTCTGCACCAGAGGAGCTTACACTCTAATGCCCCCCCCCCCCCCCACAGTCACACACTATTATTATATATTTCTATAGCTCTGACATATACCGCAGTGCTGTACACAGAACACTGAGCGGATAGGTCTGTGGATTCCGGCGCTGTCAGGGGTTCTGCACTCACATTCCAGCATATGAACCTGTCATTCCTGCACCAGGATCCAACCGCGGTGATCTGGCAGTAGGGTACAGGTAGACGAGTGCAGGTGAGCGGCAGCTGATTGGTGGCCTCCTCTCACACCCCCAGCGTTGTGTTTGCTTTATATTAATAAGTGAACTGTGTATGTAGGTGGTGTGGTGATAAGCTGTTTGTTCTAACACATGGTGCTGAGGAAAGGATCAGAGGTCACCCCATTGCCCTCCGCTCCATCAGATCCTCTACTTAACCCATTACTCATTACATTCCGCCTATAACGTGACCAGAACTTCTATAGGTTACTAGGGGACAAGAGCAGTCCATGCATACCGAGTAAGAACAGATACCGAGAATTACACCCAACATACAGGACCATGTATTATATACAGGGCCACCTTTAATGATGATTGGACCCTGGGCAAAAATGTTCTTGGGGCCGCACTTCACACTGAGATATCAGAACACAGCACAGGACTAAAACTTCAAGGGACAAGGGAATTTAAACTGGGATCGTTGGCAAGTATGAGGCTGCTGCTATGGGACCCACAGCAATGACAGGGCCCAGGGCAGCTTCCCCTTTTGCCCTGCCTTAACCACTTGAGGACCTCCTAACGCCGATATACGTTGGCAGAATGGCACGGCTGGGCACAGGCACGTACCTGTACGTCGCCTTTAAGACCCCAGCCGTGGGTCCGGACCCGGTCCGAAGCTCCATGACCGCGCCCCCGACCGTGGCCAGTGTCCCGCGATCGGGTCACAGGAGCTGAAGAACGGGGAGAGGTGAGTGTAAAAGCACCTTCCCCGTTCTTCTCTCTGGCAGTGACACTGATCGTCTGTTCCCTGATATTGGGAACGACGATCAGTGACGTCACACCTACAGCCACGCCCCCTACAGTAAGAATCACTCCCTTAGGGCACACTTAACCCCTTAACGCCCCCTAGTGTTTAACCTATTCACTGCCAGTGGCATTTTCACAGTAATCAGTGCATTTTTATAGCACTTTTCGCTGTGAAAATATGACAATGGTCCCAAAAATGTGTCAAAAGTGTCGATAAAATGTAGCAGGCACGAAAAAAAACGCTGATCGCCGCCATTACTAATAAAAAATGAATTAATAAAAATGCCATAAAACTATCCCCTGTTTTGTAGACGCTATAACTTTTGCGCAAACCAATCAATAAACGCTTATTGCAATTATTTTTTTACCAAAAATATGTAGAAGAATACGTATCGGCCTAAACGGAGGAATTTTTATTTATTTTTTATATATATTTTTGGGGGATATTTATTATAGCAAAAAGTAAAAATATAGATTTTTTCAAAAAAATTGTTTATAGCACAAAGTGGTTAACCCCTTCACTGCCAATGTCACTTTCACAGTAATCTGTGCATTTTTATAGCACTTTTTGCTGTGAAAATTGTCCCAAAAATGTGTCAAATGTGTCCGCAATGTCGCAGTCACGAAAAAAAAAAAAACCCTGATCGTCGCCATTACTAGTAAAAAAAAAATTAACAATAAAAATGCCATAAAACTATCCCCTATTTTTGCGCAAACCAATCGATAAACGCTTATTTCGTTTTTTTTTTTACCAAAAATATGTAGAAGAATACGTATCGGTCTAAACTGAGGAAAACATACTTTTTTTTATATATTTTTGGGGGATATTTATTATAGCAAAAAGTAAAAAAATATAGATTTTTTTTCAAAATTGTCGCTCTATTTTTGTTTATAGCGCAAAAAACAAAACCGCAGAGGTGATCAAATACCACCAAAAGAAAGCTCTAGTTGTGGGGGAAAAAAGGATGCCAATTTTGTTTGGGAGCCACGTCGCACGACCGCGCAATTGTCAGTTAAAGCGATGCAGTGCCGAATCGCAAACAGGGGCCAGGTCCTTTACCTGCATAATGGTCCGGGGCTTAAGTGGTTAAAGACGGCCCTGATTATATATTTTCTATGTTGCTCTGGAGATAACGACCTGGGTTTGCTTCTGCTTTCACGGTAGCTGCCGCTAGTGCTTATTTACATTGACTATACCGCCAGCCCTGCATACAATATTTGACTATTTTTCATATGGAGACTATGCCAGAATAATCTTTGCGCCATTTTACCTTTTCTCTAACACGACCCGGGTTGTTCTGTATTTTTCAGGGTGTGAAGAAGCCGTTCACAGAGGTGATAAAAGCCAATATCGGAGATGCGCACGCCATGGGCCAGAAGCCAATCACATTCCTCAGACAGGTGAGGCTGCAATACCTAGTCCTTCCACTGGAGGGAGCCCTGCGCTCTTCGGGGGCGGAGCCATTCAGAGCTGCTGTGCTGATAAATTGACAAAATGTGATTTGAAATGTGTTTTTTCTTTAGTTGGCAATGACTGTACTCTATAAAACCCCCTTCTTCAATAACTGGGGAATTGGTGATGTCTCTTAAAGAAAAGGGCTAATGTTTGGTTGTAAATAATTCTCCGTCATCCTGCAGCCTCTGCTGTGAATTCTGCCTCTAGTGGTCAGTGTTAAAAGTGCTCCAGCTAACCTCCCCCGCTATCAAAGCCATGTTCTTTTTACCCAGACTTGCATTATAGAGCTCCTTGTGTTTTTTGGAGCTTCCGGGTATCTGGCAGCTCACTGACACTCGTTGGGGGGGAGGTTTCAACCCCCCCCCCTTATCTACGTCCCTGCCAGTGTAGGATGGGCAGAGGTATAGTTACTGCTAGTATATCCACCTTCCTGTGGTGGCCTCCAGGGTTCAATTGTAGAAATGTGTTAAAAAAACTTTATTTATAAAGCATTCACTGCACAAATATCAAAAACCTACCTGCAAGCTGATCAAAATGCTGCTGTCATTTTTAATGCCTGTATCGTCAGCGCAATCTAGTGGTCAAAATGCAGTTTGTTTTTCTAAAATACCTAAATGAGAAAGACCATAGCGGGGGAGAGGGATCAGGGGTCTGGGGTGGAAGGGGGAGAGGGATCAGGGGTCTGGGGTGGAAGGGGGAGAGGGATCAGGGGTCTGGGGTGAAAGGGAGAGAGAGATCAGGGGTCTGGGATGGAAGGGGGGAAGAGATCAGGGGTCTGGAGTGGAAGGATCAGGGGTCTGGAGTGGAAGGATCAGGGGTCTGGGGTGGAAGGATCAGGGGTCTGGGGTGAAAGGGAGAGAGAGATCAGGGGTCTGGGATGGAAGGGGGGGAAGAGATCAGGGGTCTGGAGTGGAAGGATCAGGGGTCTGGAGTGGAAGGATCAGGGGTCTGGAGTGGAAGGATCAGGGGTCTGGGGTGGAAGGATCAGGGGTCTGGGGTGGAAGGATCAGGGGTCTGGGGTGGAAGGATCAGGGGTCTGGGGTGGAAGGGGGAGAGGGATCAGGGGTCTGGGGTGGAAGGGGGAGAGGGATCAGGGGTCTGGGGTGAAAGGTTGAGAGAGATCAGGGGTCTGGGATGGAAGGGGGAAAGAGATCAGGGGTCTGGGGTGGAAGGATCAGGGGTCTGGGGTGGAAGGATCAGGGGTCTGGGGTGGAAGGATCAGGGGTCTGGGGTGGAAGGATCAGGGGTCTGGGGTGGAAGGGGGAGAGGGATCAGGGGTCTGGGGTGGAAGGGGGAGAGGGATCAGGGGTCTGGGGTGGAAGGGGGAGAGGGATCAGGGGTCTGGGGTGAAAGGGAGAGAGAGATTAGGGGTCTGGGATGGAAGGGGGAAAGAGATCAGGGGTCTGGAGTGGAAGGATCAGGGGTCTGGGGTGGAAGGATCAGGGGTCTGGGGTGGAAGGATCAGGGGTCTGGGGTGGAAGGGGGAGAGGGATCAGGGGTCTGGGGTGGAAGGGGGAGAGGGATCAGGGGTGGAAGCAGGAGAGGGATCAGGGGTCTGGGGTGGAAGCAGGAGAGGGATCAGGGGTCTGGGGTGGAAGCAGGAGAGAAATCAGGGGTCTTGGATAGGAGGAGAGGGATCAGGGGTCTGGGGTGGAAGGGGGAAAGGGATCAGGGGTCTGGGGTGGAAGGGGGAAAGGGGAAAGGGATCAGGGGTCTGGGGTGGAAGGGGGAGGGATCAGGGCTCTGGGGGGGAAGGGGGCAGGGATCAGATCAGTGTAATTGATCAGACGTGGTGATCAATATTTATTGATGTCCATCATTGGCTGTGACAAGTTTCCTGATCCCTGCCCCCAATAATTTCCCCCTTCCCTAGGTATGATGGACATTTTACACCACCCCCCGTGTGTGCCCGGTGTGCCTATTCTCTCCTTTTCTCCATCCTGCCAGGTCGTCGCCCTCTGTCTCTACCCAGAATTGCTGAACGACAACAAGTTCCCGGATGATGCCAAGCAGAAGGCGGTGCGGATTCTGCAGGCCTGCGGGGGCAACAGCATTGGTGAGTACTGGGCTGGGAAAGGGGCCTCTCTATATTGTACATGTGATGTCGACAAAAGGCTGGGGCATCTCGTCCTCTATTAAAAGGCAGCACAGTGGCTTGGTGGCTAGCACTTTCACTTTTTGCAGAACTGGGGTCCTCCGTATCTGCATGGAGTTTGCATGTTCTCCCTTTGCTTTTGTGGGTTTCCTCGGGGTACTCTGGTTTCCTCTCACACATGCTGGTAGGATAAATGGCTCTGCTCTACATTGACCCTAATATGTGTGTGCACGTGAGAAAGAAACCTTAGATTGTAAGCTCCTTGGGGGCAGGGACTTATAAGAACATACAATATGTAAAGCGCTGTGTAGATTGTGGGCAGTATGTGAATGCCTGAAATGAATAAAACAGGGACACCTGGGGGCACCAAGGTCACGCTAAGGGGACAAAAACTTGTATAAACGCAGATCATACTGCATTGGGCCACTAGATGGTGCTAACTAGATCATAGCATTTATTTCCTGTGATCACCAGCTCCGTCTAGTGGCCATATTACTGTATATTCCTCATTCCCTTTTTTTCCCACATGAATTGAATTACATTCGACCCGGAGATAACCTGATGACCTAATAACATTTGATTTTACCCCCATTCCCACTGGATGAATTTACATGCAGTTTCACAGAATGCAAAGCTCTGAATGTTATTTTTTTTTAATACACGCCAAAGTGATTAACCTATATTTAGGTTTAGGGTACATGTATTAGGGATCGACCTATTCTTGTGGGCCGATATCTGCATTTTCTGAAAAATGGGTATCGGTCACAAACTAGACCGATATTATCAATATTGGACTCCGAGGGCCGCGGCCATCTTTTTGGGGCCCAAAAGCCTGCAGGGGCGCGCGTCACACGCACACAATGTCATTAAGCCTCCGCGCACTGGGCCTATTGTTCTGAGTCCCACAGGCCTCCCTCGCCTCGACACCCGGATGGACACACCAGCCGGCAGCCACCTACAGCAAGGTGCCAAGTCACTAAGGCCAGCCAGAAGCCACCCACCCAGGCCAGTCAGCAGCCCCCCACCAAAAGTAAGGTGGCAGACCAGCCACCCACCCACAGCAAGGTGCCAGGGCAGCCAGCAGCCAACCACCCACCCACCCACAGCAAAGTGCCATACCAGCCACCCACCCACAGCATGGTGCCAGACCAGCCAGTAGCCACCCACCCACAGCAAGGTGCCAGGCCACTGAGTCCAGCCAGCAGCCATCCACTCACATCACAGCAAGGTGCCAAGTCACTAAGGCCAGCCAGCAGCCACCCACAGCAAGGTGCCAGGCCAGCCAGCAGCCAACCACCCACCCACCCACAGCAAATTGCCAGGCCAGCCACCCACCCACAACATGGTGCCAGACCAGCCAGTAGCCACCCACCCACAGCAAGGTGCCAGGCCACTGAGGCCAGCCAGCAGCCATCCACTCACAGCAAGGTGCCAAGTCACTAAGGCCAGCCAGCAGCCACCCACCCACAGCAAGGTGCCAGGCCAGCCAGCAGCCAACCACCCACCCACAGCAAAGTGCCAGGCCAGCCACCCACCCACAACATGGTGCCAGACCAGCCAGTAGCAACCCACCCACAGCAAGGTGCCAGGCCACTCAGGCCAGCCAGCAGCCACCCACTCACAGCAAGGTGCTGAGTCACTAAGGCCAGCCAGCAGCCACCCACCCACAGCAAGGTACCAGGCCAGTCAGCAGCCCCCCACCAGAAGCAAGGTGGCAGACCAGCCACCCACCCACAGCAAGGTGCCAAGTCACTGAGGCCAGCCCAGCCAGCAGCCACCCACCCACAGCAAGGTGCCAGGCCAGCCAGCAGCCACTCACCCACCGCAAAGTGCCAGGCCAGCCACCCACCCACAGCATGGTGCTAGACCAGCCAGTAGCCATCCACCCACAGCAAGGTGCCAGACCACTGAGGCCAGCCAGCCAGCAGCCACCCACTCACAGCAAGGTGCCAGGCCGCTGAGGCCAGCCAGCCATAACCCTAATTGTACCCTCTGGTTTGACTGCAATTGGGCCCCTGGAACCACACCTGTACCCCAGTTGCACGTCTGGTTCCCCTGTACCTGGGCCCAGCATATCGCCCCACTTGTGCCTCTGGGCTCTCTGCACTTGAATCCAGCACATACCCACACGTGTACCTCCAAGGCACTCTGCACTTGATCCCAGCACATAATCCCACTTGTTCCCTGGGTTTGTCTGCATCTGGGCTCAGCATATAACCTCACATGTACCCCTGTGATCTTTGCACCCTGGCCCATCACACAATCCCACTTGTCCCTATGGGAGTTTTGTGCCTTGGCCCATCCTATAACTCCAGTTGTAGTTGAAGGTTCTTTCTATCTGACTCCGGTACATAACTCCACATATACCTCTGGGCTCTCTGCGCCCAGGCCCAGCACATAACCCCACTTGTACCTTGCCCCTGAGCTTGAGGCTGCTACACTGGTTGGTCTTCTTTTAAGCTTTTCATATTATTTACAACAAGTGCTGGGAGGGCACAAATTGGTAAGACACATAACCCAAGGTGTACCCTCTGGTTTCTCTCCCCCCCCCCCCCCATCCAGGCCTTTCAGATAACCCAAGGTGTACCCTCTGGTTTGTCTGCAATTGGGCCTTTGGAACCACACCTGTACCCCAGTTGTACTCCTGTTCCCCCTGTACCTGGGCCCAGCATATCACCCCACTTGTACCTCTGGGTTCTCTGCGCATCAGAAAGCTAGATATCCTTCACAGTTCATCAGTGCAGTTGGTAGACAATTTGTGTTTTCTCTGTGAATTATTTATGCCAGGCAGCCTATAAAAGTTGCTGATATGACTAACTGAGTTTAGGTCAATGACCGCAATAAAGTATTTTACTGCTCTGTACGAGGGGAAAAAAATGCCTTGAGTTCTTGACCTTTTAAAGAATTGTACCTTTTGGTTTCTCTGCATCTGGGCCCATCACGTAACCCAAGGTGTATCCTTTGGTTTGTCTTCCCCGACCCAGGCCCATCACAAAACCCATGGTGTACCATTTTGGTTTGTCTTCCCCCACCGAGGCCCATCACATAACCCAAGGTGTACCCTTTGGTTTGTCTTTCCCCACCCAGGCCCATCACATAACCCAAGGTAAACTCCCTGGTTTGCCTTTCCCCCATCCAGGCCCATCACATAACCCATGGTGTACCCTTTGGTTTGTCTTCCCCGACCCAGGCCCATCACAAAACCCATGGTGTACCGTTTTGGTTTGTCTTCCCCCACCGAGGCCCATCACATAACCCAAGGTGTACCCTTTGGTTTGTCTTTCCCCACCCAGGCCCATCACATAACCCAAGGTAAACTCCCTGGTTTGCCTTCCCCCATCCAGGCCCATCACATAACCCATGGTGTACCCTTTGGTTTGTCTTCCCCGACCCAGGCCCATCACAAAACCCATGGTGTACCGTTTTGGTTTGTCTTCCCCCACCGAGGCCCATCACATAACTCAAGGTGTACCCTTTGGTTTGTCTTCCCCCATCCAGGCCCATCACATAACCCAAGGTGTACCCTCTGGTTTGTTTTCCCCCTCCCAGGCCCATCACATAACCCAAGGTGTACCTTCTGGTTTTGGTTTGTCTCTCCCCACCCAGGCCCATTACATTGTACCCTCTAGTTTAACTGCTATTGGGCCCCTGGAACCACACCTGCCCCCCCTGTAACTGGGCCCAGCATATCACCCCACTTTTACCTCTGGGCTCTCTGCACTTGAATCCAGCATGTTCCCCCACGTGTACCTCCAAGGCACTCTGCACTTGATCCCAGCACATAATCTCACTTGTTCCCTGGGTTTGTCTGCATCTGGACTAAGCATATAACCTCACATGTAACTCTGTGATCTTTGCACCCTGGCCTATCACACAATCCCACTTGTACCTATGGGAGTTTTGTACCTCAGGCCATCATCTAACTCCAGTTGTACTTCAAGATTCTTTCTATCTGACCCCAGCACATAACCCCACATGTACCTCTGGGCTCTCTGCACCTAGGCCCCACATATAACACCACATGTACCTTTGGGCTTTTTGCACCTAGGCCCCGCACATAACCCCACATGTACCTCTGGGCTCTCTGCACCTAGGCCCCGCACATAACCCCACATGTACCTCTGGGCTCTCTGCACCTAGGCCCCGCACATAACCCCACATGTACCTCTGGGCTCTCTGCACCTAGGCCCCGCACATAACCCCACATGTACCTCTGGGCTTTTTGCACCTAGGCCCCGCACATAACCCCACATGTACCTCTGGGCTCTTTGCACCTAGGCCCCGCACATAACCCCACATGTACCTCTCTGCACCTAGGCCCCGCACACAACCCCACTTGTACCTCTGGGCTCTCTGCACCTAGGCCCCGCACACAACCCCACTTGTACCTCTGGGCTCTCTGCACCTAGGCCCCGCACATAACCCCACATGTACCTCTGGGCTCTCTGCACCTAGGCCCCGCACATAACCCCACATGTACCTCTGGGCTCTCTGCACCTAGGCCCCGCACATAACCCCACATGTACCTCTGGGATCTTTGCACCTAGGCCCCGCACATAACCCCACATGTACCTCTGGGCTCTCTGCACCTAGGCCCCGCACATAACCCCACATGTACCTCTGGGCTCTCTGCACCTAGGCCCCGCACATAACCCCACATGTACCTCTGGGTTCTCTGCACCTAGGCCCCGCACATAACCCCACTTGTACCTCTGGGCTCTCTGCACCTAGGCCCCGCACATAACCCCACATGTACCTCTGGGCTCTCTGCACCTAGGCCCCGCACATAACCCCACATGTACCTCTGGGCTCTCTGCACCTAGGCCCCGCACATAACCCCACATGTACCTCCTGGGCTTTTTGCACCTAGGCCCCGCACATAACCCCACATAACCCCACATGTACCTCTGGGATCTTTGCACCTAGGCCCCGCACATAACCCCACATGTACCTCTGGGCTCTCTGCACCTAGGCCCCGCACATAACCCCACATGTACCTCTGGGCTCTCTGCACCTAGGCCCCGCACATAACCCCACATGTACCTCTGGGCTCTTTGCACCTAGGCCCCGCACATAACCCCACATGTACCTCTGGGCTCTCTGCACCTAGGCCCCGCACACAACCCCACTTTTATCTTGCCCCTGAGCTTGGGGCTGCTACACTGATCTTATTTTAAGCTTTTCATATTATTTACGACTGCCCGGTGGGCACAAATTGGTAAGACAAGTTTTGTAGACATGATGCCCATTTTGTATGCTGCATTAACCTCCTTTCGTTTCACTGATTACCCATCACAGGCTCCTACAGTGCCAGCCAAGGTATTGAGGTCATCCGGCAAGATGTGGCCAAATACATAGAGAACAGAGATGGCGGAATACAGTGCAATTCGGACGACCTTTACCTCTCCACGGGGGCCAGTGATTCCATTGTGGTGAGTGATGTCCAAAGGCTTTGCCCTCATTGGCTACTGTAACCCTGCCACCTGCAGAGACCCGTCTGTTACCTGTTCATATCCTGCCACCAATGCGCTAACATTACCATCCGATAAACCTAAAACCCTCCCCTCTTCCAGACGCACCACTCTCTCCTCTATCCAAAACTATAGACAGTCCTTTTTTAACCGCTTAAGACCCGGACCATTATGCAGGTTAAGGACCAGGCCCCTTTTCGCAATTCGCCACTGCGTCGCTTTAACTGACAATTGGAGTCCTTTTTTTTTTTCCCCCACAAATAGAGCTTTCTTTTGGTGGTATTTGATCACCTCTGCGGTTTTAATTTTTTGCGCTATAAACAAAAATAGAGCCACAATTCTGAAAAAAAAATGCAATATTTTTAACATTTTGCTATAATAAATATATAAAAAAAAACATTTTTTTCCCCTCAGTTTAGGCCGATAAGTATTTTTCTACTGATTTTTACTTATTTTTTAAATCGCAATAAGCGTTTATCGATTGGTTTGCGCAAAAGTTATAGGGCCAGATTCAGGTAGATGGGAGCATCTTTGCTCTGGAGTAACGCATCTCATTTGCGTTACGCTGCTGAAATTTTAGGAGCAAGTGCTGTTATTCATGAAGCACTTGCTCCTAAAGTTGCGGCAGCGCATCGCAAATGAGCCAGCGGAATTCAAATTGGGCGGGTACGGGGCGTGTAGTATTCAAACTATGCGTGATCCCGCGGCGAACGTACTGCGCATGCGTCGAGTGTCAATGCATCCCAGTGCGCATGCTCCAAATTCTGTCAGTGAACGTCAATGACGTCACATCCCCATTCATGAATGTTTTACGCAAACGACGTGATTTGTTTTTTTCCAGACTCGATGACGACGCCTATACTTAACATAGGATACTCCACTAGGGGGCTGCTTTATCTTTACGTCGCGTATCGCTTCCGGAAACGTCGTAAAGTCACTGCGTCGCGCCCGAAAACGATCGTGAATTTCCGACTCCCGCTGATTAACATATTTTTTCAGCGTTAATCAGCGGGAACGTCCCCGGCGCCATTTTTAAGTTGAAGTAACGATGTGATGGCGAAATTCAATTACGCAGATCGCATCGGAACTCCAACCCGGCGTTTCTTGTTTTCTGGTTATAGAAAACAGAAACGCCGGCTTAAAGTGACAGTTAGGCTGGCGGATCACTGGATACGCCAGCCTAACTCTTCATGAATCTGGCCCATAGTGTCTACAAAATAGGGGATAGTTTTATGGCATTTTTATTAATAATTTTTTTTTTTTTTACTAGTAATGGCGGCGATCAGTGATTTTTTTTTTTTTTTGGTTGTTTTTTTGGTGACTGCGACATTATGGCGGACACATCGGACACTTTTGACAAATTTTTGGGACCATTTTCACAGTGAAAAGTGCTATAAAAATGCACAGATTACTGTGAAAATTACACTGGCAGTGAAGGGGTTAACCACTAGGGGGCGCTAAGAGGTTAAGTGTGCCCTAAGGGAGTTATTCTTATTGTAGGGGGGTGTGGCTGTAGGCTTGACATCACTGATCGTCGTTCCCTATGACAGGGAACAAACAATCAGTGTCACTGCCACACAGGAGAACAGGGAAAGTGTGTTTACACACACCTCTCCCCGTTCTTAAGCTCCTAAGACTGATCGCAGGGGACACCTGCGGCGATCGTTACCCGTGCTCACGGAGCTTCGGACCAGGTCGCGGCTGGGCTCTTAAAGGCAATGTACATGTACGTGCTTGTCCCCAGCCGTGCCATTCTGCCAACGTATATCGGCGTGAAGGGGTCCTTAAGTGGTTAAAGTGGAGCTCCACCCTAAAGTGAACCTCCGCTTTTCGGAACCCTCCCCCCCTCCGGTGTCACATTTGCCACCTTTAAGGGGGGGAGAGGGGTACAGATACCTGTATAATACAGGTATTTGCATCCACTTCCAGGAATAGACTGCCGCGGGAGTCACACCCCTTCAATGTCTTCTGGGAAAGACACTGGTCCCAGGAGACAGGGGGGGACAGTGAGAGCGCGTAGAGCGGCTTGCACATGCGTAGTAGGGAACTGGGCAGTGAAGCCACAATGCTTCACTTCCTGATTCCCTCACCAAGGATGGTGGTGGGGGCAGCCGAGAGACTAGCAATTGCTCGGCCTCGGCTGCCAACATCGCAGGCATGCTGGACAGGTAAGTGTCCATTTTTTAAAAATCAGCAGCTGGCGTATTTGTAGCTGCTGACTTAAAAAAAAAAATTTTGGGTGGACCTCCACTTTTAAGGACCGCCGCGCGCAGAATTACGTCGACAGAATGGCCCAGCTGGGCAAATGGGTGTATATATACATCCCCTCTAATTTGCCGGCCATGTCGGGAGCTCCATGACCGTGCCTGCGGGACCCGCGGACTCAATGTCCGCCGGTGTTCCGCGATTGGGTCACAGAGCTGAAGAACGGGGAGATGTTAGTGTAAACACAACATCCCCCCCAGTTCGTCCTAGTGACATGTCACTGATCGTCTGTTCCCTGCCACTTGTAGCCACGCCCCCTAACAGTTAGAAGCACTCCCTAGGTCACACTTAACCCCTTCACCGCCCCCTACAGGTTAAACTCTTCACTGCCAGTGTAATTTTTTTTACAGTAATAAGTGCATTTTTATAGCACTGATCGCTGTAAAAATGAAAATGGTGCCAAAAGTGTCCGATGTGTCCGCCATTCGCAGTCACAATAAAAATCGCAGATCGCCGGCACTACTAGTAAAAAAAAAATATATATTAATAAAAATGCCATAAAACTATCCCCTATTTTGTAGACGCTATAACTTTTGTGCAAACCAATCGATATACGCTTATTGCGTTTTTTTACCAAAAATAGGTAGAAGAATACGAATCGGCCTAAACTGAGGAAAAAAATTGTGTTTTATATATATTTTTGGGGGGATGTTTATTATAGCAAAAAGTAAAAAATATTGATTTTTTTTCAAAAGTGTCGTTTTTTTTTTTTTTTTATAACGCAAAAAATAAAAACCGCAGAGGTGAACAAATACCACCAAAAGAAAGCTATTTGTGGGGGGGAAAAAGGACGTCGCACGACCGCGCAATTGTCAGTTAAAGCGACGTAGTGCCGAATCGCAAAAAGTGGCCCGGTCTTTGGCCAGCCAAATGGTCCGGGGCTGAAGTGGTTAAATTCTCTGCATATACTTGCTGAATCTGTTGCAACACTTCATTGAAAAATGATTTTTTTTAATTAATTGCAACAAGTTCAACAGCACTTTTTGGGGTACATGGATCACTTCTGAGCACATCAGTACATTTCCAGCTTGCTAATTGTTTTTTTTTTGCCCTGTCTATCCCAGCTGGCACACGGAAATTGTAACTTTTTTCCCGATTCAGAAGAAAATGTGTAATACAGTAAAACCTCGGATTGTGAGCATAATTCGTTCTAGGAACATTCTTGTAATCCAAAGCACTTGTATATCAAAGCATTTTATTTTACAGGGTATAAAAGAGAAGAGAGGCGCCTCTAAGTGTAGCAATAAGTTGCTAAATGTTGTACCTTCATTAAATGTAACCCTATCGCTACCCTTAGAGGCTCCTCTCTTCTCTTTTATACTCAGTTGTGAGTGACATGACGCTACTCTTCTATCAAGACATCGCTTGTATATCAAGGCAACAATGTATTAAAACATTTTGCTTGTCTTGCAAAACGCTCTCAAACCAAGGTTTTACTGTACATGTAAAGGTTATCATATAAGAGTTGAGGGTTTTGGCTTCCATCAGATAAATGAGGAGACGTTGGACACAATATGCTGAGCATTGCAGACGTGTCCCTGCTGTGTCTGGGTGTCTCCCTGGCACACTTCGTCTTCTCGTTCCGCATCCTGGCACACACTGGCACCGTGTTCCCTGCTGAATCATCACTCCCCATCTGAGCGTCTTTGTTCAGTTTGTCCCTTTTCTCTTCTTGTCCCAGATCTGTTTGTTCGGACTTTCTCCTCTAATCAGATCTGCAGTTACATAAGGAATCTGTTTTATTATCCTTGTGAACGGAGATCCGACAATACGACTGATATTCATGTAGACAACGCCCTGGTTTCCATAACAGGGGTCTGTCTCTGCCACTGTGCCAGCAGATGTGGTCACTATGTCTGTTTGCCATTTTAGTGGTGGTCTCAGCATTGCTGCTAGCTGGGGGCCCCCTTTCTTTGCTGTCTCTTTCATTGGGCCCCAATCTCTTTCTGTTTGGTTGTAGTCTCTGTCTTTATTTCTGTCATCTTTTAGTGGGACTGGTGGTTTCTGTCTGTGGTGGTCTCGCTTTTAACTGGTGGCAGTCTCTGTCTTTTTTTTGTTGTGGTCTCTCTCCTTGGTGATGGGGTCTCTAATGTATCTCCTGGTAGATCCTAATGTCTTGTGGCGGTGGTCTGAATCTCTCTTATCTGGTGGGTCTCTTTCTCTTCTGGTGGGTCTGGTGTATCTTTCTTTGTGGTGGTCTCTCTCCTTCGGTGGTAATCTGGTGCTGTCTTTTCTGGTGAGTCTTGATTTCCCTCAGTTTGTGGTTTTGAAATGGTCTCTTTCTTCTTTGCCCTTCCATTGGGCACCTTTTCTTTCTCTTTTTTTTTTGGTGGCCAATGTCTCTGTCTCTTCTTCTCTTGTCTCTTCTTCTCTTTTGTCTCTTCTTCTCTTTTGTCTCTTCTTCTCTTTTGTCTCTTCTTCTCTTTTGTCTCTTCTTCTCTTTTGTCTCTCTCTCTCTCTCTCTCTCTCTCTCTCTCTCTCTCTCTCTCTCTCTTGTCTCTTCTTCTCTTGTCTCTTCTTCTCTTTTGTCTCTCTCTCTCTTCTCTTGTCTTTTCGTCTCTTGTCTCTTCTTCTTCTCTTTTGTCTCTCTCTCTCTCTCTCTCTCTCTCTCTCTCTCTCTCTCTCTCTCTCTCTCTCTCTCTCTCTCTCTCTCTCCTCTTGTCTTGTCTCTTCTTCTCTTTTGTGTGTCTCTTCTTCTCTCGTCTCTTCTTCTCTCGTCTCTTCTTCTCTCGTGTCTCTTCTTCTCTCGTCTCTTCTTCTCTCTTCTTTCTTTCTGTCTCTTCTTCTCTCTTCTTTCTTTCTCTCTATCTCTCCTCTCTCTCTCTATCTCTCCTCTCTCTCTCTCTATCTATCTCTCCTCTCTCTCTCTCTATCTCTCCTCTCTCTCTCTCTATCTCTCCTCTCTCTCTCTCTATCTCTCCTCTCTCTCTCTCTATCTCTCCTCTCTCTCTCTCTATCTCTCCTCTCTCTCTCTCTATCTCTCCTCTCTCTCTCTCTATCTCTCCTCTCTCTCTCTCTATCTCTCCTCTCTCTCTCTCTATCTCTCCTCTCTCTTTCATTTGCTAACTCTTATATACACTCAATACACAGCCATTAATGTCTAAACTGCTGGCAACAAAAGTCAGTACACCCCCTAAGCAAAAATGTCCAAATTGGGCCCAAAGTGTCAATATTTTGTGTGGCCACCATTATTTTCCAGCACTGCCTTATCCCTCTTGGGCATGGAGGTCACCAGAGCTTCACAGGTTGCCACCCGAGTCCTCTTCTCTTCCTCCATGATGACATCACAGAGCTGGTGGATGTTGGAGACCTTGCAATCGGTGGATTCTGAACAAAAAACCCCATCAAACGCAGCCATTATGCCCATCAAACGCAGTGACTGTGCCTATCGAATTCTGCAACTGTGCCCCATCCAACGCTCCCCACTGTGCCCCATCCAACGCTGTCGCTGTGCCCTCATCATCTGCCCAGCACTTACCCTGTCTTGGTGGGGCAGCAGGCGACGAGCGGTGTCCTCTATACTTCATGTCCTCGATGTCTTCTCCCGTCCTCTCTTATGATTGGATGCTTGAAAGGCATCCAATCACAGCACCTGTTTAGCGGCGAGGCGGTTTAGTGTTAGGAAAGCAAATATTCATTCACTTTTCTAACACAGTTGGGTGAACTGCGAGTGCCAAGCATGGCGCTTGCTGTTTACCTTTTTTGACGCCTATTAGAGCCTATGGCCTATGGCTCTATTCAGGTGCTTCAAAAACATGCCCAAATAGGGGGTGGCAGCGGTGGCCATAGATAGATACATGCATAGCATGAATCTATCTATTGGTGTTAGAGGGGGTGTCTGGAGAGAGGGGGAGGGGAAGGCGCCTGTGCGCCCCTTATGGATGCACCGCCACTCCTTGCGTTTCTCCACCTTCCGTTTGAGGAGCCCCACAGATGCTCAATAGGGTTTAGATTTGGAGTCATGCTTGGCCAGTCCATCACCTTTACCCTCAGCTTCTTTAGCAAGGCAGTGGTGGTCTTGGAGGTGTGTTTGGGGTCGTTATGTTGGAATACTGTGTTTGTCTTCAGCAAACTGTAGACTTTCTTGTGCATTATCTTTAGAAGAGCCTTCCTTCCGGGATGACAGCCATGCAGACTAATTTGATTCTCTCTCTCTCTCTCTCTCTCTCTCTCTCTCTCTCTAGCTCTCCCCCTCTCCCTCCCTCCTGATGCCCCCGGTGTCTCACCAATGTCCCTCTCTGTTTTTTTTCCTCTTGCAGACGATGCTGAAGCTTCTGGTGGCCGGTCAGGGTAACTCTCGCACAGGGGTGATGATCCCCATCCCTCAGTACCCGCTGTACTCTGCGGCCCTGGCGGAACTGGGTGCTGTACAGGTGAATTATTACCTGGACGAGGAGAACTGCTGGGCACTGGACATCAAGGAGCTGCGGAGGTCGCTGGAGGAGGCGCGGAAACACTGCAACCCCAAAGTGTTGTGTATCATCAACCCAGGAAATCCTACAGGTATGACCAGAAGGCAGAGAATGGGGCCAGAGCTATAGGTGCCGGCAAGACCAGGACCCCCCCCTGCTGTGGTCTCCATGAGTAACAGTGTCTGGGGGTTGAACGGTACCGCCCCCCAGGAACTAATTCTTCCTTCCATATTCCAAGGCATCATATGTGTGCAGGAGGTACCGCACCTTGTGGGAAAGGATTAATAAGGCAAAAGTGGACCTGTCATCTATAGCAACCAATCAGAATCCCTCTTTTATTTGAAAGACGGAATTTGCTTGATTGCAATTTGGCAACTTCTCTTCTCTATAATTCTGACGCTCCTCTTTTTTGTTCTCTTTTAGCTTTTTCGATATGTACTTTCAAGTCTCTCCCCCACCTTCCCTATGTTTCTTTCATGCTGATGTCGTCTTGTTCATCTTCCCAGGTCAGGTCCAGAGCCGGAAATGTATTGAGGATGTCATTCGATTTGCTGCTGAAGAGAATCTTTTCCTGATGGCTGATGAGGTAAAATATAGAACACAAGCTTTACATCTGAAATGTTATTATATGTAGAAAGGTCTCTGGCCTTGTCCAGTCTAATGAGGACTAGACATGTGCACTGCCGAAAAATGTGTTAGTTTTTTTTTTTATTTTTTTTTTATTCAAAAATGTGAAAATTCAAAAAATTCACAAATTCGTAAATTCGTAGATTCCGACATTCTAAATTCCGAATTTCGAAGATTTGAAAATTCTGAAAATCCGAAAATAATAAAGGAAAGAACGAAAATCCAAAATTACAAAAATTCTAAATAATACCTAGATAATAATAAGTAACTATTAAATTATAGGTATTGGAATTTCCTTTAAAATATGGCTGTTAGTGAATGCAATGAATTTGGAAATTTGGAAATTTGGAAATTTGGAATTCGAAAATGTGAAATTTTGGATTTCGGAAATTCAAAAATTTGGAAATTTCGTAAATTTGTAAATTCCAAAAATTCGAAAATAAGAAGGGAAAGAGCGAAAATCACAAATTCTAAATAATAACTAACTATTAAATTGTAAGTATTGGAATTTCCTTTCAAATTTGGCTGTTAGTGAACGTAACAATTACAAATTTATCTGAAGTTACGAATTATCCAAAATAAAGAATGCCGCATCTAAACAAATGGAGTGAAACAAAATAATAATAATACGTTATTATTATTATTTGTTATTATTAATTTGTTACGTTCCAGTCGTTTGGATATGGCATTCGTTATTACGGATAATTTTTAACTTCAGATAAATTTGTATTCGTTACTAACAGTCAAATATGAAAGGAAATTCCAATATCTATAATTTAATAGTGAGTAATAGTTAGCTAGTTATTTAGAATTTTGGGATTTTCAACTAACTAACTAATAATAACTATTAAATTATAGGTATTGGAATTTCCTTTCAAATTTGGCTGTTGGTGAACGAATACAAATTTATCCGAGGTTACGAATTATCTGAAATAACGAATGCCGCATCTAAACAAATGGAACGTAACAAATTATTAATAAATGGCAGTAATAATAATAATAAAAACGTTTTATTATTATTTATTATTAAGTTGTTCAGTGCCATTTGTTTAGCTGTGGCATTCGGTATTTTGGATAATTTGTAACTTTGAATAAATTTGTATTCGTTACGTTCACTAACAACCAAATTTGAAAGGAAAATCCAATACCTATAATTTAATAGTTATTACCGGATATACTCGAGTATAAGCCGACCCGAGTATAAGTCGAGGCACCTACCACAAAAAACTGGGAAAACGTATTGACTCGAGTATGTGCACACTTGTAGAGTAGAAATTAGGCTACGTGTGTGCCAAGTTTCGGGTCCAGGGGACCTACGACTGGCCGGTACCGGGTCCCCAAATTCACTAGAGAAATTACTGTTTAACATGGGAGTCTTTGGAAGGGGTGCCCGGCTTTGCAAAATCGGTGCTCCCCGGTCGTAGGTCCTCTGGATAACAAACTTTGCACCCTTGTAGGGGAAGAGTGGGGCTACATGTGTGCCATGTTTTTAGGTCTAGGGGCTGGTAACGATTTCCCAAAGTCCGGGAGATCAGGCAAAAAAAGGTAACTTGAGTATAAGCCGAGGGGGCATTTTCAGCACACAAAAAATGTGCTGAAAAACTCGGCTTATACTCGAGTATATACGGTAGTTGGTCATTTTTTTTGATTTTCAAGGCTTTTGAATTTTCAGACATTTGTTCTTACTTTCTTATTTTCATTCTTTTGAATTTCTGGTTTTCATTCTTTTCGAATTCCGAAATTTTGAAATTCCGAATATTCAGAAAAATTCGGATATTTGGGACATTCGGATATTTGGAAAAATGTGAAAATTCAGAATTAACAAATGTTGTCTAAATTAGTTTAAACTATTGTGGAACTAAACAAATTTCACATGTCTAATGAGGTCCTCCAAGGCCAAAGACAGCTGACATCCTTCAATAGGTAGTGTGTTGTGAGTCACAGTGGGTGCAAAGATGGTGAAAGTCATTGGGGGTGCCAGACACTTCTTGGATGTAAAAGAGATTTTATTTCTTTTGACAGTCCTTTTTGTATTTTTGGGGGAAAGAGGGTTAGGGCCAGGACACCCTTAAGTAGTTGTAGATTCAATTGGCAGACTCAGAGACTTCAATTGGAGGACATCCGTACAGGGAAAGGCCCCAGCAAGGTGCCACTTCTGCACATGCAGGATTGCTGTCTCCTATGGTAACAGTTCCTAACTCAAATGTAACAGTTCTTTCAGCTTCACTACAACTGCCTCTTGTAGTTCTTCAACCCTGAGTTCCCGGTCTCTCACTAGACCAGGGGTCTTCAAACTAAGGCACTTCAGTTGTTCAGAAACTACAATTCCCATCATGCCTAGTCATGTCTGTGAATGTCAGAGCTTTACAATGCCTCATGGTATGTGTAGTTCCACAACAGATGGAGGGCCATAGTTTGAGGATTCCTGCACTAGACCCTCTGATTCACTGACCCTGAATCCCTTGAGCTCCTCCAAGGTTTTCGGTGGTATCCCCTTAAGCGTCACCCCCGCTTTTCTGCTGTGTCCCTAGTTTGGCACTCCAGATTCTTCTCAAGCTTCACCCCCGCTGACCGGCGAGGTCCCTGGCTTGACTCGTAAGGTTGCCCTGCAAGCGTCTCCTCCGCTGGTTGGGTCCCTGACTTGATCACCGCCTGAACTTTCCTGATTCTCCACCGTGCCCGTTGGGTGAGAATAAGGGATAGGCCGAACACCCCCACGTTCGGTTCACACTAGAACCGTCTAACGGACCGAAAAACATTTAGAACCCCATTAAAGTCTATGGGACTCGAACGTTCGAATTCAAAAGTGCTAATTTTAAAGCCTAATATGAAAGTCATTGTCGTAAAACGTCTTTGAGAACCCGGGTCTTGCCCCAGGGAACATGCATCAATGGAAAAAAGTTTTAAAAAAGGTCGTTTTTTCAGGAGCAGGACTCCTGAAAAAACGACCGTTTTTAAAACTTTTTTCCATTGATGCATGTTCCCTGGGCAAGACCCGGGTTCTCAAAGACGTTTTCACAGGCAAACTATAGACACCAAGCAGGTACAATATTTAAAGGAATTTTTATTTTTATTTTATTTTTTTATTTAAGCATCATTAAAATCACTGCTCCAGGAGCAGTGATTTTAATGATGCTTAAATAAAAAAAAAAAGAAAGAAACATTCCTTTAAATATTGTACCTGCTGGCTGTCTATACCTGTGATAACGTCTTTAAAAAGCACAATCACCTGCCTGCCAGTAAATTAGGAAGAACTAATCTAGCTAAGCTATACAGTGTATAAATATGTACAACTCCTGGGATGTATATATATCCTCTACACACTGTAAATGTAACTAAACTGACTAGCCTGCCTGCTCTATCTTTCTATCTAGTAATAAAGACACTGTCTCTCTATCTATCTCTCTCTCTCTATAGGACTGCTTTCTTTAACAATGCCGCAACACACTACACGAGGCCGCCTTGCAGGCGGCCTTTTATAGTGTGGGGCGTGTACTAAAACCCCTGAGCCATAATTGGCCAAAGCCACCCTGGCTTTGGCAAATTATGGCTCTCCATTTTTTGCGCGCTGTGATTGGCCAAGCATGCGGGTCATAGTGCATGCTTGCATGCTTGGCCAATCATCAGCGCGCAATGCCGCAGTGAATTATGGGCCGTGGCGCGTCACTCGAATTTGGCGCGAACGACCCGTTTTGTTCGAATTTCGACGAACGTACAACCAGACGATGTTCGAGTCGAACATACGTTCGAATCGAATGCGGCGCTCATCCCTAGTGAGAATATGTTTCCAGTACTTTCTTCAGTTACTCACTGTGGTCCCTGGTAAAGGTGGTTGGTCACTTAGTGGCGACAGCTTCCCTTCTAACTCTGAACACAACTAGGGTGACCACATTTCGACATTTCAACTGCTATTCAGGGACACCCCCTTCCTTCACAAAAATTGTAAAGGCTTATATGCAAGTAATTGGCCATAATAGGGGTATGTGGGCTCGGGTACTGCCTTGGGGGACATGTATCAATGGAAAAAAAATGTTTTCAACATTTTTCAGAAGCAGTGATTCTATATATGCTTAAAGTGCAACAATAAAAATTAACAATTGCTCTAAAAATAGTGCCTGGGGGGTCCCCTTAGTCTGCCTGTAAAGTGGTGCATGTGTACCATGTATAGAACATGCTGCAGCAAAAAATGGGGAAAAAAAAGTCAAATCACTTTTAAATTGATTCACGGTTGCAATTGCATGCATCCGGCTATTGAAAAACAAAAGGCACAAAGAACATAGTGCGCCCTCCCCTAGTCCATACCAGACCCCTCGGGCTCTGCCCCCCCCACCCCAAAGCACCTTATCTTCATCTTACCCTGGCTGGCTGGTGGTTGTGGTGGCATGCATGCAGGGGGAGTATCAGAATCTGGAAGCCCCCAAAAGGACTCAAAGGGTCTGGAATGGACTAGGGGAGGGGGACACCATGCCATTTTTTTTATTCAGCTGTCAGCGGGGTAGCCCATTGACAGCTGATGACTGGTCAGTTGTTAAGGATGTCAGTTTCCCAGACCCGCTCCTTAACAATCAGCTTTTAATGCGCCCTGGTTGGGCGCAGTGCCATGCAGGGCATTTTGCAGGGCGAACACCCTGGGCTGGGAAACAGAAGACAGTTTCCATCATCGGCTCATTGGGTGGCTGTGTCAGTTTCATTCCGGGACACTGTTATGTCCTGGATTGAAGGTGCCTGGCACCCAGGACAGAACTGCAAAATGCGGGACTTTCCCGGGCAATCCCGGACACGTGGTCACCCTAAACACGACAGGTTCTCCGGCCGGCAGAACCGTCACTTCTGGTTGGACTGCAAGCCGCAATCCCAACCCTGCGCTGCTCTCTTGCTTCTGAATAGACCCTCAGACAGCCTAGCAGCCAAATGCCCCCCGGGATTGGCCCAATCTTCGGCCTAGCAGCTCGAGGCAATACAACACATGTTCACCCAGACAGCCGTCCAGGTGGCACAGAGCCCCGATCACCTGACCTCACCCGAATATATGGGATTTCCCAGCAGGACAAGGATTCAAGAAAACCCCTGCCCATAGGCTGAGATACCCCATATACTCATAACATGCCTTTGGGTTTCCCTTTTCATATCTAGTACCAGCCCACCTAGTCGTAAAAGAGAAAAGTGCAACAAGGCCAAACTTGTGAGGAAATCAATAGATCTCTATCAATCAACCAGGATAACTACTCCTGGCAAGTAAATTTGTGAGGAGCTCCCTGGATAAACACCAGGGTGTTACATCTATATGAGCATAAAAAATCTGCTTATATTTTGCCTTCCCTGACCGGGGAAAAGGGTCGTCTGTCCATGTTGGTAGATTTCTCTACATTTCCTGTTCTGGTGATCAAACAGGAAGTGAGGAGATATCACTCCAGCGGGGACACAAGACAACAAACAGACATTCTGTCCCCTACCTACCTAGTCCATGACTACAAATAAAGTTTGGGTAGGAGCTCCTCTATAAGAGAAGGATTGTCCACAGACATGGCTGGCATATGGAGTCTTGGCGTAGGGTTGCCACCTTTTGTGCATCGGAATTGGCTACAGACGATCGGAATTTACAACAAGAACTTTTGCAGCTACCCTGGGGCCCCAGACACCAATGGGGACCCGTAAGGATGCAAAATAAATTTCACCTTTGCAAGTCTTTAGACCGTTTTGATCTGCAATTGCAGCCTTCATTAAAGGTTTCCTTTAAGGTGAGCCTCATCCCATTAAACTGGTCAGAGTCCTATGAACTGGAAAATATTTAGGGTCCACTGTACAATAAATCCACCTCTTGTTGCAGGTCTACCAGGATAACGTCTACGCCAAAGGCTGTGCCTTCCACTCCTTCAAGAAGGTTCTGTTTGAGATGGGCCCCAAATACTCCGATGTGGTAGAGCTGGCTTCCTTCCATTCTACATCCAAAGGATTCATGGGAGAGTGCGTGTCTACTGTTCCTTAACTCTTTACTCGATCGACCATAATGGGGGTTATTCTTCTGTAACAATCTGTCTTTTGTGTCCCCCCCCTAGGTGTGGCTTCCGAGGGGGCTACATGGAGGTGGTCAATATGGATCCGGCAGTCAAGCAGCAACTAACGAAACTGGTGTCTGTCCGTCTGTGCCCGCCGGTGACTGGACAGGCTCTACTGGATGTGGTGGTGAACCCGCCTCAACCTGGAGACCCCTCCTATAAAGAGTTCACAACGGTAAGACCAAATCTCCCCAAAAAACATCAGACACGTGTGTATCGTTTTTGCGATACGGCAATTGCGCGGTCATACAACACTGTACCCAAATAAAAAATAGATGTCCTTTTCTTCTCACAAGTACAGGTAGTATTTGATCACCTCTGTGTTTTTTATTTATTTTTTTGACCGACGATTTTGAAAAATAAAAAAACAATATTTTTTACATTCTGCTATAAAACATATCCAATACAACAAGGTAAAAAAAAAAAGTCTTCATCATATTGGGCCAATATGTATTCTGCTACATATTTTTGGTGTAAAAATCCCATTGACCACTTGCCGACCATGTCATGAGCATTTACGTCGGCAGAATGGCACGACTGCGCAAAGAAAGAATGTATATTTCCGTTGCTTTGAATTTCGCGCCGGCGACACGCTCACGTGCCCCTACCGCGAGTTCCAAGACAATGTCCTTGGGACCCGTGGACTCAATGTCCGCCGGTGTCCCGTGATCCTGTCACAGAGCTGCCTATGTAAACAAGGCATCTCCCTGTTCTGCCTGGTGATAGGACACTGATCTACTGTTCCCTGTCATCGGGAGCAGCGATCAGTGGGGTGTCACAGGTAGCCCATCCCTCCCACAGTTAGAATCACTCCCTAGGACACACTTCACTCCTTCCTAGCCCCCTAGTGGTTAACCCCTTTCCTGCCAGTGTCATTTACACAGTAATCAGTGCATTTTTTATAGCACTGATCGCTGTATAAATGAGTGGTCCCAAAATAGCGTCAAAAGTGTGCGTCATAATGTCGCAGTCACAATAAAAATCGCTAATCACCGCCATTGCTTATAATTAAATATTTTTTTAAATTGCCCCTTATTTTGTAGAAGCTATATCTTTTGCGCAAACCAATCAATAAACGCTTATTGCGATTTATGTTTTTTTTTTTTTAACAAAAATATGTAGAAGAATACGCATCGGCCTAAACTGAGGAATTTATTTATTTTTTTAGATATTTTTGGGGCATTTTTATTATAGCAAAAAGTAAAAAATTGCAATGGTCCCAAAATGGTGTCAAAAGTGTCCGATGTGTCCGCCATAATGTTGCAGACACGATAAAAATCGCTTATCGCCGTCATTACCAGTAAAAAAAAAAACAAATGCAATAAAACTATCCCCTATTTGGTAGACTTATAACTGCGCAGACCGATCAATAAATGCTTATTACGTTTTTTTTTTTTTTTACAAAAATATGTAGAAGAATACTCATAGGCCTAAACTGAGGAAAAAAAACATTTTTTATATATATATATTTTAGGGCTGTTACTGATTAAAAAATTTCTGTTTGATTAATCGTTTTTTTTTCGATTAATCGACTCATTTCGATTTATTATAACTAGGGTTGTCCAGATACCGATACTAGTATCGGTATCGGGACCGATACCGAGTATTTGCGGGAGTACTTGTACTCGCGCAAATGCTCCCGATACCTAAATAGAATACTTTTTTTGTATTTATCAACATGTTCTGTGAAAATTCTTTGAGTTTTTTTACTACTGCGTGACAAGCAAATAAAACATTTTTATTCATTTTTACTCATTTTTATTCTTTTATAATGTCTTGAGTTAGAGTTCTTCATAATTCTAAAGAAAATATCCTTAGTCTGTATGGTGGTTTGAAAACTGTCACATGACATTTAAAAAAAGTATTGGTATTCGGTATCGGCAAGTACATGAAAAAAAGTATCGGTACTTGTACTCGGTCCTAAAAAAGTGGTATCGGGACAACCCTAATTATAAAGCACATACAGATCCAACTACTTTTAGCTGATCTCCTTGCAGGCTGATTCCCAGTGCAGCTCCAACCACTGGAAAAATAGATGGCAGGATACAAAAAACACACAAAGGCCGCGCTCGATGGGAATAGCATTAAAATGTTTATAGTCTTCAAGTAGGTAACAAAATAAATATTGCACTGGAGATAAAATCGATGTAGCTACATAATCTGTAAACATGGTGCGAGTAATACCAAACGGTACCAAAAGCAGTCATAAAAACATGTAGCTAAGTATGATACTGGTATAAAAATGGGTACAACGATGTCACTGCTGAATCCAGATGAGGAGGGGTTACCATCAGTCCGTTGGCATGTAGATGTCTCATGAAGGGAATTATCACAACTCCCAGTGGATGGCTGTAGAATCCCAGGGTGATGGAGGGAAGTGATGGAGGGAAGTGATGGAGGGAAGTGATGGAGGGAAGTGATGGAGGGAAGTGATGGAGGGAAGTGATGGAGGGAAGTGATGGAGGGAAGTGATGGAGGGAAGTGATGGAGGGAAGTGATGGAGGGAAGTGATGGAGGGAAGTGATGGAGGGAAGTGATGGAGGGAAGTGATGGAGGGAAGTGATGGAGGGAAGTGATGGAGGGAAGAGATGGAGGGAAGAGATGGAGGGAAGAGATAGATTGAAGTGTAACAGCCCTTGCGTGTGGCAGATAGTAAGGTCCCGCCGGCATGCAGATATGAGGACACAGCAAAGGAGCCCTTCAGATGGACACGGCAAGTCCCTCTGGTGTCCGTGACGTCACCGGAAATCCCTAAAGGCCCGGAAGCCAGCGGAGAGGTGAGTACCATTCAAAATAATTTTGATCCATCAAAAACATTAAAGATTAATCGTTAAGTTAATAGTTAATTTCCACAGCCCCAATATATATATATATTTATGTGGGGGATATTTATTACAGCAAAAAGTAAAAAATATTGCTTTTTTTTTTTCAAAATTGTCGCTCTATTTTTGTTTATAGCACAAAAACTAAAAACCGCAGAGGTGATCAAATACCACCAAAAGAAAGCTCTATTTGTGGGGAAAAAAAGACGCCGATTTTGTTTGGAAGCTACGTCGCACGACCGCGCAGTTGTCAGTTAAAGCAAAGCAGTGCCGAATCGCAAAAAGCGGCCCGGTCATTTGGCAGCCAAATGGTCTCGGGCTGAAGTGGTTAAGCTTTGACAATAAAACTTGGAAGGTGT
This sequence comes from Rana kukunoris, assembly GCA_029574335.1. Classification (NCBI taxonomy): domain Eukaryota; kingdom Metazoa; phylum Chordata; class Amphibia; order Anura; family Ranidae; genus Rana; species Rana kukunoris. The sequence goes on from CM056053.1 coordinate 475,565,160, forward strand.
TTGTTTTCTATGCTAAGCAGCACCGGATTTTGCACTCTCCAGTTTTAGTACGTCGGCCCCAGAATGTCTGTGTGATGTGGGATAACGCCCGTGATTGTAGGTAGAGCTTTGATCGCTCGGTATGAAACCAATACATCCCAATAATGTGCTCTCCATCCTTCTAGGAGAAACAAGCGGTCCTTGAAAATCTGGCAGAGAAAGCTCGACTGACGGAAGAAGTCCTGAACCAGGCGCCTGGGATACAATGTAACCCCGTCCAGGGCGCTATGTACTCCTTTCCTAAGATAGAGATGCCAGAGCGGGCCATCAAACTGGCACAGGTAAGTCCAACACCTGAGGGATCTGTCCATGCAGGGGGGGGGGGGGGGTCCATGGGGAAAACAGACTAAAACGAATACAGTGGAACCTCGGATTGCAAGTAACACAGTTAACGAGCGTTTTCGCAATACAAACACTGTATCCGTTTGCGAGTGTTGTCTCGTAAAACAAGCAGAATTTAAGCCAAAGCTGGGTGCAGTACCACGTTTGGCCTTGGGTGGGGGGGCGCAAGAGCTGAGCAGAGCCGATCTGAGCCATTTAGAAATGCTCAGAAAAACTTGATAATAATCCGTTCCCAAGCCTTTCCGGGGTCAGCCGAGCTGTCCTCGGGCCTTTTCGCGTGTTTCTGAGGCTCTCCCAACCTCAGGCCACATGCGGTATTGCATGCCATTGAAGTCAATGCTGAACAAATTATTTTCGTTTCCATTGACTTCAATGGGGATAACTCACTTTAATATGCAAGTGCTTTGGATTACGAGCAATCTCCTGGAACGGATTATACTCTTAATCCGAGGTTCCACTGTAGTTAACAATGCTATTCCAATATGGCGAAGCATTGGTTCTTTGATATGGTAATTTTTCACCTCAACGGAGGTATAGGGTTCAAGAATTGTATGGGGAAGAGTTGAACACTATTGGCTCTTGCAGTATTGGCCAGGTGCTGTACACTTCCTCTGTAGCTGTCCATTGGGGCCCAAAATGTAATAAGAGTATAGGTCTGTGAAGGTTCTCGGTGATCTAGGCCAGGGGTCTTCAAACGTTCTAAAGAAAGGGCCAGTTTACTGTCCTTCAGACTTTAGAGGGGACCGCACTTTGCCCAATGGGAGTAAACGATGCCCGAACTTTTGTAGTAGGGAGAGAAATGGTGCCCCATTTTTGTTGTTAGCAGGAGGAATAGTGCTCCATCGTTGGGTGTCAACGTTGGATGTCTGTGGAAGAAATAATGCCCCATTGTTGGTGTGATTAGCAGGAATAATGTCTCAAGGGCATCTGGCCCCATGGCCACAGTTTGGAGACCACTGATCTAGGTCATGGGAGATCTAGTAGCAGTTTGTCACACTCAACTAGACCTGTTCTGTAATGTTGGAGATGTTTTGTAGCTTCGCCAAACCCCCTTCTTCAGTTCTCATGTCAGGAAAATACTCAAACATTTAAATCTCTACCCTGGTGACTTGACAGCAATTCGCTCCTTCAGCAATTTAAATTGAGGAATTTACACCTGACCAATGGCGGCTGTTGCTTAAGGTTTTTTTGGGGGGGGCGCAAACAAACTGAAAAATACGAAAAAAAAAAGAAAACATAAAACTCAGCCACTGTGCCCATTGACTGCAGCCACTGTGCCCATTGACTGCAGCCACTGTGCCCATTGACTGCAGCCACTGTGCCCATTGACTGCAGCCACTGTGCCCATTGACTGCAGCCACTGTGCCCATTGACTGCTGCCACTGTGCCCATTGACTGCTGCCACTGTGCCCATTGTACGCTGCCACTGTGCCCATTGTACGCTGCCACTGTGCCCATTGTACGCTGCCACTGTGCCCATTGTACGCTGCCACTGTGACCCCGCCTGCTCGCTATCTGCCCGGCACTTACCCTGTCTCGTGGGGAAATGGGTGATAGGGAGGGTCTCCTTCCGTCCTCTCCTCCCGTCATGCATCCATTCACAGTGCCTGTTGTTTCAGCCAATCAGGTGACGGGTAACAGAGCGGAGAGGCAGTTCAGTGTTAGGAAAGCAAATATTAAGCATGGCACTCGCAGGTCACCTTTTTTGACGCCTATCGGAGTCTATGGCTCTAATCGGGTGCTTCAAAAACACCCTCCAGTGCCGCTGTAATTCAGGCGCCCGAAAAGGGGCCTGGGTGCCTGAATAGGGGGTGGCAGCATTAGCCATGGATAGATTCATGCTATGCATGAATCTATCTATTGGTCATAGAGGTGGCGGCTAGAGAGAGGGGGCGGCGCCCATGCGCCCTTATGGACACACCGCCACTGCACCTGACACCAAGGATGGGAAGACGTTTTGTACCTCATTCACACAGGTAGACACCTTAATCCAATCACCATGGAATCTGTCAAGCCAGATGCTCTATACCCTGGTGATTTGGCAATTTTACACCTTGCCAAACACGGCTTTTCTCGGGACAGGTTTTCCAATAGTGACACAAGTTACGTCCTATTACCCTAAAGAAGCCAATGTTTTGGCAAAACATGTAGGGAAGAGTGGATCCGTCACCATAACAGGCCTTTATGAACTGGGCCATCAATATCACTCTAACAGGCTCCCTTCTTGACTGTTTTCATGTGGTTTGTTTGACAATATATTGTAATAAAAAATTTAATTTTACTGTTCAGTTCTGATGAGTTGTTTTTGGCACCACAATAATCCCCATCCGCCTTTCCTTGTTCTCTTAGTTAATTTAGGGATGGGGGGCCATATTTATTAAGGACATACCAGCCACTCTTTATAGCTATTGTCCTTCTAGTAATGGTGAAATCAATAACTGGAGCCCCCTGCCCTTTGTTTTTGACTTACCGGTAGTTGAAGTTGTGCCTGATGGACCTGCATCTCCTTTAGCCTTACCAAGTATGGAGCCCATAGTGTTTTTTTCCCTCCTATGTGATGACCTGTATCTCCCTCTGATCTCCCCCAGGCGGAAGGCCAGGCCCCGGATATGTTCTTCTGTATGAAGCTGCTGGAGGAAACTGGGATCTGTGTTGTTCCAGGGAGCGGATTTGGCCAGCGGGAAGGGACACACCACTTCCGGTAAGAACCAGTTAGTTGTACCTAACCAGGGGAACCAATCGGGCGCTGACAGGTGGCTTACCTGACCTCCACTTCATTAATGAGCAACACCAGGACATTCAAGGTCGCATCTTCAAAGTCACCTTCTTGATTGTATTGTTAACACATGCAACATGTAAGCATTGTGGGAAAGAAGGATCTGCATTTATGTAGCGCACAGAACCAGTGGCGTAGCGTGGGGGGGTGAGGGGGCCACCGCCCCGAGACGCAAAATTTATAGGGGCGCTGAAACGAGTGTGGAGAGGAGGGAGCGCCAACAAAAGATTGGACATGGGAAGATATGCATGATGTCACCACTCCAGGTTTAACCAGGCATTATCAAGCACGCTCTCCTCTTCCCTACAGCCACCGCTGTCTCACACAGTGGATCATGTGACCAGACTGGAGCTAGCTGAAAATAGGCAAGTCCATGCGTCAGGGGGGCGCAGATTACTTGCCTCACCCCAGCTGACAACCTACGCTACGCCACTGCACAGACCAGATTGGTTTGACAATTTAATCCCAGGTTTCATTCCCTAGTAGGCACAGGGCAGCCAGGCAGATTACATTTTCATACTCGGGAGTCATGAATTGGTAAGACCAGACTGTGTGGACTACACAGAGACCCAAAACGCATGTAAAATGAATATAAACATTTTATTAAGATTAGTGATATATAAATACACAAATCCCTCCAATACCAAACAGTGACCATAAACCAAACAGTGACCCACAAATAACTATGTACAGTAGATGGGGGAATACCCTAATCAAGAACGTAAGCCAGGCCAGGGTCATACACAGAGGATCAGCAGATAAACAAGGGCAGTTCCAGAATCACAAACGTAAGTCAGGCCGGGGTCATACACAGGGAATCAGCAGATGGGGGAAGGTGGATGGGATCAGGCTACAAGGCAAGGATGAAAGGAAACAGGAACACAGGAGGGACAGGATCAGGATAGGCTCGGGAACAGGATCAGGTACAGGCTCGGGATCAAGTAACAGGCTAGCAGGTCAGGGCGCAAGGACGATGCCAAGGCAATGTGTATGCGAGTGTTGCCGGGTATTTTATACATATCTCCAGCAATCAGGCTCAGGTGACATCTAATCGCAGGAGATAATGTTGGCTCCACACTGCCGGAAAGCACCCGCTGGTGGACACCGGTACTACGACCCACGGATCCAACAGTGCCACCAACAGGTGAAACCCTTTACTACCGTTAGAAGACACCCGCTGGTGGACACCGATACTACGATCCATAGAATTGACAGCGCCACCAACGGGTGAACCATTTCCGGACAATGCATCTCTTTCTTTGTTTGTTTTTTTTGGGGGGGGGGGGGGGTGATGATCTTGGATGCAATCCTGAAGGTAAAGAATAGTAGCTAAAGATATTTCAGGAGAGTTGGTGAGCCTGTAGATCCAAAAGGGCTGGTACTCGCTGTTTCCTCATTTTCCAAACAGCCATCTGCAGGATCAGCAAACTTCAATACTCCAGCATCCTGTGTCTTGGATCTGTAGAGGACTTTCTGAGACTACTTTAGGAAGGATAGGGCCGGGTCTCCCAGCCAATCTGTAGCTGGGACTCCATGGAAATGCTGGCATCCAAGGTTGAATCTCCTAGGGCGGAGGCTGGGTCTTACTCCCCCAGGAACAAGAGACATCTGCCCTGGACTCTGGCCCATTTATACCTCCCTCAGCCCCCTGCTGGTCACCTTGTATATTGTCCAGGGATAGTCTGGGTAGATATTAATTTTCAAACCATGTCTCCTTAATTACAGGTTGGCCAAAAAAACAGATTTAGAATGAGTGAGGGAAGGGACCAGTAAATATGTAACTTACCGACCCCTTCCCTTTCGTCGTGAGTGATCGGTAGTATGTGTTTGAGCTTTGGGGTGCACACCCTAATGCAATAGGCTGCGCACACCTATGCTGACAACCATGAATGATTTTGGGCCCTGTGCTCATCCTGGGAAGTTAACCCCTTGACTCTCTATCTGACCACCATGAATTATGTTGGGCTCTGTGCTAATCTTGGGACATTATCTGATCACCATAAATGATGTTGGGGCCCTGTGCTTATCCTGGGACATTAACCTCTTGACTCACTCTTATCTGACCGCCATGAATGAAGTTGGGGCCCTGTGCGCATCCTAGGACATTAACCTCTTGACTCTCTCTACCTGACCGCCATGAATGATGTTGGGGCCTTGTGCTCATCCTAGGACATTAACCTCTTGACTCTATTTATCTGACCGCCATTAATAATGTGGGCCCTGTGTTCATCCTGGGAAGTTCACCTCTTGACACTCTCTATCTGACCACCATGAATGATGTTGGGCCCTGTGTTCACCCTGGGACATTAACCTCTTGACTCTCTCTATCTGACCGCCATGAATGATGTTGGGGCCCTGTGCTCATCCTGGGACATTAACCTCTTGACTCTCTCTGTGACCGCCATGAATGATGTTGGGGCCCTGTGCTCATCCTGGGACATTAACCTCTTCACTCTCTCTATCTGACCCCATAAATGATGTTGGGCCCTGTGCTCACCCTGGGACATTACCCTCTTGACTCTTTCTATCTGACCGCCATGAATGATGTTGGGCCCTGTGCTCATCCTGGGGTATTAACCTCTTGACTCTCTCTATCTGTCCACAGGATGACTATCCTGCCACCCACTGAAAAGCTGAAGATTCTCCTGGAGCGACTGAAGGACTTCCACCAGAAGTTTGTCCAAGAATACTCCTAGACTGTGAAGTCCCAATGCTGGAACGACCTTGGATGACAACAGTGACTTAAGAGACGAATCCAAATAAACTGTAGCTGCTCTTAATAGATTCTGCACCTTTCTAAGTCGGCCAAGTATGTTATGTGTGCCAAATTCTGCCCTAAGAGTAAAACTTTCTCAAATTTTTTCAGAAGGCCAGGCGGTGAGAGCCGCTTGTCTTTGGCCCCCGGAAATGTTGAGGTCTCTCTGGGGGGTTGGAGCTTGGGTTGTGGAACTTTTAATAAGCAAGTATATTTGTATCTTTTAGAGCTTGATCATTAAATAGTATTATTGGGGGGGTTTGGGCTTGTAGACGGTGCTTCACTAGGAAATTATCAGCCATGGAGGAACTACCCGATGTGGTTACTATGTGCCTACAATATTCATCTCAAGGTTTGATGGCCACATATCCACCATGTAACCTCCCATGGTTATGCAGACCTTCATTTCACCCTCCATTTTAAGAACGAATGGCCCCTTCTCCAAATCTTAGTTTCGGGTGGTGTGTGCGTCTCCACCCATAAACCCGAGGAAGTGCCATTCCCAGAAGAAGCTTCCACTGAGTGGAGAGCTGCCCTCCATACCACGCTGCTGGAATTGTAAATTTCACTGGATGATGCTGCTATGCAAACTACAACAAACTGGAATCTCTACTCCTGACCATCACTAGCGGGTGCCATCTTTTTTAAAGGGCATTTTTAAGCTTTTCCAGCCCAGCAGGCCCTACCAAATCCATAACTGCCCTCTTTTATTGCCTTATCGTAAAGGTGACCCCATGGCTTAGTGGCCCTACAAGGGGCTTTACAGTCAGCCCCTGCTGTTAGGTACTTTAAATCTTAAGGGTAATTTTTATGTAATAAAGGCCAGTTGGATGAGGGAGATTTACAAATATGTGAAAAGGGCTTGTATAACGGTGTCTTAAATTTAACCAATAAAGGTTGTAATAAAGTTTAGAGTGTGTTTTCATTTCATGGTCTGATGTTACAATAAACACAATGTGGATTCCCCCGGAAATATGGATTATATTGCACCAATTCATTTTATGGTTATAGGGGGGCTGGATTAGAAGGGCCCTTTCACACGTACGGACCGTATGTCCGCTTTTTCATCCATCTGTTTGCGAATGAAAAAGGGACATACATTGGTCCCTATGTGATTGCGGGTGTCAGCGGATAAACATGACAGTGGGAGGTCCACCATCTTTTGGAGTCTCTAAATATTAACCATGCAAACCGACAACAGAGGAACACATGCACCCTAGAAATTACTTTCATCTTTTCATAGATGCCCTGGCCCAAGTTACACGACGTCCAATGTCTGAGGTCCTTCTTCTTTGAAATTAAAAGTTGGTCAATGACGTTGGCCACTCTCTTCTGAAGATGCCATGGCATTGCGGGGTGTCAACAAAAGACAGCAGCCAACATCATTGACCAACTTCCAATTCCGAGGAAGAGCCAAGCCGCATGGAGGATGAGTTGAGGAGATCATGTGTTGGATAAATAGAAAACCTGACTTGAAAGAAATACGGGGTATCAATTGCTACCCCCCTGATGAAAATTCGAGCTATCATCCTGACCCCCTGTCTTCAATACCCTCTCATTGGCTTGGAACACCTATGCAGATTAGAAAAGACACGTAGGAGTCCCTACCTGCTGATCTGTTCCAGGCCAGTCACTTTTCATGGAAGTGGAAGCTTCAGCCGAATAATGCATTGTTTATGGATGAGTGCCCCATTTGTAATGACAAATTTCCTTTGAGTTCACTAATCTACATCCATCCCAGACTGCACACTCCCAGTCTGCTCCGGCATGCCTCTCCAGCTCTCCCAACTGTGCGTGTCACTCACCAGCCCTCCTGGCTGCACTCCGGTGGATCTCTCCTAGAGACTTGCCCGGCAACACTAGCTCCCATGGTCTTTCTCAGTTCCTTTTTTGTGCCGTCTGTCCAGATCCTCCTCGGTTACTCAGGAAGGCTCCGACTTGCACGCCCCCTCAAGCCCAAGGCCACCCCCCCAGAATGGGGAGTGCCTCAAAGGCCCTGACAACCTGATGGTCCATCTCCAGCTTCTTCCACATGACCTAGCCAGGCTGACTCTAGGAATTTTAAGAGGCCTGCCCCCTGCCAATCCAGGTTGGGGATTGGTCAGGGCTCCTTAAAACAACCCAGGTAGCTCCACCCTTCTTCCCCTCCTTCCTTCTAGAAGGAAGGTAACCAAAAGATGATGTTATCTGTGAGTCACTAGCCTACACTGAGCAACTCCCAGCCCACACAGATCAAAACAAACAGACTTACAGCTAGGCCTGATTAAATTTTATCTGCACTACATAAATCCTACTTGTAGCATCCTCTCCTTTAGGTAGGTGCTATATGTCAGAGCTATATAAATGTATAATAATAATAGTATGTGACTGCGAGGGACATTAGAGGGTAAGTTCCTCTGGTGTAGGGATGATGGCAACGATTTACTGTAGATTTTCTGTTCTGAGTAACTATTAACCACTTCATTACCCAGCCATTGTAATATGATGTCCACAGATGGGATCTCCCATCCTGGGTGGAAGTCATATGACGTCCTGGGCTTTGTGGGGGAGATTGAATAGAATAAGGGTTACTGGGACCCCAAAATGGCCCAAAAACAATGTGGGTTGCAGTAGTAAATACAGCGACTCCACATAAGAAACAGAGGGTGAGTAACTAGTGGTTGGTAGATCCACTGACTTGTCCAACATTCTTAACGCCTTATTGATTAATAATGATCAATGGCCACAGGCCCTTACCCACCTAATTTTCAATACAGCCAGCATGGGACCATCTTGCAGCGTGGCTTCCATCTCCCACCTGACCGCCTTGTGAGTCCATCTCCATGTGCTGCGTCTTATAGCCCCAAGAGAGTGTATCTATCTGTTCAGAATAATTCTCCTGATGAAGCAACTATCGTTGCGAAACTAGTAGAGAGTCGACGTGTATGACCCCCTTCATTTCACCGCTCCCCTTCTTCACAAGGGTTGTTCAACATCTCGGTGATCCGGACGGTCGGTTGTACACTGTGTCATTTTTTTTAATGTTATTGTTTTTTTTGTTGTTTTACAATAATGTGTGCCCGGTCTTTTTTGATATTATATATAATAAATTAATGTAATTTTTTACCCTATCCTTACCTTAATTTTCTACCCAGTACCACTATAGTCCCTTTGCCCACTTTTTTCCCCAAGGTTGTTTTAGGGCCATTTTGGGGTCCCAATAACCCTTATACTATTCAATTGACTTCTAGGATGATGGTACTTTTATGCTATGTTTATGTATGTACTTTAAGAGGCTCCAATATAAATCTTTGTGGGGGAGATATCTGAATGATGGGGGCAGCTAGAGGCATCATTCAGATATCGTTCTTTCGTGCCGGCGATTCTGGGCACGATAAGAACTATCATAGCGGCAGTTCCGCCGCTTGATTGTTCTTATAGGCGGCGGGTGCCATCAGGGGCCCGGAGAAAGAATCATCCGGCGCCGGATGGGATGCATAGAGATGACTGGTGAACAGATGGTCTCTAAGACCGTCGGAGACCCGAGCGCGATGTGATGATGTCACGCCCGGGTACCCGGAAGTAAACAAAGCCGAGATTGCGGCTACTAAGCATGAGATCAGTGATTTTTTTCCCCGATCTCATGCTTTCCAGCCTGAAGGAGAGATGTGAGGGCTTTATTGACCGCGCCTCTCTCCATAAAGAGGACCTGTCACACACCATTCCTATTACAGGGGATGTTTACATTCCTTGTAATAAGAATAAATGTGATAAAAAAAAATCAAATGTAAAAAAAAAGTGTAAAAAAAAAAAGGAAAAAAGAAAAATATATATTTTTTTAAATGTCCCTGTCCCCGTTAACTCGCACTCAGAAGCGAACGCACACGTAAGTCCCGCCCACATATGTAAACGCCATTCAAACCACATATGTGAGGTATCGCCGTATGCGTTGGAGTGGCAGCAACAATTCTAGACCTCCTCTGTAACTCTAAACTGGTAACCTGTAAAAAAAAAATAAGTGTCGCCTATGGAGATTTTTTAGTTCTGAAGTTTGGCGCCATTCCATGAGTGTGCGCAATTTTAAAGCGTGACAAGTTAGGTATCTATTTCCTCGGCGTAACATCATCTTTCATATTTTATAAAAAAAAATTGGGCTAACTTTATTGTTTTGTTATTTTTTATGTAGCGCCCCCCCCCCCCCATGTTTGCGGGGTGTTACGCTAAAGTTAGTGGGGAATGGGAGAGTTAAGTTACTCCCATTCACAAAATTGTCTAAATTTGGACTGCTGCCAGTTTTGGAACTGCCTTATAGGTCGGTCTGCATGTCAGGGAGGTGTTATTACCCCTGAGTGACAGTTGGTGCTAGAAGGGGTTCTGACAGACCCACCTTCTTCCAGCAGCCAATCAGAGGAGCGTTTCCTCCTCTGGACGTGCTGGCGGGAGGGTATATCTGGGGCAGTCGCCTGCGCGGGTTGTGCTATGCAGGATGTTCCTGGTGCGGCATCCACCTTCAGGGTGTGCGCATCCATGGGCCCCGCCATCGAGGCCCGTCTGGCCGAGGTTGCGTACCAAGCGGAACCTCATTTTGATGCAAAGAGGGGCCCCAGCGGCTTTTTGGGTCCCAGATCCTAAGCCGGGAGCTGAACGGTGGGGAATCAGCTCGGAAGAACCCAGAAGTACAGGTTGCCTGCGAGGCCTGGACGAACCACCGGGGATCCGGTCACCACGCCACATGACAGGTACACTTTAGCTGTCAATTGGTGACCTTGAAATTGGACTTACTGGGAGGATTCGTTGGTTCTAACCTTTGACAAAACTAATAGGAAAATTCAATAGGCCTCTGGCAGAGGCCCTGTTTCCTCCCAGTGACTTTGGCTGCCAGGCTCGGGTGAATCGCCTGTCCGGGGGCACTTTACCCACTCTGGCGAGAGTGGCGACGTTGAACTTGACTATGCTGAGAGCAGGCTTGCTCTCTCTTTGATATCCAAGGCCTCATACTGTAGTTCTCTCCTTGCTCATCAACCTTTCTCTATTGTGTGTCATGTTGATGTCGGCCATGTTGGGCCTTGGAATAAAGCATTGAAAACTCAAGTTGGCATCTGGACACTTGCTCTTTATCCACCTTCACTAATATTATCCCTAGACAAAAATCATTGGCAACCTAGCATGCCGGTCCCCAACTAATCAGCGGCTCCTTCGGGGGTGAGCGCTACATTTAATAAAAAAAAAAAAGGGCGCGTGAAAAATTATTGCACAAATACCGTGCGAGATAAAAAGTTGCAATGACCGCCATTTTATTCCCTAGGGTGTCTGCTAAAAAAAGAACTATATATAATGTTTGGGGTTCTGAGTAATTTTCTAGCAAAAGAATGATGATTTCTACATGTAGGAGAGAAGTGCCAGAATAGGCCCGGTATGGAGGTGGTTAAATAAAATAAGTGATCCCAGAACAGGATCCCGACATCTAATACCCCTCCATTTAATAGTCATGATTGGTGATACTCTGATAGGACTATCTCCATAGCTCTCAACTGTTCCTGATTTGGAGGGGCTGTCCCTGATTTGTCCCTCTTTGCTCCTTATTTGTCCCTCATTTTGGTCTGATCTCTATAGTTGTATATAAAATTAGGGCTGTGCAAATGACCTTTTAATTAATCTTACATTTTTTTGATCGATCAAAATCTTTTTGATCGATTAAAATTCTTTTGATTGGTACTCACCTCTCCACCGGCTTCTGGGCCTTCAGGGAGTTCTGGCGGGGCTTGTTGTGTCCATCTGAAGGGCTCCTTTGCTGTGCCTTCATATCTGCATGCTGGCGGGACCTTCCTATCTGCCACACACAAGGGCTGTTACACTTCCCTCTATCACTTCCCTCTATCACTTCCCTCTATCAACCTGGGATTCTACAACCATCCACTGGGAGTTGTGATAGTTCCCTTCACGGGACAGCTACATGCCGACGGACTAATGTTAACCCCTCCTCATCTGGATTCAGCAGTGGTATCGTTGTACACATTTTTATACCAGTATCATACTTAGCTACATGTTCTTATGACTGCTTTTGGTACCATTTGGTATTACTCGCACCATTTTTACAGTTTATGTAGCTACATCGATTTTTATCTCCAGTGCAATATTTATTTTGTTACCTACTTGAAGACTATAAAAGTTTTAATGCTCTTCCCATGGAGCGCAGCCTTTGTGTGTTTGTTGTATCCTGCTATCCATGTTTCCAGTGGTTGGAGCTGCACTGGGAATCAGCCTGCAAGGAGATCAGCTAAAAGTAGTTGGATCTGTATGTGCGTTGTAATTAATCGAAATTAGTCGATTAATCGATTAAAAAAAAAAACGATTAATCGAACACAAAAAGTTTGATCAGTAACAGCCCTAATATAAAATACACGTTTTATCTTTCAAAAAGTGTTTCCCAGTGCTAAACCTTTCATCCAAATTCTAAATTGCTGCACCTGTAAATTTTAAAAGGCAAAAATGAAGGAGTAGTAGTGGTAAAAAAAAAGCACTAATGGATTTAATTAACCCTTGTTTTTCATTTACGTCTCCTTTAAGGGGGTGTGACAGGGGGCGTGTCCTATGCCTACATACGTGTACCTCATTCCCAACTGAAAATGTTGGGAGGTATGTAATTACTTAGGACAGAAAATCTTCGGATCGGCAGCACACCCACACAGAGAGTTAAGTAGAAAGTCTTCATTGAAGCATAAACATTAAAAGCACTGGATGAGTACAGGCAGGGGAAAGGTAGGTCGACGCGTTTCACATTATGGAAGTGCTTTGTCAAAACCACAGATGTAATTATTTACCTTCAGTTTTATTTTGCATTGTCTGAAAATTTTGCTGGACATTTGGCAAGGCCAAATGACAGGTCCTCTTTAACTTTTTAAAATCTACCACTCGGAGTGATTTTTGGGTTCAGTTTTGGGTGGACGGACCATTTTCCTATTTCTCACCACCTCATTTTGCTCATGTGATAGAATTCCCGGTATTGTATGACACCGGATGTAGGAGTGATATACGACACAATATACCATTAATTTCTTTTTATTGTAGAATGCGTACGGATTTGTGGATGGCGGGGCTGGACAGAGTGCTGGTAAAACATCATGACTATTAATACTGGGACTTTCTATGTGATGGCGATTCAGGAAGATCGGCTCAGGAATATTCCCGGTGAAATTTTTTGTGGAATTCTAGGATCTTTTCCAGGATGGATTTTAGTTCCTCCAGAGGGTGGAGCAGAGAGATCCTGAAACACACAACAAACATGAGATGAATGCCACCAAATTATCATATATTTCACTAAAGCCTCATACACACGGTTCGATTCCTGGAAGGGGATTGTCCGTTGACAGACTGTTGTCCCAATTGTTTTCCAATTTTCGGCCAACAAATGTTGGGTGACAGGCTAGTAAATTTTCGTCAGACAACGGCTCCACGTCTGATTTTCGTAATAGTCAGTACACAAATCCGTCACACAAAAGTCAGAAGTATGAACACGCATGCGCGGAATCAATGCTCAAACCCAAAATTAGCAGAAGGGGCCCAACGTTAGTGCTTGTGGCACGACAATTGTGTAACGCTAGTATGCAAGACAAGATCCTGGCACACGCCCTTTGGACAAAAATCAGGCGCTCGGTTGGCCAACAATCGTACCATGTGTACGAATCTTAAATTTATCCTAGGACACCCCCAGACTATGATGGGGAGAGGGGGGGGGGCTCCCAAAAAATGTAATCCTGGGAGTAAGGGGGGCTTCTGTCACATATAGAACACCTCTAACCCTGGTCTATATTACCCCAGGAAGGAGGGGGGAGCCTTGGTCACGTATAGAACACCCCCACTCTGAACATATATGACCCCGTGAAGCAGGTTGGAGCCTTTGTCACATCTATAACACCCCCACCCCAGGGCCATTTTACCCCAGGAATGAAGGGGAAACCTTTGTTACATTTAGAACAACTCCCATCCCCAGCCTACATTACCCCAGGAGGGAGGGGGCCTCTGTCACATACAGAATACCCCCTTTCCCAAGCCTATAGTACCCCAAAAATGAGGGGGAGCCTTTGTCACATATAGAACACCCCCATCCCCAGCCTATATTACCCCACAAATGACAGGGGGCTTTGTCACATATTGAACACTCCCATCCCCAGCCTATATTACCCCACAAATAAGGGTGGGCTTTTTCACATATAGAACACCCCCTTTCCCAACCTATATTATCCCCCAACAAATGAGGGGAGGCCTTTGTCACATACAGAACACCCCCATCCCCAGCCTGTATTACCCCACAAATGACGGGGGACTTTGTCACATATTGAACACCCCCATCCCCAGCCTATATTACCCCACAAATGAGGGGTGGGGGCTTTGTCACATAAAGAACACCCCCATCCCAAGCCTGTATTACCCCACAAATGACGGGGGGCTTTGTCACATATTGAACACCCCCATCCCCAGCCTATATTACCCCACAAATTAGGGGTGGGGGCTTTGTCACATACAGAACACCCCCATCCCCAACCTATATTATCCCCCAACAAATGAGGGGGAGCCTATATTACCCCAGGAAGGAGAAGGGAGCCTTTGTAGCACAGTCCTGGAATGGACTCTGTTACACATAGAGAACCCAATGACACCTCCCATCACCAGTCTCTATTACCGTGGGAGGGTGAAAGAGGGGCTCCCATACATTTACACACAGTAATACTCTGTCATAACTGGAACACAGTGATACCCCCATCACCAGCCTAATTTACCCTGGAAGGGAAGGGGGGTTTCTTTCACATATACAATACAGCAAGACTCCCATCCCCGTTCCCGGCTGTTGTACACTGTGCTATAGAATAATATTGGATGGTCACAAGACCTGAACAAAAGAACACATAGGCAGACTGTCATCCAACATCTGGGGACACCTCCACTAATATATATATATATTTCTAGGAAGTAAACACTCACCTAAAGTGGTAAGTTCCCTTTTCTTGGCCAAAGCTGGTCCCGTCCACCAAGACGATGCCGGTCTCCTCCAGGAGAAGGTGGCAGAAGAATACGTCGGGCGCCTGTCCCTGTTCCTGAGAAAGAACACAGCTGTCACTCGTACCTCCCTGACCGTGCGAAGGACCCGCCAGGTCATCCAGAGAGCCCACATTTTCAGGTGGAAAAAGGCGGCTAGCCAAATACATTTTGGGGTAGATTCAGGTAGGAGATAAGACGGCTTATCTCCAGATAAGCCATCTTATCTCTGCGTTTTAAGCGCCGAATCTATGCCACTGATTCAGAAAATCAGTTAGGCTTAGATTTTCCTTAGATCAGACATGCATAAATCTATTACGCTGTCTAATCTTAATTTCATATTTTAGGCTGGCCGCTAGGTGGCGTTCCCGTCTAAAATATGTAAATGAGCCTATACGCCGATTCCCGAACGTACGCCCGGCCGACGCTATTCAATTACGTTGTTTGCGTTAGCGTAGTACCGTCGTAATGTTATGCCTGCTATATGAGGCACAGGCAATGTTAAGTATGGACGGCGTGCCAACGCTTTTTTTCCCGTCGTTTACGTAAAACGTTCGCGAATAGGGTTTTGCGTAAGTGCCGTTCACGCCGTTTACACGTCGAATTGACGTCGAGATTTGGAGCATGCGCACTGGGAACCAATCACGGCCGGTGCATTTAAATGATACACGCCCCCTACCCGCCGAATTTGAATTCAGCCGGCTCTTTTACGCTACGCCGCCTCAACTTAACAGGCAAGTGCGGCCTAGTTTAAAAGGCAGACGCTAGGGATGCCTATAGATAGGCATTTCTACCTGAATCTGGCCCTTTATTTATATTTTTTCAATGGTTTCATGAACTAAAAAAATAACAAAACAGTAAGGTTTTCCCAATTTTTTGTAAAATATGAAAGATTATGTTACACGAGTAAATAGATACCTAACATGTTACACTTTAAAATTGCGCACACTCATGGAATGGCACCAAACTTCAGTACTTAAAAATCTCCATAGGCAACGCTTTGAATTTTTTTACAGGTTATCAGTTTAGAGTTACATAGGAGGTCTAGAATTGTTGCTGGCACTCTAACGCATGCGGCGATACCTCACATACCGTATTTTTCGGACCATAAGACGCACCTGACCATAAGACGCACCTAGGTTTTAGGGGAGGAAAATTAGAAGAAAAAAAATATTCTGACCCAAATGGTCTAATGAAATATTTATTAAAATATAACAGAATAATATTTAAACCATGTAAAGTGAACACTATTAGATGACACAGGCTGGATGGGGCACACCACTATAGCTGATTCATATTAACCCCTCACATGCCACAGCAGCTGCGGAATATAGCGATGGCTCACGACAGAGACACAGGCTGGCTGTATTAGTTAACACAGGCTGGATTGGGGAACACCATGGATATGGGCACACAATGGAGTGGACACACAGGCTGGCTGTATTACATAACACAGGCTGGATGGGGCACACCATGGATATGGGCTCACATTGGACACACAGGCTGGCTGTAATACATAACACAGGCTGGATGGGGAACACCATGAATATGATGGAGGAGGGGGGCAATGATCCCTGTATGATAGAGGGGGTACTGATCCATGCATGATGATGGAGGAGGAGGGACACTGCCCCCCTCTTCCATCATACATGGATCAGTGCCCCCCCTCTATCATACAGGGATCATTGCCCCCCTCCTCCATCATATCCATGGTGTTCCCCATCCAGCCTGTGTTATGTATTACAGCCAGCCTGTGTGTCCAATGTGAGCCCATATCCATGGTGTGCCCCATCCAGCCTGTGTTAGCTAATACAGCCAGCCTGCGTCTCCGTTGTGAGCCATCACCATATCCCGCAGCTGCGGCGGCATGTGATAGGGTTAATACGAGTCCGCTATAGTGGTGTGCAACAGCTCTACGCTTGGTTTCCTCTAAAAGTGGCGCATGCGCAGTAGCATCAGCGGCGGGCATCTTACACGGCGCAACACAGTGACGTTGTGTGGGCGTGCATCCATGCTCTGCAATGCTTCCTGGTGGCTACAATGGCTGCCCCCTGTCCCTACTGTGACTGTGATGCGACTAGTCTGACACATCCCCCCCCCCCCCCGTGAGCTCAAGCTGATCGCGCTGGCTGCCTGCTCTCTGTGGACCTCGGTATGTTAAAAGGAAGTTGGGGGGGGGGGGGGGGGGACATTCAGTATTCGGACCATAAGACGCAGGCACATTTTCCACCATATTTTTGCGGCAAAATAGTGCGTCTTATGGTCCGAAAAATACGGTATGTGGTTTGAATGGCGTTTACATATGTGGGCGGGACTTACGTGTGCGTTATTTTTTTCCTTTTTTTTTTATTTTTACATTTTTATTTATTTATTTTTTTATCACTTTTATTCCTTTTACAAGGAATGTAAACATCCCTTGTAATAGGAAATGTGTGTGACAGGTCCTCTTTATGGAGAGATGCGGGGTCAATAAGACCCCATATCTCTCCTCCAGGCTGGAAAGCATGAGATTGTGAAAAAAATTTCACCAATCTAATGCTTGGTATTGCTTACTAGCCGCAATCGCGGCTTTGTTTACTTACGGGTACCGGTCATCACATCGCCCCCGGGCCTCCGACGGTCATAGAGATGACTGGTGACCTCTATGCTTCCTGCCTGCGCCGGAACGATTCTTTCTCCGGGCCCCAATGGCACGGGAGAGCCCAGAGAAGCACTGGATGGCGGCGGAAGGGGGGATGTCCCCTTCCGCCGCCTATAAGAACGATCAAGCGGGGGAACTGCCGCTATAATCGTTCTTGTCATGCATAGAATCGTCGGCACTAACGAATGATATCTGAATGATGCCTCTAGCTGCCCCCATCATTCAGATATCACCGCACAAACACCAGGACGTCATATGACGTCCACCCAGGATGGGAGATTCCATCTGTGGACGTCAAATGACTATGGGCTAGTATTAACGTGGTTAAAGGGGTTGTAAACCGAAAAAACATCCAATGATTACTGGTCCCCCAGCCCCCCCCCCCGGTTTACTTACCTGAGCCCTCGAAAGTCCCGCTTCGAGAACGCTCTGGCTACTCGGCCCAGGGCTTCGCAGCCATTGGCTCCCGTTCCTGTCAATCAAATCCAATGATGGAGGTGCCCGGGGTGCGGTGCCGAGTCCGGCATTCGTGTCTATGGATGCAAATGCAGGACTCAGGAGCACGCCCGTAAGATAACCCACTTGGGAAAGCGCTTCCCAGAGAGGGTTATCTGAGGCGGGAAGGAGCCGAGACAGCCGCCAAGGGACCCCAGAAGACGAGGATCGGGGCCACTCTGTGCAAAACGAGCTGCACAGTGGAGGTTAGTATGACATGTTTGTTAGTTAAAAAAAAAAGATCGAACCTTTAATACCCCTTTACATTAACTCAGCAAATTCTGGGTAATGACCGGTTCCCCTGCTGGGACTAAAATTTGCCATGGGGTGATATTTTTTGGGGGGGTTGTTGGCTAAGTAGCACACTGTATGTGTATCTGTATGACTGTGAGGTACCTGTGCCAGGCTCATGGCTCTCTCCGGGATCTGGATACGGGGAAATGCGTAGAGGGCCCCCTGTATGGGGCTGCAGCGGATTCCTGGGGCCCGGTTTAGCATCTCCTCTGCCAGTCGGGCCTTCTCCAGCTGAGAGCTCAGCCGATTCTGTGTCTCCTGCAGAATAAGATAGAGGAGGGAGGTAAGTAGTCTTATGTGTAGCTCCTCCTCCCACTCACCTTCAGATCACATGACTTTTACCCGTTTCCCATTACTTTTACGCCCCCATTTATAAATACTGATGAAATAGTCACATTTTGTTTTGATACATTTTATCCTATTGGCCATAATGAACAACGACATCACCTGGAGCCCCTCCTCCACCTTACCCCTATAGAATATAATGGATTAGATCTAATTTAGGGTGGTGTCCATTGCCACTGATGGGAGACGGTCAGACGGACAATTTTCTGGATTCTGTTTCCCAAAATGAACAATTGCCGGGAGCAGCTTTACAAGATGGTCAGAATGGGTGGAGACTATTTTTGACATAAAAACAGAAATCCCGATCACAGCCCTCGTAAGTCACATGACAGGAAAACAAAATTTGTCCCATTATAGAAGTTTGTTCCATTAGTGCTGCCTTTCAGGCCTGTCTTTTCGCATGGGCATGCTGGGAAGTTGCCGGGGGGCCCAACTTTCCTGAGTGGCCCGACCTGCCCCGCGACCCCAGCCAAGCATGACTGTCACTTAATAACCGAATAATGGCCGTCGGCTGTCTGAGTGTCCTCCCCCTTGAATTACTCACAATGACTGTCAATCTCTGAGACAATAAGCGGAGCTAGCCCAGGTGACGTTGCACGACAGCCGCCGACCGCCGCTCCCATCAGGACCCACAGGACAGTGGCCAGAAGGACCCACAGGTCCATAGCTTGTGGGTCCAGCTGGGAGCTGGCCACTGACATGTTGGTCCTGCTGGCCACTGGCCTGTGGGTCCTGCTGGCCACTGGCCTGTGGGTCCTGCTGGAAGCTGGCCACTGACCTGTGGGTCCTGCTGGCCACTGGCCTGTGGGTCCTGCTGGGAGCTGGCCACTGACCTGTGGGTCCTGCTGGCCACTAACCTGTGGGTCCAGCTGGCCGCTAGCCTAGGGTGACCAAAAGTCCCCAGCACCCCCGGATTACAAATATCTCACGCTAAGGTGGTGCTCACTCCCCCCCCCCCCCTTCTCGTACATGATTGGGTAGACAGGGCCCCAGTGCACTGTATTGCCCAGGGGGCCATATGCTCTTAAGATTGCACTGCTGCCTTTCAGCTACAGTAAAGGCACATTTGCAGACTTGAGCATTCAGAAGGGCGGGGGCGAATAGCAAAACAAGCACCGCCCACTAGGGGCTTTCTGCCTTTGCACAGTCCCTATATTGAGGCTGTAAGCCACCGAAGATCCTATATATTATATACAGTATTCTATATATCAGAGGTCTCCAAACTTTCTAAAGAAAGGGCAAGTTTACTGTCCATAAGACTTTAGGGGGGGTGGACTAGGGCCAGTGGGAGTAAACGATGCCCAATCTTTGGCATTAGGGGGAGAAATAGTTGGTGGGAGGAATAGTGCCCCATTGTTGGTGTCAGTGGAAGGAATAGTGCCCCATTGTTTGTGTAGGTGGAATAGTGTCCCATTGTAGGTGTCAGAGGCAGGAAATATACCCTATTGTAGGTGTCAGAGGCAGGAAATATACCCTATCGTAGGTGTCAGTGGCAGAAATGATGTCCTATTGTTGGTGTCAGTGGCAGGGATAATGCCTCCAGGGACGAATAAAGGCAAGCGTCCGGCCCCAGGGCTGCAGTTTGGAGACCACTGCTAAATATCACCCCCCAGCTGAGGCGGCTCTAGGCTTTGTGAGGCCTTAGGCAAAACTTGACATGGGGCCCCACTCACGCCCATGATGGGAAATATAATTCAAGGACAAGAGCCTCTTCCCCACAACCCTGGCTGGTGGTTGTGGGGGTTTGTGAGCAATGGGCTTTTTGGAATCTGAGTTCCTGAGTCAGGGCTCTTAACACTGCCTGAGCACAGAAGTGTTAAGGTCCCTTGTGCCTCAAAACTGGGATAATGCATTGGTCAAGTTAGGCGGCCGCGAGGCCCCTGTGACTGTAAGGCCTTAGGCGACCGCGTAATTTGCCTAATTAAATAGTCGCCTCTCCCCAGGCATTACATGTTCTACACTTACCGCTTGAAAAGTCTCATACGAGGGATCTCCAGGCTGTGGGGGGTCCACCAGAACCTCCAGGGCCAGCACAGCAATGATGGAGACGATGTCGAAGGATTTCAGGATATCAAAGTGCCTAAACACGGCTTGCTCCACGTTAACAAACTCAATGTAGCCGGAGCGGAGGCCGCACCTCGGGGGAGGGGAGAATGAGCATTTATCTCAGATTTATTTATTTCAACACCATGTTAACATCTAATAACAACTCTTACTGTATGTTAATAATTTCGATGATATAATAAAACAATGAAAACAGACTCAATTCACAATTTTACAATCAATTTAAAAATGTCTGTGTGTTTTCTTTGGTGCACACAGTGTAGGAAGACACAGCTCTAGCCCCTGCATGCAAGGGTGGTTTTATAGGAAGCTGCAAGAGAAAGGAGCAACCCTGAAACAGGAGACCTGGGGAAGCAGCTAACATGTTGACCACGCTATATAATATCCATACTCCATGCTGATCGTGCTGTTAGCTAAGTATTGAAATCATACTTTGGAAGCTTCTCGGGTACAAAAAAACGGTTTTACTTTTATGGAGAAATATATTACATGTCTTTTATCATAGAACAGGAAAAAGGAGCATACAAGTACATATTTAGATACAGACGGTACTTCCTGTACCATAGAATACACACTATCATACTGCAGTGCCACCTTCTGGATAGATAGGTATATTGCATACACTATATAATTCACAGTACTTTACATTACAAGTTGTTGACCTTTCAACACGTGCTTCCTGCTGACCACGGTACATACTATCAACGCTCCATGCTGACTGTGCTCCATGCTGACTGTGCTTCATGCTGTCCTCCCTCCACGCTGACCGTTTTCCATGCTTACATTTGATACACGCTCTATGCTGGCCACGCTCCATGTTTAGGGTGCCCACGTGTCCCGGATTGCCCGGGACTGTCCCACAATAGACATGTCTGTCCCGGGTCCCAGGCACCTTCATTCTGGCATACCTCCCAACCGTCCCGGATTTCGCGGGATTGTCCCGTAATTCGCGTTAAATCCCGCGGTCCCATGCTCACGACAAAAGTCTGCGGCACGTCCCCGCGATTACCGCGATTTGCGGTAAACCCACCCCCGCTCAACAACTCCGATCTCCTGCGGAACCCCCCCCCCCTCAACCACTTTGATCAGCGTAACCCCCCCGCTCAACAACTCCGAGCTGTGGAACCCACCCCCCGCTCAACACCTCTGAGCCGTAGAAGGGGCCCCCCCCACTCAACAACTCAACAACTCCGACTAGCTGCAGAACCCCCCCCGCTCAACAACTCCGAGCCGCGGAACACCCCCCCCCCCCCCGCTCAACAACTTCGTTGGGAGGTATGCTCATTATGCTCATTTGTCCCTCATTCTGAAGTTGAAAAGTTGGGAGGTATGTTCTGGGACAATACAATGTCCCGGAATGAAATAGAGCAGCCCCCTACTAACTAATAACTACATTTCCGGAACTGGTTGCTAGGGCCAGCGGTGCCTGGCATCTCTTGCAACCAGTGACAATTTACTCTCAGACAGTGAGACCGGGAGTGAGGCCTGCGCCTAGTGCAGCACTGCTATCCCCGCCCACCTCGGAACCTCCTCCTTCTCTGGCACCCAGCGGCAAGCAGCAGGGAGTGGTGTGATTTTCAGTCTCCAGATAGTGACCCCACTCCTTTCCTTCTACGCATGCAGCTCATGCAGAGGGAGTGACAGCAGCACTGCATCTGGTGGCAGGCTATGGGTGGCAAGCGGCACTGCATCTGGTGGCAGGCTATGGGTGGCAAGCGGCACTGCATCTGGTGGCAAGTGGCACATTCACCTGACAAATAACCCCCCCGCCAAAATCAACCCAGAGACTACATTACCCCCCGCCCCCCCCCTCATTTTTTGGGGGAGAAGGTGAGAGAGGGAGGTGTGTCCCTGAATGGCAGTTTGAAAATGTGGTCACCCTATTCATGCTGTCCCACGCTCCATGGGTGGGTGGGGGGCAGACAGCATGGAGTCAGCATTGATTGCAGAGGACATTTCCACAGAATCTAGTAAGCCACCCCACCCAGCTCCCCGACCATGCCCTGGTCCACTTCATATCCCTCCTCATCTCCTCCCCCTCATTCCAACTCCCGCCCCCCTTAAGTACTTCTCTTTTCACAGATCTCCTATCCAATATGAGACACCAGCCATAATGGTTCAAGTGGTCGCGCCTGATGTTTTTTGTCTGAGAATATAATATTATAGAAGAAGACCTCACTGATACCACAATGTGAAGGAGCCCTCAAAAAGAGCTTTGAATGCTCCGATAGATTGCAGGAATAGATGTGGCTCTTTTCACACTAGCCGACTCCAAAGTTGTGCGATTTTCAGTGCAACTTTGAAATCCAACTTTTATACTACTTTGAAGTGACTTTGATAAGACTTTTACACTCTCTGGCATTAAAGTTGTGTCAAAGTTGGATCAAAGTAGTGTAGAAAGCTTTTCTGATGTCACACCGACTTTAGTAGTGTCAATTGGAGCAGCTCTCATGGAGATACCTGGCATTTTACATGTCCTGCGACTTTGGGTCTCACAAGTCGTATCCTAAGTCGCACAAGTGTGAAAGGAGCCTAATGGTGATCTAATCTCCTTCGGGGGGCATTGGTGAATATGTCAATTGTTGGAGGACTTTATCTACTGATGGGATGTTTTTATGTGAGAATAGGGAACAGCTTAAAGAGGTGGATCTCATTCATAACACATCATGAAGGATCCTTCAGAAGATTTTTAGATGTTCTGATTGTGACAGACTCACCCGGGACATCCCCAGACCCTCTTAGGTCTAAAATCATCCTATGTCTACTAGGGGCATAGGATGACTGAGAAATGATATCTTGGACTACCTGAGATGGGATTATTATGTAATTATTATCCACAATATATTCCAGGATATCTGTAAAGAACTATTTACTGTTTGTTGATTCTGAACGGGTTAATTGTAAGAGTTGGGACATATAATGTTAGATGCTAATGTCCTTACCTCCAGCCATCTGTCTGTTCTCTGTGCTAATTGACCCTGTTATTGTGTGAAGATGTCCTGTGTTTACACTTATGATAATGTGTTTTGTATAGCAGGTGAGCGAGGAGACGTGACGTCTACCTTGAAAGGACATATCTTGGAGTCACCTAGTCTGGGTAAATGATTAGTTAATTAGCTCATGTTAAATTATGTTCTGGTTACCTCCTCTAACTGTATATAAGGTTGTATTCTTGGTTCTATTAAACACTCCATGTTCAGCAGACAAACAAGTCTCGTCTCGTCGTGTGCTTGAGAGCAGCTGGAATATCTGATATCTGTATCCAGACTGATAGGGAGCGATATATGACGGAAGCACTCAAGCGGAGTGTGGGACGTTCCGTTACACTGATAGATCACAAGAATCTACTGTAATGATGATCTCCCCACCTCCAGATTGTGATGGTGGAGATCCCAATAGTTGGAGGACTTGATCTTCTGAAGGGACATTTTGTCTGAGAATAAGGAACAGCTTTTAGAAAAATACTTCACTGATACCACAAGTGGAGGATCTCTTGGAAAACGTTGTAGATGTTCCGACAGATTTGAGTAATACAAAAATTGACTTTGTACCCTGTGAGAGTTGCTTTGAGTAATTTAACTACAGTGGAACCTCGGATTGCGAGTAATGCGGTTTACAAGCGTCTCGCAATACAAGTGTGGCAATTGGTTACTTCCAAGTACGGGTGCTTTCTAAATTTAGAGGGGGATCAGAGAGTTAATTAGCTCTGATCCAGTTAATCTGTTCAAATTGGGTCTCTGTTTCAGCCTGGCTGTGCTGTGGGCTCATTCTGTTGTTCCTGGGGTGCTGTTCCCACCCCAGGACGATAGGTGGCAGCAGTGGAGTTGAGGTTTGGGTGCTTTTCCCCGGCTGCCTATCATGAGGGTTTCTCCTCGCTGTGCATGCTGGGGGAGGGTATTTATGGGACAGACGCCATTGGTCTGGGTCTTTTCTTCTTCGAGTGCGGCACCCACCTTTAGGGTGACTGCATCACAGGCGCCCTGGCGAAATGGCCTACCAGGCCAGGGTGCACGTGCCACACGGTGTTCCTGGTTCTGGGGCCATGTTGGTCCGGAACATTTAAAGCTGTAGCGGGGGCCCCAGTAATTGACTGGGTCCCCAATTCTGAGAAGATCCCAAGCGAGAAAGCTGTTCGGTGGGGAGTCCATCTGAGGAGAGCCAAGAGAGGCTGGCGATCCAATAGGGTCTCGACAATCCAATGGGAAACAAGTGAACCGAACACTGAAAGGATGGACGTTGGTCACCTGTCAGTCGGTCACCTGTAAACTACCTGAAGGAGATCGAGGCCAAAGTATTTTTTAGGAGGATTACCTCCGCTACCTCAATCCTAAGGAGGGTCTATGGCAGAGACTTATCCTCTAAGTTCCGAGTGATACTCTGGCTGCCAGGTCAGTGAGAGAGGCCTGTCCAGGTACACTATACCCACCATACACCTGAACCTGCTAGTTCTCCTTCTACTTCTACTCTTCTATCACCACAAAGTTTTATTGTTTTTACTCGGCTAGGTAAAAACAAGGGGACAGAAAAGGACACCTGTTGTGGACATTCCGTTACTGCTACATCCACCATACACCCCTAGCATGGGCGTCCGCTGCAATTTTTTCAAGGGGGGGCGGCGCTTCCGCAGCGGTGATACACATTTAATCCTTTCTTCAAACGCTAGCAGGGGTCAAAAGCGCCCCGCTGGCGGCCGAGTAGTGCAGCTAAAATGATGGTAAAGCGGCGCTTTACCGATAACGTGGCCAGTTGGCAGTGTAAAATAGCTATTGAGATAATTCAGCTTCACTCCATGCCCATATAAATATAGCCTAGAAAATGTACAGACCCCCCTTCAGCACAGACCCCTCCATTCTGAAAAAAACCACATTCTGCACAGACCCCTCCATTCAGCACAGATGGACACCCCTTTCAGCACAGCCCCCCCATTCTGCACGGACCCCACCATTCAGCACAGACCCACCTTCAGCACAGATGGACCCCCATTCAGCACAAACCCCCCTTTCAGCACAGATGGACTACCCCTCCCGCCATCCTATTCAGTACCTCAGATCAGCCATCAGCACGGCTAGGTCACAGCAGGTTCCCTGTGTACACATAAACATTGGAGGGGGAGGCAGCTTCACTCTGCTCGCTGTGTCTGTGTGACATCCGGCCCGGGACTGCTCAGACGCGAGATTCTTCAACACCTTTTTGATTTTCCAGGGGGGGTCAATTGCCCCGCCTTGCCCTATGGAGCGGAGGCCCATGACTCCTAGACAGCAGAGGAGCCATGAGGTAACATGCCACCCAAAACAAACCAGCAGCTCCTTCTGGGGTAGTGCTACACAAGCTTTTTAATAAAAAAAACAAAATCCTGACTCATAGATATGTGACACTTACTCTCCGCTGATCCCCTTGGAGATGGAGTAGATGGACACCAGCTGAACCCGATCGGAATACTCCGGCCCCATTTCAAACAGAACTTTTTTAAGGGAATGAAAAACAGATCCTGGGGCGAAGACGTTCTCCTGATATACCTGGGGGAGAGGAGAAAGTGGGCTGAGAAAACACAGGAGAGAGAGAACAATACAATCCTCAAACCTGACATCATACACCCCCACTGAACATAGCAAAGAGAACCAGTCACAGGGTCAGATTAATGGTGTATATGGTGCCAAGAACACAAAAAAATGTAAAGAACGAGAAAAGGTCTGCAGATCTCCTGAGGGCAACGCAATGCTCTACACACTACAGTGACTGTAGACTAATGTCTGGGTTTGTCTCATGAGTCTTGGTCAAAATTAAAAGTTTGTAAACTTTGCTGTGAAACCCATCGAAATATATGGGGGGGGGGGGGGGGGGGGTTGTTTTAGCGAGGACACTTCCTTTTTCATTGAGCGGTGCTAAACCTAGTTTGACCAGCGGCGGTAGTAGCTGAGGCAGATCTAAAATCTATAGGAAGATGTCTTTTTTATCCCCAAATTCTGGTGGTAAAACTGCAAAGGTTTTGGCCAAAAGTTTGCAAATTCAGGGGATTCACCTGGAACCTTGGCAGCATCTCATACAAGCCAAATTCCTAGTGAGGGCAAACCCTCTTACTTTACACAGCAGAGGGAAGGCTGCATGATACCAGGAGGGTCCTAAAAAAGTTCCAGGAGATTCTCTGGGACTTTGTCAGGAGCCCTGGAGAGTTCCAGCAGGGTTCTGAGGTATTCCAGTAGGGTCCTAGGGATTCTTGTAGATCCCTGAGAAGTTCCAGGAGAGTCTTGTGGATTCCCAGGGGAGTCTTGGGGGTTCCAGGAGAGTACTGGAAGGTTCCAGAAGACTCCCTGGGGATACTGGGAGAGTCCTGGAGAGTTCTAGTAGAGTGCTGAGGGATTCTAGTAAAGTCCTAGGGATCCTTGGAAATTTCTTGGGGGTTCCAGGAGAGTCTCGGTGATTCCCAGGATAGTCTTGGGGGTTCCAGGAGAGTCCTGGAAGGTTCCATGAGATTCTATGGGACTTTGGCAGGAGTCCTGGAGAGTTCCAGATGAGTTCTGAGGAATTCCAGTAGGGTCCTAGATATTCTTGAAGATTCCTTGGGGGTTTCAGGAGAGTCTTGGGGATTCCC
This sequence comes from Rana kukunoris, assembly GCA_029574335.1. NCBI lineage: Eukaryota > Metazoa > Chordata > Amphibia > Anura > Ranidae > Rana > Rana kukunoris. The sequence goes on from CM056053.1 coordinate 475,592,512, forward strand.
TGGAGGGTCTTGGGGGGTTCCAGGAGAACACTGGAGGGTTCCAGAAGACTCCCTGGAGATTCTGGGAGAGTTCCAGAAGAGTTCTGAGAGATTCCAGTAGGGTCCTATATATTCTTGGAGATTCATTGGGGGTTTCAGGAGAGTCTTGGGGATTTCCAGGATAGTCTAGAGTTCTAAAGGGAATCCAGTAGGGTCATAGGAATACTTGGAGATTCCTAGGGGGTTCCAGGAGAGTCTCAGGGATTCCCAGAAGAGTCCTGGAGGGTTCCAGATTATTTTCTGGGAGAGTCTTGGAGAGTTTCAGAAGAGTTCTGAGGGAGTCCAGTAAAGTCCTATGGATTCTTGGAGATTCATGGGGGTTTCTGGATTCCCAGTAGAGTCTTGGGGGGTTCCAGGAGACTCATGTGTATTCCCTGGAGAGCCCTGGAAAATTCTGCGAGAGCCTGCAGGTTCCAGGAGAGTTGTTGAGGATTCAGAGAAAGTTCATAAGGAAGTTCTGGAGGTTCCAAAATAGTTTTGAGAAATTCCAGAAGAGTCTCAAGTTTTCCAGGAGAGCCCTGGAGGGTTCCAAAAGTGTTCCGTGGTATCAAAAGTGTTCTGAGGAACTCCAGGGAAGTCATGTGGTCTCCAGGAGAGACCCTGTGATTCTGGGAAAGTCCAGTAAAGTTCTGACTGATTCAGGAGAGTCCCAGAGTATTGTAGGAGAGTCGTGGGGGGTTCCAAGAGAAAAATGTGGATTGCAGGGAAGTTCTGAGGGTTTCAAGAGTGTCACCGGGGATTCTAGAAGAGTCATGGGACTTGCAGGAGAGTTTTGAGGTAAGGGGGAGTTCAATACAAGCTGTCTCTTCTATCAGATACCTGAAGTGGTTGGTTTTTAATGGAGTGAGGGAAAGGTTAGATGCTCTGCCAGGTTTATATTATGGCTCTCTCTCACTTCTTGTTTCATCATTGCTTCTCCATGTATCAGAAACTAATGTCTCGTACACACAGCCGGACTTTCCAAAAAAAAAGTCAGACTGGCTTTTTTTCTCGGGAAAGTCCGGCCGTGTGTAGCCTTCATCGGACTATGTTTTTTGGAGGTCCGACAGACCTTAGATAGAGAACCTGTTCTTCTGCATCCCTCCAGTACTCTCCCGGAGATCTCGAGACTCTTCTGGAATCTCTCAAAACTCTTTTAAAACCCCCTCCAGAACTTCCTCTGATTCCTCAACAACTCTCCTGGAACCTGCAGGCTCTCGCAGAATTTTCCAGGGAATACCCATGAGTCTCCTGGAACCCCCCAAGACTCTATTGGGAATCCCCAAGCCTCTCCTGGAACCCCCAGGAATCTCCAAGAATCCATAGGAATCTACTGGAATCCCTCAAAACTCTTCTGAAACTTTCCAGGACTCTCCTGAAACAGCCCAAGACTATCCCGGGAATCCCTGAGACTCTCCTGGAACCTGATCTCCATCTTTTCGTCGGACTTCCGACTAGACAAGTGCAATTTGTTTAGTTTCTAATATGTTTTTTTAACCAATTTTGAGAAATTCGATAATTCCGAATTTAAGTATTTCCGAATTTCTCAATTCCCGAATTTTCGTATTTCCGATTTAATTTTGAAATTTCGAAATTCAGATTTTTGGAAATTTCCAAAAAAAATTAATTAAAATATTAAAAAAGTCGAATTTCAAAATTTTCAAAATGTAAATATTAAAAAAATTTAGGGTTAAAAAAGTTTCAAAAATTCGATATTCGGAAATTCTAAATTGCAAAATTTGAAAATCTAAAATTCTAAATTCGAAAATTTGAAAATGGTAAAGTTTTCAGAATCCAAAATTTTTAGAATTTCCAAATTTGCGATAATACGTTTTTTTTCGCTTTTATTGTTCTGCTTTCTTTGAAAATGTGGAAATTCGAAATTTCGGAAATCCAAAAATTATTTTGGAAAATTCGAAAATTTTAAAATTCGAAAAATTTAAAAAATGTGAAATTTCGAAAATTCGAGAATTGCAAAATTTTAAAAATGGGAAATTTCGAAAATTCGAGAATTGCAAAATTTGAAAATGGGAAATTTCCAAATTCAGAATTTTCATTTCATTGTTTTTTTATATTTTTTTGCTTTTTTCGCGAAATTCGAAAAAAAAAAATTTTTTTCATTTTCATTTTAGTTGGAATTATGAATTTTCGAATTTCCAAATTTCCAAAAAAAAGCAAAAAAGTGAATAAAACGATAATAAATAATAATAATAATAATAATAATGTTAATTTATTAATAATAATAATAATAATAATAATAATAATAATAATGTTAATAGATAAATATCATAAATAAATATCACCTCATCAGCAAAAAGCATCAGATTCTCTTCAGCAGCCAATCTAATGATCTCCTCAATGTTGTCTCTACTCAGTACATGTCCTGTGATTGGGAGAAAACTGATTCATTACATAGAGAGGTATTGTCTCATTAGCACATTCCTGTCATCCTTTCCTGATATCAGCCGACTATCACCCCCTGCACAGCAGCACAGCTGCAGCGGCACAGCTGCAACGGCACTTTTCCAGCACTTCGGGGGCGCTGCCCATTGATTTCAATGGGCAGGGGCGCTGTAGGAGCGAATCTGGAAATTCGGAAATGTGAAAATTCGAGATTTCGGAAATTCGAAATTTCGGGAATTCAGGGGTTCGAAATTTCGGAAATTCTAACATTTTTATTTCAGAAATACGATAATGAAATGATAATTTGAAAATGTCAAAATTTGAAAATTTCTAAATCTGTAAATTGTAAATTTGTAAATTGTAATTTTGAAAATTCGAAAAATTCAAAATTCGAAAAAATCTAAATTCGAAATTTTGAAAATGGGAAATTAGAAAATTCAGAATGTGAAAATGTGAAAATTAGAAAAATCGAATCTCGGAATTAGAATATTCCGAATTCTGAAGTTTTTGAATTTCCAAATTCCGAATTTTCAGATTTGCATATTCCGATTTCTGAAGTTTCAAATTTACAAATTTACGAACTTCTGAATTTATGAATCTTCGTATTTCTGAATTCCGAATCTTCAAATTTTCGAATTTCAGAATTTCCAAATCTTCGAATTTCAGAATAAACCTAAAAAACAAATTAAACTAAAACAAAAATAAACAATTTTTTTGACAGTGCACATGTCTACTAGAGAGAGCGCACATCTGTCAGACATGGAATAGGATCTTTGGGTGGCCCAGTCTGCGTGTGGGTCCTGGTGGGTCCGTACCGGTGGGATTCCCGGGGTTGATGACACACAGGACTTTTGGGTTGCAGTGTTTCCGGGCCGTTCTGAGAGATTCCCGAATACGGTCCACATTCACCGCCCATCCGCGCTCCTCCTCCAGGACATACTCCACCTTTGTGGCACCAAACAGCGCAATGGCGTCTGAATAGAGGGGATAGTGCGGCACGGGGACCACAATGCCCGTCTTCAGTGGCTCCTCTTCATTTACCACCAGTGCCAACACGTTCTGCCGAGAAACAGAGAATGAGGACATCAGAAACCTTCCAGGATGGGATTAGGTGTCAGAGAAAATGACCCGCATGCTGGAAAATGTATCTATTAGGAGCCCCCCCCCCCCCCCTCCAATTTTCTGCAATTTTCTGCTCCTAGCACAAATGCACCCCAATCATCTCTACTAGCATATACCCCCTCCCCCAAAAAATGTCCCCTCCGAGCAGAAATCCTCTGCCCCTCAAATTTCCCCCCCGAGCAGAAATCCTCTACCCCTCAAATTTCCCCATCTGACCACAAATCCCCCCCACCCCCCTTTAGCACAAATACCCCCCAATCATCTCTACTAGCATATTCCCCCTCTCCCCAAAAAAATACCCCCAAAAAATTCCCCTCTTAGTACAAATCCCCCCCACCATATTACCATTTCCAGCACAAATCCCCCCTCTTAGCACAAATCCTCTTCCCCCTTTAAATGTCCCCCCCACTCCAACCCCCCCCCCCCTGTAGCACAAATCAACCCCCTCAAATTTTCTGCTCCTAGCACAAATAAAATTAATCCCTACTAACATATACCCCCTCCCCCCCAAAAAATCTTCTTTCTGAGATTGGGTGTTTACAGTTAACCACTTGCCTACTGTGCACCCACACCCCCTTCCTGCCCAGACAAAATTTTAGCTTCCGGCACTGCGTCGCTTTAACTGACAATTGCGCGGTCGTGCGACGTGGCTCCCAAACAAAATTGGCGTTCTTTTTTTCCCCACAAATAGAGCTTTCTTTTAGTGGTATTTAATCGCCCGTGCGGTTTTTATTTTTTGCGCTATAAACAAAAAAAGAGCGACAATTTTGAAAAAAGACACAATATTTTTTGCTTTTTGCTATAATAAATATCCCATTTAAAAAAAAAAAAAAACATTTTTTATCTCAGTTTAGGCCGGTACGTATTCTCCTACAAATTTTGGTAAAAAAATGTAAAAAATAAAATCGCAATAACGGTATAGTGACTGGTTTGCGCAAAAGTTATATTGCCTACAAAATACAGGACATAATTATGATTTTTTTTAATTTATTTTTTTACTAGGAATGGCGGCGATCTGCGATTTTTTTCTGGGACTAGGACATTATAGCGGACACATCGGACACTTTTGACACATTTTTGGGACCATTTACATTTATACAGTGAACAGTGCTATAAATATGCATTGATAACTGTATAAATGTAACTGGCAGGGAAGGGGTTAACCACTAGGGGGGCGGGGAAGGGGTTAAATGTTTCTCCTAGTTTGTGTTCTAACTGTGGGGGGAGGGGGGAGGTGACCGATTGTGTCCCTATGTACAAGGGACACAATCGGTCTCCTCTCTCCCTGACAGGGACGTGGAGCTCTGTGTTTACACACAGAGCTCCACGTCCCAGCTCAGTTACACGGCAATCGCGGGTGCCGGCGGCCATCGCGGCCGCCGGGCACACGCACGGGGGTCCCAGTGATGCGACGGGTGCGCGCGCGCCGCCGGCGGCGCGCACGCACGCCCCTAGCAACTTTCTATGACTGCACGTCATATGACGTGCAGTCAGGACAATGGAGTTACCCGCCCGCCGTCATATGACGGTGGGCGGGTGACAACTGGTTAAAAACATTTTTTTTTTTACTAGAAAATTACTTAGAACCCCCAAACATTATATACATTTTGTTTTCCTAACACCCTGGAGAATAAAATGGCGGTCGTACAATACTTTTTATCACGCCGTATTTGCGCAGCGGTCTTAAAAGCTCCAATTTAAAAAAAAAAAATACTTTTTTGAATAAAAAATAAGGCAATTAGCCTAATTTGTTTTTATATTGTGAAAGATAATGTTACGCCGAGTAAATTGATACCCAACATGTCACACTTTAAAGTTACGCCCCCCCCCGCTCGTAGAATGGCCAAACTTTAACCCATAAAAATCTCCATAGGCGACGTTTAAAAAACTCTACAGGTTGCATGTTTTGAGTTACAGAGGAGTTCTGGGGCTAGAATTATTGCTCTCACTCTAATGATCGTGGCGATACCTCACATGTGTGGTTTAAACACCATTTTCATATGCGGGCGCTGCTCATGTATGCGTTCGCTTCTGCGCGTGAGATCGTCGGGACGGGGTGCTTTAAAAAAAGAAATCGTATTTATTTTATTTTATTTATTTTGACACTTTTTTAAATTATTCTTATTCCTATTTATTTTACTTTATTTTGACACTGTTAAAAAAATTAATAAAAAATTTGATCACTTTTATTCCCATTACAAGAAATGTAAACATCCCTTGTAATAGAAAAAAGCATGACAGGTCCTCTTAAATATGAGATCTGGGGTCAAAAAGACCTCAGATATCATATTTGGACTAATATGCAACAAAAAAAAAAATGATGTCATTCTGTAAAAAAAAAAAAAATATTACCTTTAAGAGCAATGGGCGGAAGTGACATTTTGACGTTGCTTCCGCCCTGCAGTGATATCCAGCAAGGGGACAGACGCGATCGCCTCTGCCTCTGACGACGGAGGGACGGCCCTCTCCCAACGCCGATAAAAGTGATCTCGTGGCGAATCCGTCCAAGAGTTGACTTTTACCTTGTAGCGGACCGCTCCTTGAAGAAGAGGATACCAGGGTTGTGGTAGCTAGCTGCTACCATAACAACAGCATTCCTCTTCAAACAGCCGACGGGTGGTCCGTAAGTGGTTAAAGAAGAACTCCAGCCTTTTGAGTCTCTGTCAGGTTTTGTTAATTGCTGTCCATAGAGGAGATTTCCTATCTATCAGTACAAGACATAAGGGGAAATCTCAAGAGATTCCGGCAACATGAACAATCTTTATTTGGCACTAACAGCAGTGCTTCATCTATAAATCGAACGCGTTCCGGCCAAAAACCTTCCTCGTTGCTATGAGGACGGCTGTGGACGAAACGCGTGAAGGGAAATCTGCCCCAAATGAGGTCACATACAGAAATGATAAACCTAATATATACGTAGAGGGGAATAAGTGCCACTTACAGAGTTCAGAGGTCGTCAGTGACTTAATCTTGTGCCACTCGTAGACTTACCACAACAGCCTTCGATGTTCCCCCGGTCACTACAATATCCCTGGGGTCACTGGGGACTCCTCCGTCTCTCTGTTCGATGAACTTGGCGATCTTGGGGGGCATAACCCGACCGATGAAATTTGGATTGTAGCTGCCTGTGGAGACACAAAGAGAAACTTCTGGGCTTCAACCAATACAATTTTATATGTTGCTTTTTCTTAGGCCGATGCGAAATATCCATTAAAAATTCAAGTAAGTAAGATCAACTCACATTTGGGTGAGATACAATGTGCATGACATAAGTAGCTTGGGCTCCTGTAGTCCAGCTGGGCAGCAGTGGTGGTCAGCAGTTCCCGGTGGCACCGGTGGTTCAGAGGCTGAAGACGGTCACACAACAAGCACGTCAGCGGTGATGGACTGGAGGCCTGGTGGAGCTCGCGTTCGGAGCATGCGTTGTCCTTTATCAGCCATATACCTGACGAAGGAGCACGCATGCTCCGAACGTGAGTTCGACCACGCCTCCGGTTTATTGACATGCTTGTTGTGTGACCGTCTTCAGCCCCTGACCCACCGGAGCCACCGGGAACAGCTGACCACCACCGCTGCCCAGCTGGACTACAGGAGCCCAAGCTCCTAGGATAAGTAATGGATAATGGCCGACAGGCCCTCTTACCAGACCCAGCGAACTTACAGAACCAATGGCGTCTGCCCCATAAATACCCTCCCCCAGCATGCACAGCGAGGCTACACCCTCCTGATTGGCTGCTGGGGAAGAGCACCCAAACCTTGACTCCACTGCTGCCATCTACCGCACTGGGGTGGGAAGAACAACCCAGTACAACAGAATAAGCCCACAGCACAGCCAAGCTGAGACAGAGACCCTGTTTTAAGCATAACAATTTGGATCAGAGTCTAACTACACTCTGACCTCCCTCTAAATTTAAATAGCACCAGTACTTCAAAGTAACCAGGCGCTACAGAAGGATGAGGTAAGTGAAGGAGGACTGCACTAAAGTAAAGGAAGCTATTTAGGAAAAAAAATTATACCTTTACAACCCCTTTAATGCTGCAGTAATGCATCTAAAAAGTGCCCCTATTTTAAGGTGACCAGATTTTTAAAATGAAATCCGGGGACATATTTTTTCTTTACTAGTAATGGCAACAATCAGAGACTCTCTGCCCGTCACCGCCCGCCTCACAGCCTCTCAAGTCTTACTCTTCGGGCCCCGGCTACTACTGGATGGGGAGCGGAGGAAGACCACTCCGCCAGGGAAGGCAAGGAGATAGGCAGGTGGCTGGCCAGGATTTGAGCCAAGGCAGAAGAACATGTGAGCGGAGCTGGATGGGCATGCGCCCGAAACTTAAGAAATATTCCTCCGCTCCGACCAGAACATGATCATCAGAAAGGGGCACAGATAATGGGAAAAATATACCCCCCCCCCCCTAAGCTAGTAGGCACAGCGGAGCGGAGGTGTGTAATTCAATTTTTTTTACAAGACTGTCTTTGAAATTGCCCCTGCCCCCTATTAAATCCAATCTGGGGACAAAACCAGGGACAGACTTGGTCCGGGGACAGTGTCCTCAATCAGGGGACTGTCCCCTGAAACTGGGGATGTCTGGTCACCCTACCCTATTTATGACCCCAGCCTGACGATCTAACCCGGAGGCCCCAGACTTACCCACTGAACCATTATCCAACTTCTTCAAGATCTCCCGGGCCCGATGCTTAACGTCCTCTGCAAAGTGATCAGTGTTCAGCAGGTCGGGGTAGGTACACAGAGCGACCACCTATAGAGAGAGAAAGAGAGGTGACACCATTATCAGCAGGTAGTGATATGATACTTAATAATATAACATTATTGTTCAGAAATAATCATGAAATTAACTATTATACATGCTGGGGATGACAAAAGGCGACTATCACCCCAGAAAGTTGGAAGGAGTGAGCTGTGTGGGATTATGAAGGGTGAACTGTAGAGGTGGGGTGTACAATTCTCTGTTTGGCCATTAAATGGCGATCTCCTCTAAGATATACAGTTGCCAGAAAAAGTATGTGAACCCTTTTGGAATGATATGGATTTCTGCACAAATTGGTCATAAAATGTGATCTGATCTTCATCTAAATCAGAGGTCTCCAAACTTTTCAAACAAAGGGCCAGTTTATTGTTCTTCACCCCTTAGGAGGGCCGGATTGTGGCCAGCGGGGGCATAAAAAGCTCTGGGCCCAGCATTGGTGAGAATAAATATGGCCTCATAGTTTGCGATCAGTAGGATAAGGAGTAGTGCCCCTATTAGTAGGAGTAATTGTATCTCATGATTGGTATCAGTGGAAGAAAAAGTGCCCCCTTGTTGGAGTCAGTGTGAAGAATAGTGCCTCATATCAGTGGGAGGAATAAAGCCCTGAGGGGTTAGCCCTATAGGCTAGCAAAGGGCCACGTCTGGCCCTCGGGCTGCAGTTTGGAGACCCCTGATCTAAGTCACAACAATAGACAATCACAGTCTGCTTAAACTAATAACATACAAAGAACTAAATGTTACCATGTTTTTATTGAACACACCATGTAAACATTCACAGTGCAGGTGGAACAAGTATGTAAACCCCTAGACTAATGACATCTCCAAGAGCTAATTGGAGTGAGGTTTCAGCCAACTGGAGTCCAATCAATGAGATGAGATGGGAGGTGTTGGTTACAGCTGCCCTGCCCTACAAAAACACACACCAGTTCTGGGTTTGCTTTTCACAAGAAGCATTGCTTGATGTAAATGATGCCTTGTACAAAAGAGCTCTCAGAAGACCCACGATTAAGAATTGTTGATTTGCATAAAGCTGGAAAGGGTTAAAAAAGTATCTCCAAAAGCCTTTCTGTTCATCAGTCCACGGTAAATACTCTGGGTTGTGAGACTTTGGTTTGGGAGGAGAGTCTAAGGAGCCTGAAAGTAAAGAGGAACCTAATGTCGCGTACAGACGATCGGAAATTCCGACAACAAAACAGTGGATTTTTTTTCCGACGAATGTTGGCTCAAACTTGTCTTGCATACACACGGTCACACAAATGGTGCTCGGAAATTCCGATCGTCAAGAACACGGTGACGTACAAGACGTACGACGAGCCAAGAAAAATTAAGTTCAATAGGCACTTCTGCTTGATTCCAAGCATGCGTGGAATTTTGGGCGTCGGAATTGCATACAGACAATCGGAATTTCCGACAAGAACTTTTGTTGTCGTGAAAAAAATTGAGAACCAGCTCTCAAACCTTTGTTGTCGTAAAATTCCCAACAGCAAATGTCCGATGGAGCCTACACACGGTCGAAATTTCCGATCGTGTGTACCCGGTAAAACTCTAGTTGAGCACCACAATCTGAAAACGTTATTTCATTTATTTTTTATATTCAAAGCAACACCCCCCCCCCCCCATTCATGCCTTCATGCTTTATTTTGCTGAGAAATCTCTTTGAAAAACATCCCTCCCCTAGCATTTCTAGCTTCGGTCATCTTGAGTAGGGGCAGAAGATGTTGATTGATGGTATGATTGATGGGTGTTGGTGAGTCCCAGCGCCATCCACTCACCTGTCTCAGGAAGCTGCGCGGTTTATGTCCCATGGCCTGCTGGTCCGCATAATGGCACTTTGTGATGTTCCCGAATGGCTTGATAATCCCCTGATGAAGAAAAAATAATATCTAGATGTAACAGAAACTCTTCTGCCAACCCTTACAATCTCCTATATGATCCCTGTGGGCATTTCTTGGGTAGGGTCCCATCCAGACACACTGCCCTCATTGCTCTGGTATGTTTTTAGTCATGGACAGCGAGGTGATGGGTTTTATCTGTTCTTGCATATCCTGACCCCAGCCAGGGGGCACCCTTTTTACTGCTAAGCAATATAAAGGCCAGTCCATCCAAGTCAGCTATAGGTAGAACCTAGGGGCTTATTTGTGACCTACGGTACTTTTTTTTTTATAGCATACATACCATATGTCCCAGATTTGGTGGGGAAGTCCGAATCTTGGTCTTCATGCCCTGCCGATGCTGTGTCCCGGACCATGTCCCTATTTTGATTTACTGTATGTTTGGGGTAAAAAAAGGCAATAATTGTGGGAATTGGGGCCAAAAGAGGGTGCTCATTTGATCCCAATAGAGGTAAAGTCTGCCTACTAGAGGCATAGTCTAAGAGGGACCAACCTGTGAAATGGGCATGATGGGTAGTCTCTTCATAGTTTGAGTCAGGGTCTGGGTGGGCCCAACTTATGAAATGGGCATAATGGGCAGCCCTTTCATAGTTGGAGGCAAGGTCTGGAAGGGACCAGTCTGTGAAATGGGCATGATAGGCAGTCCTTTCATAGTTAGAGGCAGGGCCTGGGAAAGACAAACCTGTGAAATGGGCATGATTTGGGCACACCCAATGTGGGAAGTTGAAATGCGAACCGTAAGTGGGATTATCAATATCCTGGGATTTTGAAAAGTATTTTTATAGACTAGTAAAAGGGGTACACATGCCCCTTCCCACCTTTGTAACTGTGGATCAAATGGATTATAGCTACCAGGAATACCTCCCTCCCCTGTTTAACTTCTGGCTGAATAAATCCTCACATTAGGAGACTTTATGCTGAATGGAGAAATTATGGAGCTTGCACATAGAGTAAATAGGAGGAACGTTTATGTTGGGTGGAGCCTTTACTGAGCCTATACGGGAAAATTCCCATTGGAATAGCCTTCGTGCTGACTGGAGCCATTACAAAGCCTGTACAGGATAGATCCTCATAGGAGGGCCTTTATGCTGGGTGGGTGGAGCCATTACAAAGCCTATACAGGATAAATCCTCATAGGAGGAGCCTTTATGTTGGGTGGAGCCATTACAAAACTTGTACAGGATAGATCCTTATAGGGGTGCCTTTATGCTGGGTGGGTGGAGCCATTACAAAGCCTATACAGGATAAATCCTCAAAGGAGGAGCCTTTATGCTGAGTGGAGCCATTACAAAACCTGTACAGGATAGATCCTCATAGGAGGGCCTTTATGCTGGGTGGGTGGAGCCATTACAAAGCCTATACAGGATAAATCCTCATAGGAGGAGCCTTTATGCTGAGTGGAGCCATTACAAAACCTGTACAGGATAGATCCTTATAGGGGGGCCTTTATGCTGGGTGGTAGGAGCCATTACAAAGCCTATACAGGATAAATCCACACAGGAGGAGCCTTTATGTTGGGTGGAGCCATTACAAAACCTGTACAGGTTCAATTCTTATGGGGGGGGGCTTTATGTTGGGTGGGTGGAGTCATTACAAGACCTATACAGGATAAATACTTATAGGGGGGCTTTATGCTTGTTGGGTGGAGCCATTACAAAGCCTATACAGGATAAATCCTCAGAGAACGAGCCTTTATGTTGGGTGGAGCCATTACAAAACCTGTCAGGATAGATCCTCATAGGAGGGCCTTTAAGCTGCGTTGGTGGAGCCATTACAAAGCCTATACAGGATAAATCCTAATAGGAGGAGCCTTTATGTTGGGTGGAGCCATTACAAAACCTGTACAGGATACATCCTTATAGGGGGGCCTCTATGCTGGGTGGAGCCACTACTGAGCCTATACAGGATAAATACTTATTGAAGGAAACATTACTGAGCCTATGAAGAATAAATCCTTAAAGAAGGAGCCATAAAGTTGGGTCATTCATATTTTTAACTTTACCCCAGGCAAGCATCTCACCCGTCCATTCTCATACCTGATTGATCTCCTTCTGCATCTCCACCGCTCGGGCTGACACTGACCCCTGAATTGGGACCCTCACATGGAGGACCGCCTGGTTCATAGTCTCCAGGTTCAAGAGTCGCTTCCTAGGCCCCATTTTTCCTGCAGTCAAAAATAGGAAGGAACATGTTAGCAGATATATAGTGCCTTGAAGAAGTATTCAACCCCTTGAACTTTCCCACATTTTGTCATGTTACAACCAAAAATGTAAATGTATTTTATAGGGATTTTATGTGATTTTTTTAGCCCCCCTGAGTCTGCTCTGGTCAGATGAGACCAAAATGTTACTTTTTAGCCTAAAAGCAAAACGCTATGGTGGCAAAAATTAACACTGCACATCACCCTGACGACACCATTCCAACTGTGAAACATGGTGGTGGCAGCATCATGTTGTGGGAATGCTTTTCTTCAGCAGGGACAGGGAAGCTGGTCAGAGTTGATGAGAGGATGGATGGAGCCAAATACAGGGCAATCTTAAGCCTCGTACACACGATCAGTCCATCCGATGACATCCGGGAGATAGTAATGCGTACCTGTAGCATCCCGGTCACCAGATCCCCGATTGGTTCGGCACTCAGCCTGAGATCCGTTTCAATGGAACCAGGAACCCAGTAGGTCACTGGGGTCCCCTTTCGCCTCCGGTTGAGGCTCGATGAAGCCTGTAAGTTTGGCCAGGTGGGCCACAACGGCGGGGTCCATTGGTGCGTGCACCCTAAAGGTGGATGCCGCACCCGGCACCGGGACCCCGCGATGATTTTAGAACACATGACACCTGTCACAGATATACCCCTCCCCAGCATGCCCTGCGAGGGAGGAACTCCTCCAATTGGAAGACTTGCTCTGCCAGAAACCCCTCTGGCGCCAACTACTGGCCAGACATGATACCACATCCCTAGAATGCAGACTGACCCAGAAGACTTTTCTGGAATGACAGAAGTCATAATTTAAATAAATCGCGAATGGGAGCAATGTAACTCTCCCATTCCAACTAACTTTAGCGAAGTGCCCATACTGAAAGTAAGGGGGCGCTACACATAGGACACCCCCCCGGCCACGCCCCCTTAAAGGAGAATTATACAAAAAAAATCCAAATTTACAAAATGCAGCCATTTAGAAATTGGATGAAAGGTTTAGCATAAAATAAAAAGTGCATTTGATATACAACTACCGTATTTGCCGGCGTATAAGACGCAGTGCCGATCCTGACCTCCCTGGGGCCCTAAGCAAAATGACATGTCACATTAAAGTAGAGAAGCTGGGGGGGGGGGGGGGAGGGCGCTGCTGACAGTGACATGTCACATTAAAGATTAAAGTTGAGAAGCGGGGGAGGGGCTGTTCTGCTGTCGGAAATGACATCTTACATTAAAGTGAGAAGTAGGGGGTGCTGACTTCTTACCTCTTCTCCCATGCAGCCATTGAGTTGAAAAGCGGGGTGAGGGGGGCGAAAATGACTTCTCACCAGGCAGAGCCTCTAGTAATTTGGGGGGCCCTCAGCAGCTTTGCGGGGCCCTAAGCGGCTTGCATAGTGAGCCTATAGGGCGGATCGGCCCTGATAAGACGTATAAGACGACCCCCTAATTTTCCAGCTAAAGTTTTGGTTTTGGGATATACTCGCCGTATAAGATGACCCCCTTCTTACTAGTCTGTCTGGAAGCTGAGGGGTAGCCAGAACAACCACTGGCAGGAAAAAACGCTAACAGGAACAGGCTTTATTCAGCTTTTTTAAATCTCACTGTGCCCATTACATGCCTCACTGTACCATCCTATGCCTCACTGTGCCATCCCATGCCTCACTGTGTCATCAAAATGCCTCACTGTGCCATACATTTAGTCCTGTACTGCAGGCATCCATTATTCAAAAGCCGTGCCTCCTCCTCATGCTGTTCCGTGATAGGCGCCTGTGTTCCGCCTATCACTGAGGTCCTCTCGTCCAAAGCCGAGGATGAGAAGACATCCGTGATAGGTGGAACACCGAACAGAGGCTGTGCTGGGAAACCAAGTGTGCCGCCTATCACTGAACACCACAAGGAGGAGGTGCGGCTTTTAAATAATGGATGCCCGCGGTCTGGTACTGGCGTATAAGACGACCCCCGAGTTTTGAGGCAAGTTTTTAAGCCCAGAAGGTCGTCTTAAAATACGGTATATAGATCAGACCGAAATGAGGGACAAATGAGGAGGAAAGAGGGACATTGCTCCAAATCAGGGACAGTTGGGAGCTATGTCTCACCTGTAGTTCAGCAGTGACACTATGCCTATCCACTATGACTATGCATATAGCTCAGCAGTCAATCCATTATAATCTCACCTTTAGTTTAGTAGTCACCCCGCTATGACTGTACATGTAGTTCAGCAGTCACCCCGCTATGTATGTACATGTAGTTCAGCAGTCACCCCACTATGTATGTACATGTAGTTCAGCAGTCACCCCACTATGTCTGTACATGTAGTTCAGCAGTCACCCCGCTATGATTGTACATGTAGTTCAGCAGTCACCCCGCTATGTATGTACATGTAGTTCAGCAGTCACCCCACTATGTATGTACATGTAGTTCAGCAGTCACCCCGCTATGACTGTACATGTAGTTCAGCAGTCACCCCGCTATGACTGTACATGTAGTTCAGGAGTCACCCCACTATGTATGTACATGTAGTTCAGCAGTTACCCCGCTATGACTGTACATGTAGTTCAGCAGTCACCCCGCTATGACTGTACATGTAGTTCAACAGTCACCCCGCTATGACTGTACATGTAGTTCAGCAGTCACCCCGCTATGACTGTACATGTAGTTCAACAGTCACCCCGCTATGTCTGTACATGTAGTTCAGCAGTCACCCCGCTATGTATGTACATGTAGTTCAACAGTCACCCCGCTATGACTGTACATGTAGTTAAGCAGTCACCCCGCTATGTGTGTACATGTAGTTCAGCAGTCACCCCGCTATGACTGTACATGTAGTTCAGCAGTCACCCCGCTATGTGTGTACATGTAGTTCAGCAGTCACCCCGCTATGTGTGTACATGTAGTTCAGCAGTCACCCCGCTATGACCATACATGTAGTTCAGCAGTCACCCCACTATGTCTGTACATGTAGTTCAGCAGTCACCCCACTATGTCTGTACATGTAGTTCAGCAGTCACCCCACTATGTATGTACATGTAGTTCAGCAGTCACCCCGCTATGACTGTACATGTAGTTCAGCGTCGGTCTGGTATGATCTCACCTGTAGCTCAGCAGTCACCCCGCTATGACTGTACATGTAGTTCAACAGTCACCCCGCTATGACTGTACATGTAGTTCAGCAGTCACCCCGCTATGTGTGTACATGTAGTTCAGCAGTCACCCCGCTATGACTGTACATGTAGTTCAGCAGTCACCCCGCTATGTGTGTACATGTAGTTCAGCAGTCACCCCGCTATGACTGTACATGTAGTTCAGCAGTCACCCCGCTATGACTGTACATGTAGTTCAGCAGTCACCCCGCTATGACCGTACATGTAGTTCAGCAGTCACCCCGCTATGTCTGTACATGTAGTTCAGTACGATCTCACCTGTAGTTCAGCAGTCACCCCGCTATGACTGTACATGTAGTTCAGCGTCAGTCCGGTATGATCTCACCTGTAGCTCAGCAGTCACCCCGCTATGTATGTACATGTAGTTCAGCAGTCACCCCGCTATGACTGTACATGTAGTTCAGCAGTCACCCCGCTATGTATGTACATGTAGTTCAGCAGTCACCCCGCTATGACTGTACATGTAGTTCAGTACGATCTCACCTGTAGTTCAGCAGTCACCCCGCTATGACTGTACATGTAGTTCAGCGTCAGTCCGGTATGATCTCACCTGTAGCTCAGCAGTCACCCCGCTATGTATGTACATGTAGTTCAGCAGTCACCCCGCTATGACTGTACATGTAGTTCAGCAGTCACCCCGCTATGTATGTACATGTAGTTCAGCAGTCACCCCGCTATGTCTGTACATGTAGTTCAACGTCAGTCTGGTATGATCTCACCTGTAGTTCAGCAGTCACCCCGCTATGTCTGTACATGTAGTTCAGCATCAGTCTGGTGTGATCTCACCTGTATCTCAGCAGTCACCCCTCTATGACCGTACATGTAGTTTGGTGGAAAGGTAATAAATATGAGTGAAGCATTAAATGCTAAGATAAGTCTGTGTGAGTCGGTCGGGTTATTGTATAATCCAGAGAAAGAACACCTATTAACTGACGGATCATCGTCTATATGTTCAGCACTCAGAATATTGATCTTCACATCATAAATTCCACATTCCATGGGCCGTCCTGACTTCTTCTAATGGTGTCAGATCTGTAAAGCAAATGTGATGAAGGTGGACTGAAAAAACAATAGAATAGAGAATGTAAACTTTACAACATGAATATTAGTAGATATGGTAGTGATGTGTTCAAACTGAATGCCCGATCCTGTACTAGAAAATAAATACGTTTACTCCCCCGAAATACGGGAGATCATGTGACCTCTACGCCTCTGGAATACGGGAGATCATGTGACCTCTACACCTCTGGAATACGGGAGATCATGTGACCTCTACGCCTCTGGAATACAGGAGATCATGTGACCTCTACACCTCTGGAATACGGGAGATCATGTGACCTTTATGCCTTTAGAATACGGGAGATCATGTGACCTCTACATCTCTGGAATACGGGAGATCATGTGACCTTTATGCCTTCAGAATACGGGAGATCATGTGACCTCTACACCTCTGGAATACGGGAGATCATGTGACCTTTATGCCTTCAGAATACGGGAGATCATGTGACCTCTACACCTCTGGAATACAGGAGATCATGTGACCTCTACATCTCTGGAATACGGGAGATCATGTGACCTCTACATCTCTGGAATACGGGAGATCATGTGACTGCTACATTTCTGGAATACGGGAGATCATGTGACCGCTACGTCTCTGGAGTACGGGCGATCATGTGACTGCTACGTCTCTGGAATATGGGAGATCATGTGACTGCTACATTTCTGGAATACGGGAGATCATGTGACTGCTACACCTCTGGAATACGGGAGATCATGTGACCGCTACGTCTCTGGAGTACGGGAGATCATGTGACCGCTATGTCTTTGGAATACGGGAGATCATGTGACCGCCAAGTCTCTGGAATACGGGAGATCATGTGACCGCTACGTCTCCAGAATAGGGAGATCATGTGACCTCAGCCTTTCTCCTCCGCAATGGCTACCCTAGGGGGGGCCAGAGGGGGCCCTGACCCCCCCAACATTATGCTGTGCCCCACCATGTGTCCCCCCCCCAAAATATATATATATTTTTTTTAAATTGTATTTTGCTCGGGTCGCCACTGGAGTAACAGTGTCTGAGAGGGAGAGCGTCCCCAGTCAGCTCTGCTGGGTATTTCTCCCCCTCCCTCTGCTCGCTGACACTGCATAATGCGAGCGCTCACACAACCACAGCCGTCCGATCTGCTTCTTCCCCTGAATCCTCATTGACACGGAGAAGAGCAAGTTGCAGTAAGTACTCCATGAGCACTGTGGGGGGGGGGGGGGCAAGCCTTCATCTCAGTTACTGAAAAAACAGACTGATTTCTCTCGTCCTTAGGACAGGAGGACAGGAGAACCAGCCTGTAAATTCCAAGACTGGTGACTGCAAGCTGAGCCGAGTGTCAGTCTATGACACTCTTTTACAGCCCAGCGAGTCCAGCCATCACTCTCCTTACATACGAGCAGGGAGGAATACAGCTCCTCCTCCTTCTTTCAGTCCCGCCCACACTATCCCGGTGGTGTGCTGTATCTGAAGAGAGGGGATGTGTGGGCACGAAATATGAAAATCAGTAGCATACCTCCCAACTTTTCAACTTCAGAATGAGGGATAATGTTGTTGTTGAGCGGAGGGGGGGGGTTCCGCAGATCAAAGTTGTTGAGCGGGGGGGTCCGTGGATCACAGTTGTTGAGCGGGGGAGTTTGCCGCTAATCGCGGGATCGTGGGGGGGGGGGTGCCGCTGAATTGCGGGACTGTAGCCATGATCGAGGGGCCGCAGGATTTACCGCGAATCGCGGGACAGTCCTGCGAAATCCGGGACGGTTGTGAGCTATGCAGTAGCATTCCTGGCTGTTAGTGAACGATGCCTGAGTGTGTGCACTGCAGATTGCAGTACACTGTAAACACTGAACTGCATTATCTCCATCTCTTCTCTCCCCCATCTGTCTCCCTCCCCCTCTCCTGTTCTTTCAAGACATTCACAATTTACTTTCACTTTCAGTTAAGCAGGTAATTATACGGTGCAAATTTCTTTCCTGCATCCACAGATTGCAGGAAAGAAACTTGCATGAGTCCCCCATCAACACAGACAGTGCCGACAGGGGGATATCCCTCCTGTCCAGCAATTGTATTCTCCCGACAAATAGTGATATCACTAGTGGCTATACAGCAACCACTAGTTATAATCATAAGAGAATCTGCTCATTAATGGTTCAATTCTCAGCCAGTTCCTGCTGGATCAGCTGAGATTCAGGCCGTGTACACACGACCGAGAAACTCGACGGGCGAAACACATCGTTTTCCCCGTCGAGTTCCTTGTTCGGCAGTCCAAAAACTCGTCAAGCCAAATTTTCCCATTGCCCATCGAGGAAATAGAGAACATGCTCTCTATTTGGCTCGAAGAGTACACACGACCGGTTTCCTTGGCAGAATACGTCTCCCATCGAGTTTCTTGCTGAATTCTGCCGAGGAAACCGGTCGTGTGTACGCGGCCTTAAACTGTCTATGACTGGTCTTAGCTCTTAGTAGGCATGTGCATTTCGTTTCGTTCCGAATCGAAATTCGGACGAATTTTCCATTATTCGGACATTCGGATGCATACGAATTTCCGAATTGCTATAATAACGAAAAATTTCGATTCCGAATTCGTCATTTCGACCGAATTTCGAAGTCGAAATCGAATTTTTTTCGAATTCCGAATCGAATACGCGGACTAAATTCGATCGGAATTCGATTCGAATTTAATTCGATTCTATTAGAAAAGAGACTATCTAATCTGGTTGAAATATTTTCGATTTCGACCGATCGAAATTCGGTCGAAAACGACGAATTCGAAAAACGGTCGAAATACGATTTCGACCGTCGAAATCGGTCGAAAACGAACGAATTCCGCGAATTCAACACATGTAACGACTAACTAACGAAATGACGAATTGAAACGAAACGAAACGAAACGAATTTTTCACTTTTGCACATGCCTAGCTCTTAGGCAGCCCATACATTGATCACTTTTTTTCATTCAACTATTAGGTTGATTGAAAAAAAAATGATCCAATTCCACTATCTACACATTATAGGTGGATGGGGGAATCCTCCCAGTGTGGACAGAAATGGTGCAACGTTGCAAATGCGGCATACACCCATTCGGATGGTGCCATTGGCGGCAATTGCCGCTGATTTGGCAGGTGATGCTCCCAGTCAAATCCTAGTGTTAAATATCAGTGATTTTATTGATCAAAGCCCACACTTTACAGGCATAGAGCCCACATGGCTGTGGAACATACGGTTGATTGTATATATGTGGTTGTACTCTTGATGCTAATAAATACTGTGTTTATTAGATCTGACTGGGAGCATCACCTGGATCACATCCTGATCAGCATGTCAACAGAGAAGGTTATACAGCGAGACTGCTGTTAGGTGACCAGCTGGGGGCTCGGCTCTCTATAACCAATAGTGCCAGCCTTCCCCTGCATGCACCCATAATGTCACCAGCACTAGGTCCTAATAGACTTCCGCCGCTGCCAAGGAGACAGATGCCAGACCAGCGCTGTCAATAGCAGGGACAGGACAGCTGGGGAACCCCGCAGTGGCAGAACACCAGGGCCCGATGGCAAGACAACCTTTGCAACCCTGAGGCCCCATACACACGATCGGACATATCCGATGAAAACGGTCCGCGGACCATTTCCATCGGATATGTCCGATCGGGAGTTTGATCCGATGGCGTGTACACACCATCGGATCAAATTCCCCGCCGCCAGACGGCGCGGTGACGTGGCGGTGACGCGGCGGTGACGTTGACGCCGCCGCGTCACCGCCACGTCACCGCACCAGGAAGTAAAACACTTCCGCGCATGCGCCGAATCCATTCGGCAGCGGCGCGGCGGCGGTGGGGGACGACATGTCTGCTGGTAAGTGTACTAACCAGCAGACATGTCGGGCGAACAGATCCCCACCGGATAGATTTCAAAGCTTGCTTTGAAATCTGTCGGGTGGACAAATCTGTCCGCTAGCCCATACACACGAGCGGAGATGTCTGCTGAAACGGTCCATCGGACCGTTTTCAGCGGACATATCCCCTCGTGTGTACGCGGCCTGAGAGTTCTCCCACTGCTTTGGATCCTTATATTTACTTGGTGTGCTGGTGACATATATCTCTTGTTTTCCGCCACCCTGGGGGGCCCCAGTATAGTAGGAAGGGAGCTCACTGCAGAACATGTGAAAGGGCTCGTTGTGGGATCGTAGTAAAGGGCCCCAGGATATATATATATACAGTGCAGAAAATAAGTATTTGAACACCCTGCTATTTTGCAAGTTCTCCCACTTGGAAATTATGGAGGGGTCTGAAATTGTCATCGTAGGTGCATGTCCACTGTGAGAGACATAATCAAAAAAAAAATTCCAGAAATCACAATTTATGAATTTTTAACTATTTATTTGTATGATACAGCTGCAAAGAAGTATTTGAACACCTGTCTATCAGCTAGAATTCTAACCCTCAAAGACCTGTTAATCTGCCTTTAAAATGTCCACCTCCACTCCATTTATTATCCTAAATTAGATGCACCTGTTTGAGGTCATTAGCTGCATAAAGACACCTGTCCACCCCATACAATCAGTAAGAATCCAACTACTAACATGGCCAAGACCAAAGAGCTGTCCAAAGACACTAGAGACAAAATTGTACACCTCCACAAGGCTGGAAAGGGCTACGGGGAAATTGCCAAGCAGCTTGGTGAAAAAAGGTCCACTTTTGGAGCAATCATTAGAAAATGGAAGAAGCGAAACATGACTGTCAATCTCCCTCGGACTGGGGCTCCATGCAAAATCCCACCTCGTGGGGTCTCAATGATCCTAAGAAAGGTGAGAAATCAGCACAGGACTACACGGGAGGAGCTGGTCAATGACCTGAAAAGAGCTGGGACCACCGTTTCCAAGGTTACTGTTGGTAATACACTAAGACGTCATGGTTTGAAATCATGCATGGCACGGAAGGTTCACCTGCTTAAACCAGCACATGTCAAGGCCCGTCTTAAGTTTGCCAATGACCATTTGGATGATCCAGAGGAGTCATGGGAGAAAGTCATGTGGTCGGATGAGACCAAAATATAACTTTTTGGTCATAATTCCACTAACCGTGTTTGGAGGAAGAAGAATGAGGAGTACCATCCCAAGAACACCATCCCTACTGTGAAGCATGGGGGTGGTAGCATCATGCTTTGGGGGTGTTTTTCTGCACATGGGACAGGGCGACTGCACTGTATTAAGGAGAGGATGACCGGGGCCATGTATTGCGAGATTTTGGGCAACAACCTCCTTCCCTCAGTTAGAGCTTTGAAGATGGGTCAAGGCTGGGTCTTCCAACATGACAATGACCCGAAGCACACAGCCAGGATAACCAAGGAGTGGCTCTGTAAGAAGCATATCAAGGTTCTGGCGTGGCCTAGCCAGTCTCCAGACCTAAACCCAATAGAGAATCTTTGGAGGGAGCTCAAACTCCGTGTTTCTCAGCGACAGCCCAGAAACCTGACAAGATCTGTGTGGAGGAGTGGGCCAAAATCCCTCCTCCAGTGTGTGCAAACCTGGTGAAAAACTACAAGAAATGTTTGACCTCTGTAATTGCAAACAAAGGCGACTGTACCAAATATTAACATTGATTTTCTCAGGTGTTCAAATACTTATTTGCAGCTGTATCATACAAATACATAGTTAAAAAAATCATACATTGTGATTTCTGGAATTTTTTTTTTGATTATGTCTCTCACAGTGGACATGCACCTACGATAACAATTTCAGACCCCTCCATGATTTCCAAGTGGGAGAACTTGCAAAATAGCAGGGTGTTCAAATACTTATTTTCTGCACTGTATATATATATAAAATTGCATTTTATAGTTGGCTCCCCCTCTTTTGTCCCCCCATGTGCCCCCCCTAAATATGAAAGCTGGAGACACCACTGCTCCTCCGGTTAATGGGAGATCAAGTGACCTCTAGGCCTCCGGGAATATGGGAGATCATGTGACCTCTACATCTCTGGAATAGGGGAGATCATGTGACCGCCAAGTCTCTGGAATACGGAAGATCATGAGACTGCTACGTCTCTGGAATACGGGAGATCATGTGACCACTACGTCTCTGGAATACGGGAGATCATGTAACCACTACGTCTCTAGAATACGTGAGATCATGTGACCGCTACGTCTCTGGAATATGGGAGATCATGTGACCGCTACGTCTCTGGAATATGGGAGATCATGTGACCGCTACGCCTCCGGAATACGGGAGATTATGAGACCTCTACGCCTCCAGTATATGGGAGATCATGTGACCTCTATACGTTTTCAGATTACGGGAGTTAATGTGAGCTCTACGCTTCCAGAATAGGGAGATCATGTGACCTCTACACCTCTGTGAATACTGGAGATCGTGTGACCTCTACAGTTCCGGAAAACAGGAGATCATGAGACCTCTGCGCCTCCAGAATAAGGGCAATCATGTGACCTCTACGCCTCTAGGAATATGGGAGATCATGTGACCTCTACGCTTCCGGAATAGAGAGATCATGTGACCTCTACACCTCTGGGAATACGGGAGATCATGTGACCTCTAGGTCTCTGGAATACAGCAGATCATATGACCTCTACACCTCCGGAATACAGGAGATCATGTGACCTCTTCTTTGATGTGCAAACCCTGAGCTGGATTATTCCACATGTGCACGCTCTGCTGCTTGGATAGGCTGGGTTGTGCACACATTTCCAGACTCGGTCACTGAATAGAGGATGACCTCTACCAATGTCCCCTTGTATTTATTACACAGCTTGTGTGATATTCCGTAGGTAATATTTACCTAAAAATCTATTTCCAGATAAAATTGACGGTATAGCCGGCTTGTCCTGGATATCTATGGAAATCCTGGGAGTCAGGGGCATAAGTCCAATTCATAGGGGCCCCATAGCAAAATGTTGACGGGGGCAATGTCACAGCATGATCCTGAGTATCTGAGACATCAGACAACCTCTCCAAATGGGGCCCCTTTCCACCCTTATGCCCCATAGCATTCACCAGGGCTGCTATGGCTATAATTACACCATTGCTGTAAGTGACGGATGCCTGGGGAATAAACCCATGCCTCCCAACTTTGTGTGATAGCAACGAGGCACACCGATTAGCAAAAGTATGTAAACATAGAAGACATACCATACCACGCCTCCTTAGAATAAAAAAAAATGTATTAGTGCCCTTTTACACTGGCGATGCCCGTGTGTTTGTGGTAAAGCGCCACTTGTTTTAGTGCCACTGTTTAAGCTGCACTTTTGCAATGCTTTTTGGGCACTACCAGGGTTCTTTTAACCACCAAAAAGCGCTTTTTCTTTTTAAAATGTACCACAAGCGCACTACCCCAGTGTGAAAGTACCCATTGCAATGAATGGGAGGCAGTTTTCAGGCATTTTGGAGGCATTGGCCCGGATTCACAGAGATGGGCACATATTTACGCCGGCGTAGCGCACACACAGTACGCTACGCCGGCGCAGCGCGGAGAGGCATGCACTGAATTTAGCAAGCTATTGCTCCCAACTCTGCGCCGGCGTAGCGTATATTTTGAAGGCGCAGGCTGGCGTAAGTGGAAGTGGGTAGAAGTGGGCTGGAAGTGGGCATTATCCATGCTAATGAAGCGTGACCCCATGCAAATGATGGGCCGGGCGCCAGACAAGTACTTAACACGAACTGTGCATGTGTTGAGATGTGGACATATCCCCGTGCGCATGCTCACAACCACGTCGGAATAACTGCCTAAGATACGCCGGATCACTGTGTACGCCGTTAATGTAACCTACGCCCAGCAAGACCCACTTCCTGCGTAAATAACGTAGGCTTGAGTTCCCTGGTGCAGACCTTTGCATGTCTGGTGCTGACTTACACCTCCTTTATGGGAAACAACGGAAAACTTACGCGCGTTGCGTAGAGCCTGCGCCGGATGCACGTACGTATTTGTATTCCTCATTTGCATATTTGAATGGCTAATCAATGGGAGTAGCAATATGGGTCCAGACGAAAAATGCGCCCACGTTATGCCGGGGTAAGTAAGATACGTCGGCGTAGGGTGGCCAGTTTTTAGGCGTATGTTAGTTTGTGACTCAGGCGCACAGATACGCCGGCGCACATTTGCACTACGCAAGTGCTTTGTGAATCCGGGCCATTATTTCTAGCACTGAAAAACGTCCTCAGTGTGAAAGGGGTCCTAGGTAAACCCACAGATGCTTTTTTTACTATTACTATTCCTTTATATTGGCTTTTGAAATTTACCAATGCAGCAATTTAGAATTTGGGTGAAAGGTTTAGCACTGGGAAACACTATTCGAAAGATAAAAAGTGCATTTTCTATACAACTCTATAGATCAGACCAAAATGAGAAGAAGAGAGGGACTTTGTTCCAAATCAGAGACAGTTGGGAGCTACAGTGGGTAAAGAATAGAGTTATCCCCTCTAAAATAATCACATTTTGTATCTTTGCGGCCGGAAATTAACACAGTTTTTGTTTTATCCGGCTGTATTTATAGTGCAATTTATAACATCCAAGTGAAAAATTTACAGGTGAAACCAACATGTCAGAAAAACGTATTAAAAAACAGAATCAGTAAATTGGGAAAAGGACCCCCCCCCCCCAATGTCAGTATTCTGTTGGACCACATTTTGCTTTAATTCCAGTCTTTAGTCTGTTGGGATTTGTCTCTACAAACTTTGGACATCTAGGACTTTGCAATATTTGCCCGCTCTTCTTTGCAGAACTGCTCAAGTTCAGTTCAATTTGATGGTGACCGTTTGTGGTCTTCAAATCATTCCACAGATTTTTAAAAGTGGAACTTCCGCTTATCCCACTCCTCACCCCCTTACATGCCACATTTGGCATGTAATTTTTTTTGGGGGGGGGAGTGGGGGCTTCAGGGGGAGTGGGACTTCCTCTCCCACTTCCTCCTTCTGCCAAGGGGCTGGTTAGGCGATTAAGCTTAATCGCCTACAGCAGCCCCTCCCTGTAGGCGATCGCATGTGACACTGACAGGTCCCATGCGATCGCCTGTCCAATCAGAGGCGGGCTGCGTCGCTCGCGCATGCGCAGTGCCGCTCGTGCATGCGCAGTGGGTGCCCGGGCGTGAAGCCGAAGGCTGTCACGGCCGGGTCCCCAAAGTTGCGATGAGGACCCCGGCCGGGGAGGGGGGGAGAGGAGCGGACCCCCGGTCGGCGCATCGCTGGAACGCTGGAGCAGGTAAGTGATTGTTTATTAAAAGCCAGCAGCTACACTTTTTGTAGCTGTTGACTTTTAATAAACATATACTTAGGCTGGACATTCCGACAAGAAAACCTTTTTAGTTTCCAGAATATGCCACTAGGAGAATTTTTTTTGGTTCAGTTTTGGGTGAAGAGACCAACAGACCCTATTTCTCATTTTGGTCATGTGATAGAATTCCCGGCATTGTATGACACTAGATGTAGGAGTGATATACGACACATTGTTGCAGATATACCATAGTTTCCATTTATTGTAGAGTGTGTGCTGATTTGTGGATGCAGTGACTGGGCAAAGTGCTGGTAAAGCATTATGACTATTAATACTGGGACTTTCCATGTGATGGGGATCCGGGGTGGGCGGCTCAGGAATATTCCCGGAAAATTTTTTTGTGGAATTCTACGATCTTTTCCAGGATGGATTTTAGTTCCTCCAGAGGGTGGAGCAGAGAGATCCTGAAACACACAATCAACATGAGACGAACCCCACCAAATTATCAAATATTTCACAAAATTTATCTTAAGACACCCCCAGACTATAGTATCATAGGACGGGGGGTGCACCTGGGGGGCTCTCAATCAACCCTGGGAGTGAGGGGGGCTTCTGCCACATAAAGAACTCCCCTGTCCCTAGTCTATATTACCCCAGAAGAGAGAAGAGAGCCTTTGTCACATATAGAACACCCCACCCCTCCATCCCAGTCTATAATACCCGAGGAGGGAGGCGGAGCCTTTGTAACGTATAGAACACCACCCATCCACAATCTATATTACCCCAGAAATTATGGGGAGCCTTTGTCACATTTAGAACACGCCCACTGCGAACCTATATTACCCCCAGAGTGAGGGGGGAGCATTTGTGACATACAGAATGTGACAGACTCGCCAGGGACATCACCAGACCGTCTTATGTCTAAAATCATCCTATGTCCACTAGGGGCATAAGATGACTGAGAAATCATATCTTGGACTACCTGAGATGGGATTATTATGTAATTATTATCCACAATATATTCCAGGATATCTGTAAAGAACTATTTACTGTTTGTTGATTCTGAACTCAATGGGGTAATTGTAAGAGTGACTCATTCATACTGTTAGATGCTAATGTCCTCGCCTCCAGCCATCTCTCTGTTTTCTGTGCTAATTGACCTTGCTAGTGTGTCAAGATGTCCTGTGTTTACACTTATGATAATGTGTATTGTATAGCAGGGGAATGAGGAGACGTGACGTCTACTCTGAAAGGTTATATCTAAGGCCGCGTAAACACGGAGGGACATGTCCGCTCAAACATGTCAGACGGACCGTTTCCAGCGGACATGTCTCCTCCGGATTTTCGTCCGACGATGTGTACACACCATCGGATGAAAATCCCCTCGTGCTGAGGACGACCCCAGGAAGTAAAATACTTCCACGCATGCTTCGAATCCATTCGACACATGCGTGGAGATTTCTGTCCGCTGGTGAGTGTACTAACCAGCGGACATATCCGACGGACATGTCTCTGGTGGACAAATTTCAAAGCATGCTTTGAAATTTGTCCGCTGGGAAAACATGTCCGCTAGCCCGTACACACGATCGGAGATGTCTGCTGAAACGGTCCGTCGGACCAGTTTCAGCAGATAAAATTTGATCGTGTGTACGCGGCCTCAGAGTCGCCTAGTCTGAGTAAATGATTAGTTAATTAGCTCATGTTAATTTACGTTCTGGTTACCTCCTCTAACTGTATGTAAGGTTGTATTCTGGGTTCTATTAAACACTCAGGGCCAGATTCAGGTAGAGTTACGCCGGCGTATCAGTGATACGCCAGCATTACTCACACTTTGAGCCGGCTTATCTGTTTTCTGTATGCAGAAAACAAGATACGCCGGTTTGTTTCAAAGATCCGACAGGCGTAATTGTATTACACCGTCGGATCTTAAAGGCAGTTTTAAAATGGCCGCCGGGGGGCGTTCCCGCTGATTTACGCAGAGAATATTTAAATCAGCGAGATATGACAATTCACAAACGTACGCGGGCCCGACGCAGTCACTTTACGACGTTTCCGTAAGGGGTTTCCCAGCGTAAAGATAAAGCAACAAAAAGCAGGTGCATCCTATGTTAAGTATGGCCGTCATGACCGCGTCGATTTGAAAAGGTTTAACGTCGTTTGCGTAACTCGTCCGTGAATGGGGATTGATGTCATTGACGTTCACTTTGAAAACACCGTCATAATTTGGAGCATGCGCACTGGGATACATTGACAGCCGGCGCACCCCTATCCCAAGCCTACAAGCCTACATTACCCCAGGAGGGAGGGGGCCTCTATCACATATAGAACATCCCTATCCCAAGCCTACATTACCCCAGGAGGGAGGGGGCCTCTATCACATATAGAACATCCCTATCCCAAGCCTACATTACCCCAGGAGGGAGGGGGCCTCTATCACATATAGAACACCCCTATTTCAAGCCTATAGTATCCCCAGGAGGGAGGGGGCTTCTATCACATATAGAACACCCCTATCCCGAGCCTACATTACCCCAGGAGGGAGGGGACCTCTGTCACATATAGAACACCCCTATCCCAAGCCTACATTACCCCAGGAGGGAGGGGGCCTCTATCACATATAGAACAGGAAGGGATTCTTTGTAGCACAGTCCTGGAATGGACTCTGTTACACATATAACACAGTGACACCTCCCGTCACCAGTCTCTATTACCCCAGGAGAGTGGAGGGGGGGCGCTCTTAAATACAAAATACAGCAAAACCCCTATCTCCAGCTTATATTACCCTGGATGGGGGGGGGGGGGTTTCTTTCATAAATAGAACACAGTGATACCCCCATCACCAGCCTATTTTACCCATCAGTATTTTTACTGCCAGCCAGTAGAAAACTTGCACTTTTCTCCTGCCAATAAATGCCAATGACAGGAAAAGGTTGCCAGTAAAAAAAATATGGCTGTGACTGCTACAGTGTGTTTGGGTGGCGCCGGCAGGGGGCAGGTCTGGCGAAGGCGGTGCCAGAATGTGTCAAGTGAACTGAGTGGAGCGAGAACTGGCCAATCGAATCTCAGGACCCGCTTCATCAGGAGTGGAGTGATCTGCGCCCCGAGTCCACTCCTTTTTTAACCACTTTAGACCCAGACCATTATGCAGGTAAAGGACCAGCCTTTTTTTTGCGTCGCTTTAACTGACAATTGCGCAGTCGTGAGGCGTGTCTCCCAAACAAAATTGGCGTCCTTTTTTTCCCACAAATAGAGCTTTCTTCTGGTGGCATTTAATCACCTCTGCGGTTTTTATTTTTTGCGCTATAAACAAAAATAGACTGACAATTTTGAAAAAAAAAATCAATATTTTTTACTTTTTGCTATAATAAATATCCCCAAAAAAGATATGAAAAAAACATTTTTTTCCTCAGTTTAGGCCGATACGTATTCTTCTACATATTTTTGGTAAAAAAACGCAATAAGCGTTTAACGATTGGTTTGCGCAAAATTTATAGCGTTTACAAAATAGGGGATAGTTTTATGGCATTTTTATTAATAGTTTATTTTTTACTACTAATGACAGCAATCAGCGATTTTTTTCCGTGACTGCGACATTATGCTGGACACATCGGACAATTTGACACTTTTTTGGGACCATTGTCATTTTCACAGCAAAAAGCGCTATAAAAATGCACTGTGTACTGTGAAATTGACAATTGCAGTTTAGGAGTTAACCACTAGGGGGCACTGTAGAGCAGTGTTTTCCAACTCCAGTCCTCAAGGCACACCAACAGGTCATGTTTTCAGGATTTCCCTCAATTGAAACATCTGTGGTAATTACTAAGGCAGTGAAACTGATTGAATCACCTGGGCAAAATAATGGAAATCCTGAAAACATGACCTGTTGGTGTGCCTTGAGGACTGGAGTTGGGAAACACTGCTGTAGAGGTTAAGTGTATCAGGGAACAGACGATCACTGACACTGCCACTGTGAAGAACGGGGAAGGTGTGTTTACACTCACCTCTCCCCGTTCTTCTGCTCCTGTGATCGATCGTAGGACACCAGCGGCGATCGGGTCCACGGGTCCCGCGGCCACGGTCACGGAGCTTCCAGCCGGGCCGCGTGCGCGCACCAGCGGCGCGTGTGCGCGACCCAAGGCTGGGCTCTTAAAGGTGACGTACAGGTACGTGCTTGTGCCCAGCCGTGCCATTCTACCGACGTATATGTGCAGGAGGCGGTCCTTAAGTGGTTAAGCCAATTAGAGCCTCAGGGTCTAATGTGCTTAAAAAAAAAGCATGTAGATTAGGGGCTGGGCGCATGGATTAGGGGTCGGGCGCCCCCCACATGTGGATGGGCTGCCACCTCCTACTACTGTATATTGCAAATAAAATAATAAATATGTTTATTGAATTACTACCTCCCTCAAATCACAATTGCATATTGCACTTGTTTGTTGCCAATAAAAACTTGGCTGTGCCAGTAAATCTTAGGTGTCGTGTCAGTAAACCTGGTAGGTTGGCAGCACTACTTTCCATGTGTTCAGGTCCAATGACCAATTAGCAGCAAATGATTACATTGTATATGGTACACTGAGTATACTTTATTCATATTTATTTGCATCACATTTTCTAAGAAGTAAACACCCACCTAAAGTGGTAAGTTCCTTTTTCTTGGCCAAAGCTGGTCCCGTCCACCAAGACGATGCCGGTCTCCTCCAGGAGAAGGTGGCAGAAGAATACATCGGGCGCTTGTCCCTGTTCCTGAGAATGAACACAGCCGTCAGTCGTACCGCCCTGACCGTGCCACTAATCTGCTGTACCGAAGGCAATGGACCCGCCAGGTCCTCCAGAGAGCCACATTTTTTAGGGGGAAGAAGGCGGCTAGCCAAATAAAAATTCCTTTTTTTTTTTGTAAACCTGTATGCACTTGGCATATAATCAAGTCTTGTTTGGAATATTTTCTCTCATTTCCTGTTGGGATGCCAGTGGTCACTAGAACAGGAAGTAAGGGGAATTTTCCTAACCTATAAGAGATAATAGCCGGTAGACATGTGCATTCGTTTTCATTAGAATGCATTTTCGTCCGAAAATCGCGTTTTTTCGTTATCGCTTTGACAAACGATAACGAAAGTGCAAGAAACGAAAACCGAAAGATCCGACATAAAAAATGCTTTATTTTCGTTTTCGTTGAGGTAAAAATTTGTATAGAGAGATTCGACATCATAGAGAAAAGATTCGACATCATAGAGAAAAGATTCGACACTATAGAAATAATAGATTCGACATTACAGAAATAGATTTTGATTTATGAGAAAATAGATTCGACATTATAGAGAATAGATTCGACATTGCAGAGAATAGATTTCGACTTATGAGAAAATAGATTCGACATTATAGAGAATAGATTCGACATTATTACTAGTCATACAACATTAGAATTCTTGTAGGCGGAATATTCGAACGGAAATGTACGATTCGACGTAAAGATTCGACGTTCTGTCGAATATTCTTTTGACCATTCGACAGAAACCAAGTATTATTGGATTTTCGGACGAAAGCTATTCCCCAACGAAAAACGAAACAAATCAAAACGATTTTCGGGAGTAACTAAATAAATGTATTTTCCAAACGAAAACGAAAAAACAAAACGAAATATTCCAGTCTGCACATGTCTAAAATTATCCGGCAACCCGATCTATTCCAAATCCCAAACTCTTTATTAAGCTACATGTTGGAAAATAATTCAACTCATGTAAGGTGGCATGTAGTTGCCATCATCCCTTTAACGTGTTAAACAATAGAAATAACCTCAAAAGGATTGGGATTGTATAGACAACAAATAATAAATCCAAAATTGAAAAAAGAGATACACATTTATTGCAAAAATATATAAATATTACAATACAAATTAGATAAAAGAAATACTGTTGAACTTATATAGTCTATTTGATGTAAATACTGTCCGTCATAAGCTACCATCACCAGATGTTTGATGGCAGATTAAAGCGGATAACCGACGCGTTTCGAATGAAAGCATTCTTCATCAGGGTGTGCAACAGTATCACATCTATAACAGATCAAAATATCAATATCAATATTAAACACAATACAAAAAAGTGATGGTGAGGACTTCTCAACACCAATCTTTGAATCTATTGATTCAGTCCACCCCATGGGTGGCAGGGATAAGGAGATTTACTTTTTAAGCGCATTACATATAGTGTGGAGGCATCCGCATCTGATGACGCCGTGAATCGCATTCCCTTTCAAGCCCAGACTTTTTAGACAAAAGTGAGTTTCACTATACACAATTCCATGTGGGATGGTGAGGTTTTTTTTGTATTATGTTTAATATTGATATTATGATCTGTTATAGATGTGATACTGTTACACACCCTGATGAAGAATGCTTTCATTCTAAACGCGTCGGTTATCCGCTTCAATCTGCCATCAAACACCTGGTGATGGTAGCTTATGACAGACAGTATTTACATCACATAGAGCAGTGTTTTTCAACTCCGGTCCTCAAGGCACACCAACAGGTCAAGTTTTCAGGATTTCCCTCTGATGAAATGGCTGTGGAGATTACTAAGGCAGTGAAACTGATCAAATCACCTGTGCAAAATAATGGAAAGCCTGAAAACATGACCTGTTGGTGTGCCTTGAGGACTGGAGTTGAAAAACACTGACATAGACTATGGGCCAGATTCAGGTAGAGTTAGGCTGGCGGATCAATGGATCCGCCAGCCTAACTGTCACTTTAAGCCGGCGTTTTTGTTTTCTGTAACCAGAAAACAAGAAACGCCGGGTTGGAGTTCCGATGCGATCGGCGTAATTGAATTTCGCCATCGCATCGTTACTTCAACTTAAAAATGGCGCCGATTTACGCTCAAAAAATATGTTAATGAGCGGAAATCGGCAATTCACGATCTTTTTCGGGCGCGACGCAGTGACTTTACGACGTTTCCGGAAGCGATACGCGGCGTATAGATATAGCAGCCCCCTAGTGGAATATCCTATGTTAGGTATAGGCGTCGTCATCGCGTCGGAAAAAAAACAAATCGCGTCGTTTGCGTAAAACATTCATGAATGGGGACGTGACGTCATTGACGTTCACTGACAGAACTTGGAGCATGCGCACTGGGATGCATTCACACTCGACGCATGCGCAGTACGTTCGCGGCGGGATCGCGCTTATTTTAAATAATACGCGCCCCGTACCCGCCCAATTTGAATTCCGCCGGCTCATTTGCGATACGTTGCCGCAACTTTAGGAGCAAGTGCTTCATGAATAACAGCACTTGCTCCTAAAATTTCTGCAGCGTAACGTAAATGAGATGCGTTACTCCAGAGCAAAGATGCTCTGATCTACCTGAATCTGGCCCTATAAGTTCAACAGTATTTCTTTTATCTAATTTGTTTTGTAATAACATTTTTGTAATGAATTTGTATCTCTTTTTTCAATTTTGGATTTATTAAGCTACATTTAAAAACAGCAGAGTACAGCTAACGTGTTTCGACCGTGTTTTTCCCAATGGAGAGGATAGAGAATTGAACCCTTCCCTGCTCTATCCAATGACACTTTCAGGCCAGGGTTCCGCCTTTCACCACACATTAGCATGTGGCTCAGCAGATGACCAGCAAAGAGTGCATTATACCAGGTAATGACAGGTTCCCTGCAGGGAATAAATAATATTTGCCCCGGGGGGGGGGGTTGATGGTTAAGAAGCACACTGTATGTGTATCTGTATGACTGTGAGGTACCTGCGCTAGCCTGATGGCTCTCTCCGGGATCTGGATACGGGGAAAGGCGTAGAGAGCCCCCTGTATGGGGCTGCAGCAGATTCCTGGGGCCCGGTTTAGTATTTCCTCTGCCAGTCGGACCTTCTCAAGCTGAGAGCTCAGACAGCTCTGTGTCTCCTGTAGAATTAGAAGGAAGAGAAAGGTAAGTAGCCTCATACAGGGGAGGGACTGCTCTGTTTTCCACCCACCGGGAGCTTGAGCGTGGACTACAACTCCTGGAATGCAACAGCTAGTGGTCGGCCCGACTTCCAAGACCATAAAAAAAAAAAAATGGTAGCGGGCAGTTAGGGTGGCCTGGGAGGCAATTGCCACCCTGCCCCCTGGCCCAGCCCTCCCCTGGCCTCATATGTAGCTCCTATCCCCCACTAACCTTCAGGTCAATTGACTTTAAAGCTTTCCCAATCACTCTCACAGCTCCATTTATAAAGACTGATGAAATAGTCACATTTTGTTTTGATACATTTTATCCTATTGGCCATGAACATCGACATCACCTGGAGCCCCTTCTCCACCTCTCCCCCCATAGATAGGGATGGATTACACCCAATTTAGGGTGGCGTCCAATATCACTGATGGGGAATGGTCAGACGAACATTTTTCTGGATTTTGTTTCCCAAAATGAGCAATTGCCGGGAGAAGCTCTACAAGATCGTCAGAACCGATGGAAACCATTTTCGACATGAAAATAGAAATCCCGAGCATGGCGGATGGCAAAGACAAGCACCGCCCACTAGGGGCTTCTGCCTTGGCACAGTAGCGTGATCAAGGCCTCCTCTATTCCCTATATTGAGACTGTAAGCCACCAAATATTCTATATATTATATATAGTACTCAGGGGAGCCCTCCAAGCTTCTAAAGATAGGGCCAGTTTATTGTCCTTCAGACTTTAGGTGGTCGGACTGTGCCCACTGGGAGTAAGCAATGCCCGATCTTTGATATTAGGGGAAGAAATAAGTGGTGTCATTGGGAGGAACAGTACCCTATTGTAGGTGTCAGTGGAAGGAACAATGCCTCATTGTTGGTGTCAGTGGCAGGAATAATGCCTCATTGTTGGTGTCAGTGGCAGGAATAATGCCTCATTGTTGGTGTCAGTGGCAGGAATAATGCCTCATTGTAGGTGTCCGTGGCAGGAATAATGCCTCATTGTAGGTGTCCGTGGCAGGAATAATGCCTCATTGTAGGTGTCAGTGGCAGGAATAATGCCTCTTTGTTGGTGCCAGTGGCAGGAATAATGCCTCATTGTTGGTGCCAGTGGCAGGAATAATGCCTCATTGTAGGTGTCAGTGGTAGGAATAATGCCTCATTGTTGGTGTCAGTGGCAGGAATAATGCCTCATTGTAGGTGTCAGTGGCAGGAATAATGCCTCATTGTTGGTGTCAGTGGCAGGAATAATGCCTCAAGGGCTGGGCTGAATACAGGCAAGCAAGGGGCCGCAGTTTGGAGACCACTGCTATATATCGTCCACCTGGCATTACATGTCCTACTTGCAACACTCACCGCTTGGAAAGTCTCATACGAGGGGTCTCCAGGCTGTGGGGGGTCCACCAGAACCTCCAGGGCCAGCACAGCAATGATGGAGGGAACGTCAAAGGATTTCAAAATATCGAAGTGCCCAAACACGACTTGCGCCACGTTAACAAACTCAATGTAGCCGCAGCGGAGGCCGCACCTCGGGGGAGGGGAAAATAAGTATTTATTTCAGATGTTTTTATATCAACACCATGTAAACATCTAATAAAAATTGTAACTACATGTTAATAATTTTGATGATATAATAATAATAATAAAATAATGAAAAGAGCTTCAATACACAAAGGTTTAGCACAAGGATAGGGATCTTTATATCAGCAGGACAGGGGGAGGAGGGAAAAGGGAGGGGAAAAGGATGGAACCCCCAACACAACAAAGGGAGGGGACAACAGCGACTCCCCGCTCTCCCACCAAAAAAATGAAGGGACTTTGAATGTGCCAAGACAACGGGGAGACAAAACAGCAAAAAAATAAAAAAAAAGAGAAAAAACTTAATAAAAAACTGATTTTATTTTTAAATTCCTTATAATTATCGTATCATCATTAACCACTTCAGCCCCGGACCATTTGGCTGCCCAATGACCCGGACACTTTTTGCGATTCAGCACAACGTCGCTTTAACTGACAGTTGTGCGGTCGTGCGACGTGGCTCCCAAACAAAATTGACGTCCTTTTTTCCCCACAAATAGAGCTTTATTTTGGTGGTATTTGATCACCTCTGCGGTTTTCAATTTTTTGCACTATAAACAAAAAAAGAGCGACAATTATTGAAAAAAACACAATATCTTTTACTTTTTTCTATAATAAATATCCCTAAAAAATATATAAAAAAACAATTGTCTTCCTCAGTTTAGGCCGATACGTATTCGTCTACCTATTTTTGGTAAAAAAAAAAAAAAAATCGCAAGAAGCTTTTTTTGATTGGTTTGTGCATAAGGTATAGCGTCTACAAAATAGGGGGTCGTTTTATGGCATTTTTATAAAAAAAAAAAAATTTCCACTAGTAATGCCGGTGATCTGCAATTTTTATCGTGACTGCGACATTATGGCGCACACATCGGACACTTTTGATGCTATTTTGGGACCATTCACATTTATGCAGCGATCAGTGCTATAAAAAAACACTGATTACTGTGTAAATGTGACTGCCAGTTACTAGGGGGCTAGGAAGAGGTTAAGTGTGTCCTAGGGAGTGATTCTAACTGTGTGGGGATGGGGCTTACTGTGACACAACCAGGGCCACCATCAGAAATTTTGGAGCCCCTTACACAGCTGCAGGCATGGGCAGAGGGGGAGGTGCCGCAAATTGAGAACTGAGGGTGCCTCGGCAAAATTGAGAAGTGGGGGGGGGGGTGGCGCAGCAAGCGGAGGGGGCCCACAAATTAAGGTCGGAGGGGCTTTGGTGCTGACATACAAAAAAAAAATGTGGAAAAAAAAAATATTACAAATGTAGCGCCCCCATGCCTTTAGCATGGGCACTACGCCAAAAAACTAGTTTGACTGGGAGAGTTACATTGCTCCCGGTTGTGATCTATTCAAATGTTTTCTTCCTGGAAAGGTCCATTGGCTCGGACTGCATTCTGGGGATGTGAGTTCATCCTTGGCCGGCAGTGGGAGCCAGAGGGTATACTGGCGGATGAAGTCTTCCCCAGCAGCCAATTGGAGAGAGTTTTTTCCCGCTGGGCATGCTGGGGAGGGGTATATCTGTGATGGAGGTCATGTGTTCAGTGTTCTTCTTCTTCTCCTGCGCGGGGTCCCGGAGTCGGGGTGCGGCATCCACCTTCAGGGTGTGCGCATCCATGGACCCCGCCGGCGTGGCCCACCTGGCCAAGCTCCCAGGCCTTGCTGAGTCTCAACCGGAGACGAAAATAAAGAGACCCCAGTGACCTACTGAGTTCCCGATGCTGTAGAGAGGATCCGGCGCCCGGAATATAGACAGGTACGCTTTGCCGTCACCCGGTGATCTATACTGAGAAAACTACTGGGAGGATTTGCTCTATTTGGACATTTACAAATCATCCAAATTTAAAGCGGAGCTCCACCCTGATATATATATATTTTTTTAAAAATCTGAAAAAAAAAAAAAAAATGAAATGTAAAAAAAAAAAAAAATACTCACCCTAAATAGGCTGTTGCTATGCGGAAGTCCCGAATCTGCCCTCATGATCCGCGGTGCTGTTTTCTTCCTCCTCCTCTTCTCGGTGTCTTCTTGTGAATGGGCCGCGCTGCATTCTGGGAACTGTGTGTATCCCAGAAAGCAGCCGGACCATTCACAAAGCGCCGCGTCGCTCGCACATGCGCAGTAGGAAACGGGCGGTGAAGCCGCACGGCTTCACTGCCTGTTTCCCTGACTGTGGATGGCGGCGCCGGGATCGAGGATCGGCATCGGCGGGGGCCGTCAGCGCGGGCGCCTAGGACAGGTAAGTGTCCTTATTCAAAGTCAGCAGCTACACTGTTAGTA
Source organism: Rana kukunoris (assembly GCA_029574335.1). Lineage (NCBI taxonomy): Eukaryota > Metazoa > Chordata > Amphibia > Anura > Ranidae > Rana > Rana kukunoris. The sequence goes on from CM056053.1 coordinate 475,630,097, forward strand.
GCTGCCGACTTTGAACAAAAAAAAAATGCGGGTGGAGCTCCGCTTTAACTGGCCTGTGGCAGAGGCTTAGAGTCGGGTCAGTGAGAGAGACCCGTTCCTCCCAGAAATCCAAGTTGGTGTCCTGGCTGCCAGGCCTGTGAGAGGGACCTGTCCAGGGAGCAACTTACCCACTCCGGCATTGAGTGGCGACGCGTGTAAGCTTGTACTATTAAGGGCTGATTTGGCATACATGTATCCAGGCCTGACATCGAAAGTTTCTCTTCTTTCATCAACCTATTCTTCCTTCACCGAGTTGATGTTCGGCTATGTTGGCCTGGAATTAAAGCATTGAGAAAATCTTTATTGACTGTCTGGACATTTGTTTACTATTTAGTGCTTCTGGTGCACCCCTAGACCAAGCTGGGGTAACTTAATTTGCCGATCCCATCATCAATCCAGCAGCCCCTTCGGGGGTGACGCTACACAAAAAAGGGGGGTTGCCACCCGGGCCCCTTAGAGGTCAGGGGGGGCCTTTGGGTGCTGATGAACAAAAAACAAAAATAGGGGGTTGCCTTGCCATCCAGGCCCCTTACAGTTTGGGGGGGCGGGGGCTTTGGGTGCTGACGAACAAATAAATAAATAGGGGGTTGCCACCCGGTTCCCTGGGGACCCCAGGGCCCCTTATATGTGTACTGCTTGTACCCCCCTTTATAGCGGCCCTGGACACAACACTGATCGCTGCTTCCGATGAGAGGGAACAGACGATCAGTGACACATGTCTTTAGGCTGTGTTTACGCTGGCATCACCCCGTTCTTCAGCTTCGTGACACGATCGCGGGACACCGGTGGACATCAAGTCCACAGGTCCCGCGGGCACGGTCACTGAGCTTACAACATTGTGCGAAATTCAAAGTAACGTACGGGTAGGTTACTTTGCCCAGCCGTGCCATTCTCCTGACGTACATCTAAATGGCGCGGTCGGCAAGTGGTTAAAAACTAATCAGCAGGATAAACTGATAACATTAAATAGGTAGCATTCGTGAAACACCAAGCACTGTACAAATAAGCACATTGAACCGGTTCGATAAGATTATTTGTTTTTGTCTGAGAATATGGATCGGCTTATAGAAGAGGACCTCACTGATACCACAACATGGAGAATCCTTCATAACGATTTTTAGATGTTCTAATAGATCAAGAATCTATTATAATGGTGATCAGGGCCGATGTTGGCAGGGTGAACGGGGTGCTCCGGAGAGGTAGGGGCGCCGAAGCTCCAAAGTGTTCCCCTCCCTCCTCCTTTTCTGTGTCCAGAGACAGAGAACATGCAGTGGGTGCTGCGGTTCCCCATCCCGCTTGTTCTCTTCGCTGGCAACTGACAAGTGCGCATACCTCCCGCTGTCCTTGGAATCCGGGCTGGGTACCGCAGCGGAGCCTAGTACTGGAACACGTTCTGGTACTAGGCTCCACTAATTAATTCTGTCCGGTGTGCATGGAGAAGTCTCCTGTCTGCCTCACCCCTCCTCGTGTGCCGGCTCTTTTCCCATAGGTGGTGTGATGAGAGGCTTCTGGGTTGGCCGGAGCTGCTACCAATCATACCGTGGCACTCCCAGAAATGCTCTCCGAGTGCCACCCTCAAAGTAACCACAGATGCCATGTATGCCCCACCCCCTGTAATGTGCTTCTGCTCCCAGCATGCCCTAGCTACATGGATCTATTGGAAAAGTACTGATCTATGGGGACACCTGATATGGGGGGGGGCTCTGACGGGGACACCTGCGGGGGGGCTCTGATGGGGGACACCTCCTGTGGGGGGGCTCTGATTGGGGACACCTGCTGTGGGGGCTCTGATGGAGGACACCTCCTGTGGGGGGGGCTCTGATGGGGGACACCTGCTGGGGGGGGGGACTCTGATATGGGACACTAATGAATACTTCTTAGGGGAGCATCTCTGTGTTTGAGTCGTAGCCATAGAAACATTGTAAAGGGGAGGAGTTAGTAAGATGACCATGCCCATGTGGGGGGGCCAGAATTATTTCTGCACCCAGGCGTCTGTGACCCTAGGATCGGCCCTGATGGTGATCTCTTCATCCCCAGAGTGTAGTAGTGGAGATTCCAATAGTTGGAGGACTTCCAATGGAAAGTTTTGTCTGAGAATATGTATCGGCTTATAAAAGAGGACCTCACTGATACCACAATGTGGAGGAGCCCTCAAAAGGAGCTTTGGAAGCTTTGATAGATCATAGGAATATATTGTAATGGTGATCTCCTCTCCTTCAGAGTGCAGTGGTGGAAATCTCAATAGCTGGAGGACTTTATTTACTGATCGGATGTTTTTGTCTGAGAATATGGAACGGCTTATATAGGAGAATCTCACTGATACCACAACATGAAGGATCCTTCAGAACAATTTTTAGATGTTCTATTAGATCACAAGAATCTATTATTTATTTAAAAAAAAATTATTTATTTTTTATTTTTTAAATATATAAATAATAAAAATAAAAAACAAGAATCTATTATAATGGTGATCTCCTCACCTTCAGACTGTAATGGTGGAGATCCCAATATTTGGAGGACTTGATCTTCCAATGGAAAGTTTTTGTCTGAGAATATGGATCGGCTTATAGAAGAGGACCTCACTGATACCACAACATGGAGGATCCTTCAGAACGATTTTTAGATGTTCTGATAGATCACAAGAATCTATTGTAATGATGATCTTCTCGCCTCCAGAGTGTAAGGCCTCGTACACACGATCGGACATATCCGATGAAAACGGTCCGCGGACCATTTCCATCGGATATGTCCGATCTGGAGTTTGATCCGATGGCGTGTACACACCATCGGATCAAATTCCCCGCCGGCGGACGGCGCGGTGACGTGTCGGTGACGCGGCGGTGATGTTGACGCCGCCACGTCACCGCACCAGGAAGTAAAACACTTCCGCGCATGCGCCGAATCCATTCGGCGGCGGCGCGGCGGCGGCGCGGCAGCGGTGCGGGACGACATGTCTGCTGGTAAGTGTACTAACCAGCAGACATGTCGGGTGGACAGATTCCCACCGGATAGAATATAAAGCATGCTTTGAAATCTGTCGGGTGGACAAATCTGTCCGCTAGCCCATACACACGATCGGAGATGTCTGCTGAAACGGTCCATCGGACCGTTTTCAGCAGACATATCCCCTCGTGTGTACGAGGCCTAAAGGTAGGCCTAAAGGTAGAGATCCCAATAGTTGGAGGACTTGATCTTTTGATGGGACGTTTTGTCTGAGAATATTGAACAGCTTTTAGAAAAGGATCTCACTGGTTCCACAAATGAAAGTTCTCTTAGAACGATTTTTAGATGTTATGATAGATCACAAGAATCTATTGTAATGATGATCTCCTCGCCTCCAGAGTGTAATGATGGAGATCCCAATAGTTGGAGAACTTGATCTTTTGATGGGACGTGTCAGGTCACATGTGGCCAGATGACAAATGCACCCTGTTGGAGTCAGGGGTGCACCGCAAGGTAGTGAACCCTATAGCAGACTGCTGCGGATGGATAGGAAGCTTGATCCCAAGATTCCCCAGGGCGTGGAGTCTAAGGTCCAGCTGGTGTTCAGCAGAGCCTTTAGCGGTGAAGATGGCCTTCGCTGCAACTGAACCCAGGTCACGGCCCCCGGAGTCCCCCAGGTCACGCTCCGTAGGGAGAGAGGGGAAGCAGCCACTCAGTACACAAGGGATAGTGAAGGGTAAGCCAAGATCGGAGCAACAGGCAGACGAGTATAACCAAGGGACAGGCCAAGGGCCAGGGTCACAGGCAAACAGGGGTAGTTAGGGACAAGCCAAAATCGGTACACAGAGAGATTAACGTAGCACACAGCAAGCAGGAACACAAAACTAACAAACAACGTTGAACAGCAAAGCAGACCTGCAGTGCACTAGTTAATATAGAGTTTCTGGGATGGCCTTGGGTGGAGCCATACAGGGAGGAGAGATGACAAAAGGCAGCTAGATAAGAGAGTCAGGCCTCTAATGAACAAATGGAGGAGAAGGTAAGATGCCAGACATTATTGCATATCCATGACACAACATTTTGTCTGAGAATATTGAACAGCTTTTAGAAAAGGACCTCACTGGTTCTGCAAATGAAAGTTCTCTCAGAAAGAGTTTTTGATGTTCTGACAGACAGAGGAATGCTTAACAAAAGAAGCCGCATAGCTTTCAAACATGGATTCCGTCTCTGACCATAACAACCCAGAGACTCCCGTATTTCCGCTTATAGGAATCCTTATTCTGTGTTGTTCCAGAGAACAACGCATACCCGGATTATACTACCGTTCCTTATGGATGGGAGGCTATCTTTAGGTGTACGCTACAAATCTCGACATGGGCTGATCAGACACACAGCAGAGACAAGAGCGTACATCCACCTATAACCGATAATGTCCTTGTAGAGCGAACATATCCCCTCCAGACAAATGTCTGTGCAATACACAGGGCCCCTTCGCTGGCGGACATATCCCCACTCTGCAAACACCTCTCGCCAACCTCAAGAAATGTTCCACTACCAGACGGCACTCAACCAGCGTCAGTCTGCCCCAGTCAGCTCTTTAGAGCGGGCTGCGGGAGTACCAACACCGAGTAAAACTATGACAATACATCTTCATAAAATTTCCAACACAATATATTATAGGAAAACTCTGATCTAAGATCCCCTTTTTGGGGTCAGTAGGGAAACTCCCTACCAATCCCCTGTAGGGGAAGAATTGGAAATAGCTGCCCTAAGGAAGGAGTTGTTAGTCCAAGCTCCACATTAAGCCCCCTTTGGATGGATATGTGACACTTACTCTCCGCTGATCCCCTTGGAGATGGAGTAGATGGACACCAGCTGAACCCGATCAGAATACTCCGGCCCCATTTCAAACAGAACTTTCTTAAGGGAATGAAAAACGGATCCTGGGGCGAAGATGTTCTCCTGATATACCTGGGGGAGAGGAGAAAGTGGTGCTGAGAAAACACAGTGTCACCCTACAGGAGGATGACCTATGAAAGATAGACAGAGAACAGCAATACAATCCTCCAAGCTGACATCATTCATACACCCCCTCTGAAAATAGCAAAGAGAACCAGTTACAGGTTCAGATTAATAGTGTATATGGTGCCAAGAACACTACAATCCAAAATACCCAATTCTATACTCACAATTGATCCAGAGGCAAGCGAAAAACCCCAGCAGAGCATGATCAGTACCCAGTTATATTATGTACATTTAGGAAAGATTCCAGGCCTTTCGTAAAGCAATCTACTGAGCTGACCAGAACCACCTCTGGAGGGAGACTTTTCCACATTTTCACAGCTCTTACTGTGAAGAAACCTTTCTGTATTTGTGAAATCTCTTTTCCTGTAGATGTAAAGAATGCCCCCTTGTCCTCTGTGATGACATTAAAGTGAATAACTCAACACCAAGTTCACTATATGGACCCCTTATATATTTGTACATGTTGATCATATCCCCCCTTATTCTCCCCTTCTCCAGAGTGAATAAATTCAGTTCCTATAATCTTTCCTCATAGCTGAGCTCCTCCATGCTTCTTATCACTTTCTCCAGTTCCCCGATATCCTTTTTGAGAACTGGAGCCCAAAACTGAACTGCATATTCCAGATGAGGTCTTACTAATGATTTGTACAGATGATATCTCTCTCTCTGGAGTCCATACCTCTCTTATACAAGAAAGGACTTTGCTCTCTTCGGAAACCGCAGCTTTGCATTGCATGCCATTATTGAGCTTATGATCAACTAAAAAAAAACAGATCCTTCTCCACTACGAATCCCCCCAGTTGTACTCCCCCTTGTATGTATGATGTATATTCTTAGCCCCAAGTGCAGAACTTTACATTTATCAACATTAAACCTCATCTGCCACTTGGGATTTGCAGCTTTGGGGAAAACATTTTAAAATACCTTTAAATTACAGTTTTGGAGGATGCCTCAAAGTTGTATACAGTGTTATGGAACAATTTTGTTATGTTGTTTTAGCAAGGACACTTCCTTTTTCATTGAGAGGTGCTAAGCCTTGTTTGACCAGCAGCAGTAACAGCCGAGGCAGATCTAAAATCTATAGGAAGATGTCTTTTTTTTTTTTTTTAAAGTGACAGCTATAGCAGGCGTAGCTTGGTAAAAATTGGCCAGTAGCCACTTTCATTGCATTTTTTATGGATTTTGGATTATTCGCAATTTCTGGTGGTAAAACTGCAAAGTTTTTGTCCAAAAGTTTGCAAATTCAGGGGATTCACTGGTAACCTTCGCAGCAGCTAACACCAACAAAATTCTTAGCGAGGGCAAAACTTCAGCAGAGGAAAGGCTGCACGATACCAGGAATGTCCTGGAGAGTTCCAGAAGAGTCCCAGGAGAGTCCTATGAGTTCTTGGAGATTCCTGGGGCATTCCAGGGATTCCTAGGCGAGCCTTGGGGGGTTCCAGGAGAGTCATGAAGGGTTGCAGAAGACTCCCTTGTGATTCTGGGAAAGTCCTCGAAAAATTCCAGAGGTGCTCTGGGAGATTCCAATAGAGTCCTAGGGAGTTTTGGAGATTCGTGGGGGGTTCCAGGAGAGTCATTGGTATTCCCAAAAAAGCCTTGGGGCGTTCTAGGAGAGTTCCTCTAGGGAGTCTGTGAGAGCCTAAGGGATTCCAGGACAGTCCTACAGGTTCCAGGAGAGTCACTGAGGATTCTGATAGAGTCCTGGGGGTTCTGGATGAGTCTTTTTGATTTCCAAGAGAGTTCTGTGGGGCCCAGAAGAGTTCTGATGGATTCCAGGAGAGTCCCATATGGAAATTCTGTGAGAGCCTGGGGGCATACAGGACAGTCCTGCATGTTCCAGACGAGTCACTAAGTATTCTGATAGAGTCCTGGGGGTTCTGGATGAGTCTTTTTGATTTCCAAGTGAGTTCTGTGGGGCCCAGAAGAGTTCTGATGGATTCCAGGAGAGTCCCAGATGGAAATTCTGTGAGAGCCTGGGGGCATACAGGACAGTCCTGCTGGTTCCAGACGAGTCACTAAGGATTCTGATAGAGTCCTGGGGGTTCCAGACGAGTCTTTTTGAATTCCAAGAGAGTTCTGGGGGCTCCAGAAGAGTTCTGACAGATTCCAGGAGAGTCCCAGAAGATTCCAGGATAGTACCGGGAGTTTCAAAAGAGTTTTGAGGAATTGCAGGAAAGTCCAGAGGTCTCCAGGAGAGCCCTGAGGGGTTTCAGAAGAGTCCCTGATATTCTGGGAAACTCCCAGGGGATTGTAGAAGAGTCATGGGGGGTTCCAAGAAAATAATGGAGATTACAGTTAGATTCTAGGAGAGTCATGACGGTTTCAGGAGAGTCATGGGAATTGCAGGGGAGTCCTTAGGGAAGGGGTTCGTGAATCTAAAAACAAATAACAATACAAAGACAACCTACCGAATTGTCTCTTCTAGCAGGTACCTGATGTGGTTGATTCCTGATGGAGTGGATGGATTTTTTTTTTATTATTGCTCTCTCTGCCTTCTTGTTTCACCATTGGTTGTAATTGTGAGAATTGAGAAGCTCACACATTTTTATTTTTTTTTGGAAAAAGAGGCCAGAACCACATCAGGAAGGACAAGTGGGTGACACCAGACTTCACTTATAACTGAGTTATCATCTGTTTAGGCATATTAATATAATAATAATAATAATAACAATAATAATAATAATAGTAATAATAATAATAATAATAATAATAATAATAATATGGTTGATAGTAATATCACCTCATCAGCAAAAAGCAGCAGATTCTCTTCAGCAGCCAATCTAATGATCTCCTCAATGTTGTCTCTGCTCAGTACATGTCCTGTGATTGGGAGAAAGCAGATTTATCATATAGATATTGTCTCATTAGCACATTCCTGTCATCCTGTCCTAATATCAGCCAACTATCACCCCATGCACAGCAGCACTTAGACTGGGAGAAGGAGGGGCCAATCTGTAAGCCAATCAGGGCTCTTTCACTTTGCGCAGTAGTCAGAGGCATAACTAGAACCTTCAGGGCCTTTGTTCAAAAATCCTTGAAGGGCCCTCCAGGCCTTTTATTGCATTAGTGGGACCCTTTTTTACAATCCCGCAGCGGGGCCCCCTTCCAGCCATCTTGGCGTTCCCCGTGGTGGCGGGACGCCAGAGAACAGTCGCAAGTGAAACCTTTGTGACCTTGGTAATTCTACTCCTGATGTCCTTAGATTTAAAAAAAAAATTAAAAAAAATGTAACTATTATATTTTATTGCATTTTTTTATTTATTTTTTACAACTTTATTTTTGTCTATTTTTTACATATTTTTAGGACCCCCTCACTGGAGGTGGGGGGGGGGGGGCTTGGTGAAATATCAGGGGTCAGATAAAGGGACTGAGGACAGATTAATCAGTGCCTTTCTCTGAAGCCTCAGCTGTACAGAATGAATGAACATTTATTCATAAACTGAAGCATAGTAAAAATATTTTTTTTTTCTGAATTGCTTAACAACACCAGGCAAAATTGAGGTCCATAATCTGACTCCACAAAATTACAAATGTACAGGTGAAACCCGAAAAATTAGAATATCGTGCAAAATTCATGTATTTCATTAATGTGTAGCACTACCCCCGTAGAAGCTGCTGGTTAGTTTTGGGCCTGCATGTTACATCGTTCCTCATCGTCTAGGGGTTGAGAGTCAGCAAAAAGTTCAATGTCCACAAGTTATAGATCCTTTTCTTTAGCTTTAATTTTCAAACAACTTGTAGAGATAGAGGGGTGAAGGATCAGGGGAAGGTTCTGGTGCACAAAACAGATCACCGGGGAATTGCTAAACTTCAAAGTTACACTCACCACTTTCTCTTAAGTGGGTATTGCTCACCCGGATAGGCCTCTCTCACCTGGCCTAGCAGCCGGGAATCGGGATGACGCACGGACAAGGATAATCTCAGTCTCTGCCACAGACTGGTTGCAAGTTCAGATGAGGGATTCCAGGATCCTCTGCCACAGGATTTGATGCCCGGAGATCCAGCCTTACAGTTCTAGAGCCTTTAAGCCAATCCGGTGGACTGTAAGGTATTGTAGGCTATGGTGCATCCTTCAATAAGTTACCAGGCCCCCCCCAAAGTACCAGGCTTCCGCTTGGTCATTTCCGGGACAGGTCCTCCCCCGGCTTCCTCCATTGAGTGGCTTCCTCTCGCAGGACAGACAGCACAGGATCACCTCCATGGCGTAGGCCCCAGCCAGGATAACTGGGCCTACCAAGCGAAATGCAGCATGGTCCCTAGGCCAAAAATCACACGACACACACCTCGTGCCAGGAGGGCCACAAGGCGGAAAAAGGCCCCCAAAAAATGGTGTCTGCCCCTTAAGTATCCTTCCCCAGCATGCCCAGCGGGGAGACCACTCCTACTGGGCTGTTCCTGAGGAAAGACACCCAATACACCATGGCTTGCCTTAGTTCCAACATTGGTCCACCACATACAGGCAAACAAAGGGAAATCCCTCCAGGCACAGCCATAGCCGAAACAGAGGTTGATTTAGCCCCAATTAACAGAGTCTGAGCTAAACTATCAGCTCAGACACCCTCCAAATTTGACATAGCGCCTGGTCATTAGGAGCAGGGCGCTAAATATGCAACTTAAAAAGTAAAACTAATATATGAGAGAGACTCACTACATGCAAAGTAAGATAGTTCAAGTCGTGATTTGTCATCATTGTGATGATTATGGGTTACAGCTCATGAAAACCCCAAATCCACAATCTCAGGAAATTAAAATATTACATGCAACCAATAAAGCAAGGATTGTACATAGAAGAATATCGGACCTTTGAAAAGTAGAAGCGTGCATATGTACTCAGTACTTGGTTTGGGCCCCTCAGTACTTGGTTTGGGCCCCTCAATGCGGCGTGGAATGGAAGCGATCAGCCTGTGGCACTGCTGAGATGTTATGGAAGACCAGGATGCATCAATAGCGGCCTTCAGCTCTTCTGCATTGTTCGGTCTCATGTCCCTCATCTTTCGCTTGGCAATGCCCCATAGATTCTCTATGGGGTTCAGGTCAGGCAAGTTTTCTGGCCAATCAAGCACAGTAATCCCAGGGTCATTGAACCAGGTTTTGGTGCTTTTGGCAGTGTGGTCAGGTGCCAAGTCCTGCTGGAAAATGAAGTCGGCATCCCCATAGAGCTTGTCTGCGGAAGGAAGCATGAAGTGCTCCAAAATCTCCTGGTAGACGGCTGCGGTGACCCCGCACTTAATGAAGCACAGTGGACCAACACCAGCAGATGACACGGCTCCCCAAATCAACACATACTGTGGAAACTTCACACTGGACTTCAAGCATCTTGCAGTGTGTGCCTCTCCATTCTTCCTCCAGACTCCGGCTCCTTGGTTTCCTCCATTCTTCCTCCATACTCCGGCTCCTTGGTTTCCTCCATTCTTCCTCCAGATTCTGGCTCCTTGGTTTCCTCCATTCTTCCTCCATACTCCGGCTCCTTGGTTTCCTCCATTCTTCCTCCATACTCCGGCTCCTTGGTTTCCTCCATTCTTCCTCCATACTCCGGCTCCTTGGTTTCCTCCATTCTTCCTCCATACTCCGGCTCCTTGGTTTCCTCCATTCTTCCTCCAGATTCCGGCTCCTTGGTTTCCTCCATTCTTCCTCCAGATTCCGGCTCCTTGGTTTCCTCCATTCTTCCTCCATACTCCGGCTCCTTGGTTTCCTCCATTCTTCCTCCAGATTCCGGCTCCTTGGTTTCCTCCATTCTTCCTCCATACTCCGGCTCCTTGGTTTCCTCCATTCTTCCTCCATACTCCGGCTCCTTGGTTTCCTCCATACTTCCTCCATACTCCGGCTCCTTGGTTTCCTCCATTCTTCCTCCATACTCCGGCTCCTTGGTTTCCTCCAGACTCTGGCTCCGTGGTTTCCTCCATTCTTCCTCCATACTCTGGCTCCTTGGTTTCCTCCATTCTTCCTCCAGACTCCGGCTCCTTGGTTTCCTCCATTCTTCCTCCATATTTCGGCTCCTTGGTTTCCTCCATTCTTCCTCCATACTCCTGCTCCTTGGTTTCCTCCATTCTTCCTCCAGACTCCGGCTCCTTGGTTTCCTCCATTCTTCCTCCATACTCCGGCTCCTTGGTTTCCTCCATTCTTCCTCCAGACTCCGGCTCCTTGGTTTCCTCCATTCTTCCTCCATACTCCGGCTCCTTGGTTTCCTCCATTCTTCCTCCAGATTCCGGCTCCTTGGTTTCCTCCATTCTTCCTCCATACTCCGGCTCCTTGGTTTCCTCCATTCTTCCTCCATACTCCGGCTCCTTGGTTTCCTCCATACTTCCTCCATACTCCGGCTCCTTGGTTTCCTCCATTCTTCCTCCATACTCCGGCTCCTTGGTTTCCTCCAGACTCTGGCTCCGTGGTTTCCTCCATTCTTCCTCCATACTCTGGCTCCTTGGTTTCCTCCATTCTTCCTCCAGACTCCGGCTCCTTGGTTTCCTCCATTCTTCCTCCATATTTCGGCTCCTTGGTTTCCTCCATTCTTCCTCCATACTCCTGCTCCTTGGTTTCCTCCATTCTTCCTCCAGACTCCGGCTCCTTGGTTTCCTCCATTCTTCCTCTATACTCCGGCTCCTTGGTTTCCTCCAGACTCCTGCTCCTTGGTTTCCTTCACTCTTCCTTCATACTCTGGCTCCTTGATTTCCTCCATTCTTCTTCCATACTACGGCTCCTTGGTTTCCTCCATTCTTCCTCCATACTCTGGCTCCTTGGTTTCCTCCATTCCTCCTCCATACTCCAGCTCCTTGGTTTCCAAATGAGATGCAAAATTTCCTCTCTTTAGAAAAGAGGACTTTGGACCCCTGAGCACCAGACAAGGTGTGTTTTCCTTTAGCCCAGGTAAGACGCTTCTGACGTTGTTTGTTGGTCAGGAGGCTTGACAAGAGGAATACGACATTTGAAGTCCATGTCCAGGATCCGTCTGTGTGTGGTAGCTCACACTGACTCCAGCCTCAGTCCACTCCTTGTGAAAGTCCAACACTTTTGAATGGCCTTTTCCTGACAATCCTCTCCAGGCTGCGGTCATCCCTGCTGCTGGTGCACCTTTTTCTTCCTCACTTTTCCCTTCCACATAACTTTCTATTAATGTACTTTGATACGGCACTTTGGGAACATCCAACTTCTTTTACAATTACCTTCTGAGGCTTTCCCTCTTCAGTGATTCCTACTGAACCAGACTAAGAGACCATTTAAAGGCTCAGGAACCCTTTGCAGGTGTTATGGCTTAATTAGCAGGCCGCGTACACACAACCGGTTTTCTCGGCAGAATTCAGCAAGAAGCTCGATGGGAGACGTATTCTGCCGAGGAAACCGGTCGTGTGTACACTTTTCGTCCGAGCAACCCGTCGAGGAACTCGTCGAGCCAAAAAGAGAGCATGTTCTCTATTTCCTCGTTGTTCAATGGGAAAATTTGGCTCTACGAGCTTTTTGACTGCCGAACTAGGAACTCGACGGGCAGAAAGATGAGTTTCGCCCGACGAGTTTCTCGGTCGTGTGTACGCCGCCGCCGATTAGAGTGGGACACGTTGAGCCTAGAATATTGCACCATTTCACAATATTCTAATTTTCGGAGATTGTGGATTTGGGGTTTTTATGAGCTGTAAGCCATAATCATCACAATTATGACAAATTCACGGCTTGAACTATCTCGCTTTTCATGTAATGAGTCCCTATCATATATTAGTTTCACCTTTTAAGTTGTATTAGTGAAATAAATGAACTTTTGCACAATATTAAACATTTTCAAGTTTCACCTGTATTTGGCTGATAAAAGAGTTATGGGGTGTATGAGTTTGAGCAGCAAACATTGGAGGATGAATTTTGGTTTTGGTTTGACTGAGGCTGGCAACCCTGATGGGGCCCCCTAGGGCCATGGGGCCCTGGGGAAGTGCCCGAATGATCAGTCAGCCCTTGATTCAGACTTTAGGAGGGGCTGGATTGTGCCCAGTGGGAGTAAGTGGGAGTAAACAATGCCCGATCTTTTGTATTAGGGGAGGAATACTGCCCCATTGTTAGATTAAGTGGGAGAAATAGTGTCCCATCATTGGTGTCAGTGGAAGGAATTATGTCCCGGTGTTGGTGTTAGTGGGAGGAAGAGTGCCTAGTGCCTCGTACACACGACCAGTTTTCCAGTAGGTGTCAGTTGTTGGTGTCAGTGACATGAATAATGCCTCAAGGGCCCAGATAAAGGCAAGCAAACCCCCAAGCGGCAATTTGGAGACCACTGGCCTAGAGAGAGCCCACATCTGTCAGACTTGGAATAGGATCTTTGGGTGGCCCAGTCGGCGTGTGAATTGGCTGGGGGCAATCATGTGGACAGTAAAGTCTTGCAAATCAGTAGAGTCCTGGTCTGTCCGTACCGGTGGGATTCCCGGGGTTGATGACACACAGGACTTTTGGGTTGCAGTGTTTCCGGGCCGTTCTGAGAGATTCCCGAATACGGTCCACATTCACCGCCCATCCGCGCTCCTCGTCCAGGACATACTCCACCTTCGTGGCACCAAACAGCGCGATGGCATCTGAATAGAGCGGATAGTGCGGCACGGGGACCACAATGCCCGTCTTCAGCGGCTCCTCTTCATTCACCACCAGTGCCAACACGTTCTGCCGAGAAACAGAGAATGAGGGAAATCAGAAATGACCCGCATGCTGGAAAATACATCTAATAAGTGCCTGTGACAAGGTGTATTGTGCACAGAAATTGAAAAAAGCTTGGCTGTATGCATACTACTGTGCAATGTGAATTCTGCAAATGATGGATATCCTATGATTGGTGGGTCATATTTTCTGCCAATAGGGAACAACAGCCACCTGTATGCACCTCACCCTCATTTAGGAGATTTGTAAAATATCTATCAGCCAAATATAATAAACAAAGTATCTGCCTTCTGCTTCTATCAGGGTTCAGTTTTGGGTGGAATCACTTTCTTCTTGGGGACACCAGTGGGGAGATCTCATTGCCCCGGGTTCGCAACTCCACCCGCCTGCCAAGGCCGCTCCCATGTTTATTTTTTCATTATAAAATATGCAACAGGAGGAGTGAGACTCTAGGTGTAGAATACAATCTCACCATTACATCTTCAGGACATATAAATACCCAGCAGGTGATTCAGCTCAGCCATATCCTCCCATAACTGGAATATTAGTCCTGTCTAGAAGCGTGGGGGGTGCAATGCCTTTCTTATGTCTGATAGTGACAGGTTCTCTTTGAAAAAGAACTCCAGCCTTCTGAGCCTCTGTCAGGTCCATAAAGGAGATTTCCTATCTGTCAGTACATAATGAAAATTCTCCCATAACAGGGACACAAAGAAAATCAAAAACACATTTATTAGTAGAGTAAGGAAGGGTTAGAACTTCTGTCCCAGTGACCGTAGCTCCTCCCATTTCCTTTACGGGGTGTCACAGGGGCAGGAAGTGAAGGGAAATCTGCCCTAAATGGGGTCACAGGCAAAAATAATGAATCTAATTATATACGCAGAGGGGAATAAGTGGCACTAACAGAGTTCAGAGGTCGTCAATGACTCTATATTGTGCCACTCGTAGACTCACCAGAACGGCCTTCGATATCCCCCCGGTCACTAAAATATCGCTGGGGTCACTGGGGACTCCGCCGTCTCTCTGTTCGATGAACTTGGCGATCTTGGGGGGCATAACCAGATCGATGTAATTTGGATTGTAGCTGCCTGTGGAGACACAAAGAGAAACTTCTGGGCTTTAACCAATACAATGTTATAAATGTAGCAGAATCTCTAACCTCTTCTAGTCTAATGAGAACCTTTGAGGCCACGGACAGCTGACATCCTTCAATATGTAGTGGGTTGTGAGGCATAGTGGGTGCAAAGATGGTGAAAGTCATTGGGTGCCAGACACTTCTTGGATGCAAAAGATGTTTTATCTCTTTTAACAGTACTTTTTATATTTTGCAAGGTAAAGAGGGTTAGGGCCAGGACCCCCTTAAGTGGTTGCAATTTCAATAGGCAGACACCGAGACTTCAATAGGAACACAGCCATACAGGGAAAGGCAAGGTGCAGGTTAGCTGTCTTTTATGGCAACGGTATTTAACAGTTCCTAACGCAAAGTTCAACAGTTCTCTCAGCTTCACTACAATGTCCCCCCTTGAGCTCCTAGTCTCTCACTGGACTCTCTGATTCACTGACTCTGAATCCCATGAGCTCTTCAGTGCTTTTGCGGTGGTATCTCCTTAAAGTGCCACCCACGCTTCCCTGTTGGGTCCCTAGCTTGGCACTCCAGATACTTCTCAAGCTTCACCCCTGCTGACCGCCTCGGTCCCTGGCTTGACACACAAGGCTGCACTTCAAGCGTCACCTCCGCCAGTTGGGTCCCTGACTTGATCACCGCCTGAAGTTACCCGATTCTCCATCATGCTCGTTCGGTGAGAATTCCGGTACTTGCTTTTGTTACTCACTGTGGTCCCCCTTAAAGGTGGTTGGTCCCTTAGTAGCGACAGCTTCCCTTCTACCTCCGACCACAACAGGTTCTCCGCCCGGCAGAACCATCACTTTTGATTGGACTGCAAGCCACAGTCTCAACCCTGTGCTGCCCCTTTACTTCTTAATTGGCCCTCACACAGCCTGGCAGCCAGATGCCCCTGGGATATGCCCAATCTCCGGGCTAGCAGCCCAGGGCAGACGACAAACATCCACCCAAGTGACAGTCTGGGTGGCATAGAACCTAGATCACCTGACTCCACCGAATATATATATATATATATATAGGTTCTCCCAGCAGGCTAAGCAATTCAAGAAAACCCCTGCCCATTGGCTGAGATATCCCAAATACCCATAACTTGACCTTGAAATGTCCTTCTCACATCTAATGCCACCAAGTGCCCGGCCACTTAGCGACAGAAGAGAAAACTACAACAAGGCCAAACGTATTGTTTATTGTTTATTGTAGACAGATTCGATCGTGTGTACGGGCAAACAGACGGATTTGGCCACCCGACAGATTTCAAAGCATGCTTTGAAATCTGTTGGCTGGGAACCCGTCCGCCCGACATGTCTGCTGGTTAGTACGCTAACCAGCAGACATGTCTTCTCGCACACGCGCCGAATGGTTTAGACGCATGCGCGGAAGTGTTTTACTTCTTGGCGTCAACGTCACCGCCACGTCACCGCCACGTCAGCGCGCTGTCTGCTGGCGGGGATTTTAATTTGCTTGTGTGTACACGGGAGCAAACCAAAATCCCAGCAGACAGATCTGTTCAAATCGGTCGGTCCGACCGATTTGAACAGACACATTTAATCGTTTGTACGAGGCCTTACAGCGTTGGCAGGAAGTGTCAAAAGACCAGGCTAATTCTCTCCAGACTTGCTGGTTCTTTCCCACACTGATGGTAAACACAACAACACAGTGTATAAGAAGGGTAAATGCTACTTACCACCTTCCCACGGAGCCAGACGAAGTCCTGATGGATATGACTGCTGCAAAGACAACACCTTAGCCCCACATTGGGCGCCAAATGTAGCAGAATCTCTAACCTCTTCTTGTCTAATGAGAACCGACCACTGACATCCTTCAATGTGTAGTGGGTTGTAAGGCATAGTGGGTGCAAAGATGGTGAAAGTCATTGGGCGCCAGACACTTTGATACAAAAGAGGTTTTATTTCTTTTAACAGTACTTTTTATATTTTGCAGGGGAAAGAGGGTTAGGGCCAGGACAACCTTGAGTGGTTGCAATTTCAATAGGCAGACACCGAGACTTCAATAGCAACACAGCCGTACAGGGAAAGGTCCCAGCAAGGTTCAGGTTTGCTGTCTCTTATGGCAACAGTATTTAACAGTTCCTAACGCAAAGTTCAACTGTTCTCTCAGCTTCGCTACAATGTCCACTTGTAAATGTGGATTGTGTATATGTGACATATACTCCTGCGCTGATTGTCTAGATCTAAACTGTCAAATATTCAAAAAATCCATAAAAACATATATATAAACAAATATCCATGAACACCAGTGTTAATTTAAACCATATAAAATAAACAAATATTGTACAAAGTTCGGATCCTGTTGGTGCGTGCTATTGCACCTAAAAACAGTCCTTAATCCTTTGATTTTCTTATTCCAAGTGAAAAACGTGCTCTATACTGTGGAATCATGTATGTTCTCCGTGACTTGGCACCCTTAATTAGTGTCACCACCACCTCTAGTAAAGATTGCGCTCACCAGATCACATAAGGGAAACAGCATGTAATATCCTTTAAGTAACGGTTCCGCACGATCCTTTATCTTGTATATCAGACCCGAATGGCTCTCCACCTCTTGTGGCTCCCCCAAAAAGGAAAAAAGCCTCTTATGGTGTAGTATAGTTTAAGACCAATTTATTATGAAAGTAAAAAAATCTCACTCACATTTTTCAATGCCCAGCCGGCATTAGCTAGTCCAGCGTTACTGTTTGCGCAACGTGCGGCCTGCGTTCCAAGCCTCGTTATGGATGCGGTTCAACGGGCGGAAGTTCCAGTATTGACAATGGAGGAGACTAGTGATAGATTCGTTGTGTAAAGGGATACTGCCCATATGCCTATAGGATATTACATGCTGTTTCCCTTATGTGATCTGGTGAGCGCAATCTTTACTAGAGGTGGTGGTGACACTAATTAAGGGTGCCAAGTCACAGAGAACATACATGATTCCACAGTATAGGGCACGTTTTTCACTTGGAATAAGAAAATCAAAGGATTAAGGACTGTTTTTAGGTGCAATAGCACGCACCAACAGGATCCGAACTTTGTACAATATTTGTTTATTTTATATGGTTTAAATTAACACTGGTGTTCATGGATATTTGTTTATATATATGTTTTTATGGATTTTTTGAATATTTGACAATATAGATCTAGACAATCAGCGCAGGAGTATATGTCACATATACACAATCCACATTTTCATTTTTTCACTTGTCACAGATGTTTACAATAACTGCAGCAGATTGATATATATTTATATTACGCACTTAGGGCCCTTTCACACGTCCGTTCAGTTCGTCCGTTTTTTGGACGTCCGTTAACGGACCTCAATGCTTCCCTATGGGTTAGCGTCCGTTAGCGGATGAGCATCCGCTAACGTCCGTTAACATCCGTCTGCGGTAAGCTCCGTTTTTTTGGACGGAAGAAAACCCTATTTTTCTTCCGTCAAAAAAAGGAACGGACGAAAAACGGACGTTAGCGGATGAGCCGTTTACCATCCGATCCGCTAACGTCAGTTTTTCATCAAAATATGTAAAAAAAAAAAAAAGTTCTAAAAAAAAAAAAAAAAAACGGATGAAAAAAACTGATGAAAAACTGACGGAAAACGGAATGGAAACGGATGTAAACGGACGGAAAACTGACGAAAAACTGATGAAAAAACGGATCAACTGAAGGGGGAAAAAACTGAGCTAAAAAACTGAACGGACGTGTGAAAGAGCCCTTAGTGAAATAAACAGGGAAGGGTGGGGGTAAGGGAAAGGCGCAAGGTGACCATTAGAATAAAGATAAATGTATGGGGTATTACCACACTACAAGAAAAAATATATATGCCCATAAAATTGGGTTCTGCTGCCGTAACCAAATATTATAGCAAAAAAGAATGGGTTGGGGGAAGAGGGGAGGTTTGGCCAAGATTAGGTCAAAAAGAGGTTACTATTGGCAACATTCGTTTTGGAATGGTCAAATGATGTTCCAATGCTGTTTAGAGTACAAAATTCATTTATTAATTGAATAAAAAAATTGATATCAAAAGCATATATATTGCAGTACTGAGACCAAATTGAGCTCATGAGAAAAAGAGAAATAGATAATCATAGATATTAACTTGATTATCAGTTTAAATAGTATACATGTAACCGACAGGACAAACAATTAAGACAAAACAAAAGTAGACTCAAAACACAGGTCCGGACGTTTATATATCCAGCTCCTTTACTGCGGCATGGAATTTAAATGATAGTAATGGTAGAGTAAACAGGGAAATTATGACATCATATTGATTAATTGATGAGCCCTGTTATTGATTACCCAATCACTGCCGGTAAATAGGAGCTGGATATTCTGTGAGGAAAAAGGGGGGGGGGGGTGGGGATGAAAATGGGACGAGGGCGAGATGACCTTGAGCTGTATCGATACCCGGAAATAAATAAGTAGATGAGGGGTAAAGGAACAGTCCCGGTGTCGGACTTGAAGGGGTAAATTAATAAAGCCCTTCTAGTAGCAGCCGATCCTGGTATGTGCAGAGTTGCCGATAATGACAGTGATAGCTGCTCCAGGTTCAGTAATATGCACTATTGAGGCAAATGGCACTAGGATAGTTGGTTTTATTAAATGATCATGCTTATTTGGATGGCAAGATTGGTATGTCTGTTTACCTGTTTCTTGGTCAATAAAAGTCACGCAAAAGTAATAGTGTGCTGGCAATGGCACAGAATATAAATATGACCTCAAATGGTTAGGTACTCATAAGCACGCAGCAGGGCATAATAACAGACTTATGTCAGGTACTTTACCAACTTCTTGCTTGTTTTAGTCATCCGCGGATTGCTGGTAGCATATGGGTAGTGGAGCTCATCAATTCAGTGGATACGATCCTCGGATTTTTGCAGGGACAGCCCGTTAGCTGTTCCGCTGAGCGCAATGTCCATGCAGCAGATGCTTAAAGCAAATGATCGTGCCAGTCCCTCAGGCCAAGGCGGCTTGCATATGTTGGGTCATATGTGTATACACCGGGTTTGTTGTCTCTCTTATCCGTCCGCGTTCATCGTGCCCATTCCTAGCTCACATTGAAAAACGTCACATGACGTGGCCGAGCGGTGAGCGATGACGTCAACGCGTTTCGCTAGGAAAGTAGCGTAGCTTCTTCATGGACGTTGTATTGACCCCCAGTGGTCATGTGTATAAGTACACACTGGGCAGCCAATTATCCTCACCTGAAAACGGGAGTAGTTTGTTGGTCTGTAAAAGATTGATTAAACCCCGTTGGTGGGAGGATTCAAATGTCCCATTGTGGAGATATTATTGCTCTTATTGGATGAGTCCAATGTCATTATTTTTCAATTCTTAGTAAAAAAGAGAAAAAGAAAAAACGGCAAAGAAAAGACCATATTTAAATAAAAATAGAAAAAATAAAAATAAAAAAAGGGAATACAAATACAAATGTATATATAAGGGGCTAGAGTGACAGAGTTGTAGGAAGGAACACGGAGGTAAAGAACAACAGGGATTACAGCAGTAGCTATTATCAAATGCATGTTTTGTAAATTAATAAACATAGTAGTTGATAAGTATTGGTATTGATATAGTATAGAATCTAATGAAGATGTAAAATATTTTAGAATGCCTATAAGGTCTATACTAAGTATATTACGCACTTAGTTGCGCCGGTGTCACAATACACAATGTCCACTTGTAGCTCTTTAGCCCCTTGAGTTCCTAGTCTTATACTGACTCTGAATTCTGTGAGCTCCTCAAGGCTTTTTCGGTGGTATCTCCCTCAAGTGTCACCCAAGCTTCCCTGATGGGTCCCTAGCTTGACACTCCAGATACCTTTCAAGCTTCACCCCTGCTGACTGGACCGGTCCCTGGCTTGATACACAAGGCTGCTCTGCAACTGTCACCTCCGCTGGTTGGGTCCCTGACTTGATTACAGTGAAGGTGCATCCATTAAGGGCGCACGGGCGACATCTCCTCTCTCCAGCCACCCCCTCTGTGTACTATGGATAGATTCATGCATTGCCCAAAAAAGTCACAAAAAAACAAAATATGGTTTTGGAAATTTCCTTTATTAAAAATGAAGAATGTCCCCCGTCGTAGCTCCGTGTCTTCTTCCTCCAGTCTCCTCCCACTGCTTCTTCTCCCTCCGACAATTACTTTTTTGTTTGGTGCATTGGTAGGTGTACAATGTAGGTGTACAATGTACCCCATAGTCATTTACTTAGGGGTGATGGGATCTGGGGGCCCCCTTGCCCGCAGACTCCCACATCCACCACCTAGGGTTGCCTGCAGGAGGCCCTTGTCCCCATCAACATGGTGACATGGCGCTTTGTGGTGGGGGACGCAGAGCCCCCTAGCACCCACCCCCCCATGTTGAGGGCATGTGGCCTGGTATAGTCCAGGAAGGGGGAGCTTGCTTGTCCCCCCCCCATTCCTGACCTGCCAGGCTCCATGCTTGGATACTGGTCTGGTGTGGCTTTTGCCCATTTTGTTTCATTTTTGGTGTGTGGTTTCCCCTCAAAATCTATACTAGACAGAAGGGTCTGATATGGTCTTGGGGGGGGGGGGGGGGGGGGGGGGGGGGGGGCACGTCGTTTTTTTCTTTATAATTTTTGCAAGGGGTTCCTCACTGAAGATCCTCAGAGCACAAGTTGCAAGTCGGATCAGAAGGTGATTCGACTTGGATTTTACTTACATTCAAATTAATGGGCTGAAATTGTGCCCAAGTTGGACCAAAGTACTTTGAAAGTAGTGCAGGGAGCATTTTCAAAGTCAGACCGACACAAGTCGGACCAGTTAAGACACCTCTCATTGGGAACCATTGATTTTAACAAGTCATGCGACATGTGCTCTGGAAGTTGGAGCACATGTAAACCAGCCCTTTATTTCTCCAACTCAACTTCTCCAGATGCATCACACCTGATCCTCCATTCACTACAGTATGTATTAAGCTCTCCAAGACATCACTCCTCTCTCCATCAAAACTCAAAAGAATCAAAACAAGGCAAGCATCGTGCATACCATTAAAAAAATATATATATTTTTTTTAAATGCCTTTAAATTGTGAACTGATGCACAGCAGTATATATAGCCTAAAACGGCATGTATCACCCCCCCTTAAGGTGCTAAGGCATCGGCATCACCTCAATACAGACATTCAAGTCATGTGACTGTAAAGAAACGCATCAGCTGGAAGCTAGTGGCATAATCGAGTAAACCAAAAGTTTTGTCTTATTTGATTGTATTGAGGTGATGCAAAAAAGTAATAAAAAAGTGCAGTGTGTACAGCAACATAGAAACTGAATAACTCCATCACTCATTGTGCTTACTTTGGTATAAAAGCTGCAGTAATGCATCTAAAAAGTGCCCCTATTTATGACCCCAGACTGACGATCTACCCCGGAGGCCCCAGACTCACCCACTGAACCATTATCCAACTTCTTCAACATCTCCCGGGCTCGATGCTTAACGTCCTCTGCAAAGTGATCAGTGTCCAGCAGGTCGGGGTAGGTACACAGAGCGAGCACCTACAGAGAGAAATAGAGGTGACACCACTGTTAGCAGGTAGGGATATGATGACAATAAAATCATTATCAGAAATAATCATGAAATGCAGTGGCGTTGCGTCCATAGAGGGCGCAGGAGCGCCGCCCCTTCTCTCTCCTGCGCCGCCACTGAATATAATACACAGATTCATGCATTGCATTTATGCATTGCATTTATGCATTGCATAAATTACTGGGTGTGCCGCAATGCATACTGGGAAATGTAGTTCTTACATGAACGAGCGCCACAAACCAGGAAGTGAATGAGAGAACAGAAACTAAAACGCCAGAGGTGATATAGATGAAGGAATTTAATAGGTATTTACTAGTTTTTTAACAGAATCGTTACACGATTCTGTCTGTCTACCTTGCAGACATTCATTTTAGGCAAAAAAAAGTGTTTCCTTTACAACTCCTTTAAGGGATTCAGGGTCAGTGAATCAGAGGGTCTAGTGAGAGATCAGGGGCTCAGGGTTAAAGAACTACTTAAGGGTGTCCTGGCCCTAACCCTTTTCCCCCCAAAAATACAAAAAGGACTGTCAAAAGAAATACATCCAAGAAGTGTCTGGCGCCCAATGACTTTTACCATCTTTGCACCCACTATGCCTAACAACTAGGGATGAGCCGAACACCCCTCCCCTGTTCGGTTCGCACCAGAACCTGCGAACAGAACAAAAGTTTGTGTGAACTTTAGAACCTCATTAAAGTCTATGGGACTCGAACATTTGAAATCTAAAGTGCTAATTTTAAAGGCTAATATGCAAGTTATTGTCCTAAAAAGTGTTTGGGGTCCGGGGTCCTGCCCCAGGGGACATGTATCAATGCAAAATAATGTTTTAAAAACTGCAGTTTTCTCGGGAGCAGTAATTTTTAAATGACTTTTTATCCTTCAGAAATGACACTTTGTGCAGAGACAGTTCTAAGCGCGGGAAACATGCGCTACTTCACAGGCATACTTTACACCCCCGGGTACGAAATTTAAAGGAATATTTCACTTTTATTGTTTCACTTTAAGCATTATTAAATTCACTGCTTCCGAAAAAAAATTGCATTGCTACATGTCCCCTGGGGCAGGACCCGGGTCCCCAATCACTTTTTATTACAATAACCTGCATATTAGCCTTTAAAATTAGCACTTTAGATTTCTCCCATAGACTTTTCCAGGGTGTTCTGCGGATTTTCGAATTTGCCGCGAACACCCCAAATAGTTTAGCAGTTCGGCAAACAGACAATGTTCGAGTCGAATATGAGTTTGACTCAAACTCGATGTCCCTCATCCCTACTCACAACCCACTACATATTGAAGGATGTCAGCTATCTTTGGCCTTGGAGGTCCTCATTAGACTGGACAGGGCCGGAGACCTTGCTACATTGGTAAATATTCTATAGGCCTGTAAAAAGCTACACATGCCTCTTCCCATATTTGTAACTGTCGATCACGTGGATTACAGCTACCAGGAATACACCCCTCCCCCCGTTTAACTTCTGGCAGGATAAGTCCTCACAGTAAGGCCGCGTACACACGTACGAGAACCGCGTCGGGCTAAACCCATCGTTCCGCCCGACGAGGTTCTCGGCCGGCCGTCGAGTTCGTTGACCAGGCTGTCGAAAAAGGCATCGAGCCATTAGTCCCGATGGCCCGTCGAGGAAATAGAGAACCTGCTCTCTATTTTGGCTCGACGCCTCGCTCGGCAGTTTGCTCGGCGAAAACGTACACACGATCGAGCTTCTCGGCAGAATATGGATCCCAGCGAGCTTCTCGCTGCATTCTGCCGAGAAGCTCGGTCGTGTGTACGAGGCCTTATGCCGCGTACACACGGTCGTTTTTTGCGATGAAAAAAAAAAACGTAGTTTTTTAAAACGTCACTTAAATTGATCGTGTGTGGGCAAAACGTCGTTTTTTGTCTTAAAAAAAACGACCAAAAAAAAATTCCAACATGCTTGAATTTTTTGTGTCGTTTTTCAAAACGTCGTTTTTTGTTTCACAAAAAGTCACCGTGTGTAGCAAAAACTTTGTTTAGAACGACGTTTTTCAACCCGCGCATGCCCAGAAGCTAGTTATGAAGCGAGCTTCAATGGAAAAGAGTGGTGAACGTAACCTCGCTTTTTGTGAAAAAAACGATGGTGTGTATGCAACATCGTCTTTGAAAAGTGACGTTTCAAAAACGTCGTTTTTTACTTCACAGAAAATGTCGTTTTTTTTCATCACAAAAAATGATCGTGTGTACGCGGCATTAGAGTCTTTATGTTGAGTGGAGAAACTATGGAGCTTGTGCAGGATAAATAGGAGGAACCTTTATGTTGGGTGGAGCCTTTACTGAGCATATACAGGAAAATACAGTGCCTTGCAAAAGTATTCACCCCCCCTTGACATTTATCTTGTTTTGTTGCCTCACATCCTGGAATTAACATGGATTGTTTGAGGATTTGCATCATTTAATTTACAGAACATGTCCACAACTTTGAAGATGTTTTTTTTATTTTTATTGTGAAGCAAACAACAAATAGGACAAAATAACAGAAAAAGTCAATGGGCCAGATTCAGGTAGGAGAGCGGATCTTTATTTTGGAGTAACGTTTGTCATTTACGTTACTCCGCCGAAACTTTCGGAGCAAGTACTGTTATTCACATAGCACTTGCTCCTAAAGTTGCGGCGGCGTAGCGAAAATGAGCCGGCGGAATTCAAATTGGGCGGGTAGGGGGCGTGTATTATTATAACTAGGCGCGATCCCGCGGCGAACGTACTGCGCATGCGTCGACTGTCATTGCGCATGCTCCAAATTCTGCCAGTGAACGTCAATGACGTCAATCCCCATTCACGGACGTTTTACGCAAACGACGCTAAACTTTTTAAATTCGACGCGATGACGACGGCCATACTTAACATAGGATACTCCACTAGGGGGCATGTTTTTCTTTACTCCGCGTATCGCTTATGGAAACGTCGGAAAGTCACTGCGTCAGGCCCGCGTACGATCGTGAATTGCCGTCTCTCGCTGATTTACATATTCTCGGCGTAAATCAGCGGGAACGCCCCGAACGCCCATTTTAAAATTGCAGTTCCGATACGACGGCGAAATACAATTACGCCGCTCGTATCTGGACTCAATCCCGGCGTATCTTGTTTTCCGCATACAGAAAACAGATAAGCCGGCTCAAAGTGAGAGTTATGCTGGAGTATCACTGATACTCCAGCGTAACTCTACCTGAATCTGGCCCCTTGTGCATAACTATTCACACCCCCCTAAAGTCAATACTTTGTAGAGCCACCTTTTGCAGCCATCACAGCTCCAAGTCGCTTTGGAAAAGTCTCTATGAGCTTGCCACATCTTAGCACTGGGATTTTTGGCCATTCCTCTACCTTGCAAAACTGCTTTAGCTCCTTCAAGTTGGATGGTTTGCGCTTGCGAACAGCAATCTTTAAGTCTGACCACAGATTTTCTTTTGGATTGAGGTCTGGGCTTTGACTAGGCCATTCCAACACATTTACATGTTTCCCCTTAACCACTTCCCGCCCATGGACGTCATATGACGTCCTGGACTTTCAGTGGGGATATCTGAATGATGGGTGCAACTACAGGCATCATTCAGATATCCATCTCTTCTGCCGGCGAATCTGTGCACCATAAGAACGATCATAGCGGCGGTTCCGCCGCTTGATCGTTCTTATAGGCGGCGGGAGGGGACGGTCTCCCCCTCCCGCCGCCATCCGTTGTTTCTCCGGGCTCTCCCTTGCCATCGGAGACTCGGAGGAACGATCCGCCAGTGTCGGAAGGAAAGCATAGAGTAGACTGGTGACCAGATGGTCACCAGTCATCTCTATCATCGTCGGAGGCCCGGGTGCGATGTTATGACGTCACGCCCGGGTCCTGGAATGTAAACACAGCCGCGATCGCGGCTGAAAGCATTAGATCTGTGAATTTTTTTTCACGGTCTAATGCTTTCCAGCCTGGAGGAGAGATGTGGGGTCTTATTGACTCTGCATCTCTCCATAAAGAGTACCTGTCACGAACCATTCCTATTACAAGAGATGTTTACATTCCTTGTAATAGGAATAAAAGTGATCAAAAAAAAAAAAACAATTAAAAAAAAGTGTAAAAATAAAATAAATTGAGTAAAATAAAATAAAATATATATTTTTTTTTAAACGCCCCTATCCCCAGTAGCTCGCGCTCAGAAGCAAACACACGCGTAAGTCCCACCCACATATGTAAACGCCATTCAAACCACACATGTGAGGTATCGCCACGTGCGTTAGAGCGCCAGCAACAATTCTAGCACTAGACCTCCTCTGTAACTCTAAATTTTTAACTTGTAAAAAAATATAAGCAACGTCTATGGAGATTTTTAAGTACTGAAGTTTGGCGCCATTCCATGAGTGTGCGCAATTTTAAAGTGTGACATGTTGGGTATCTATTTACTCGCCGTAACTTCATCTTTCACATTATACAAAAAGATTGGGCTAACTTTACTATTTTGTTATTTTTTAATTCATGAAACAGTTTTTTCCCCCCAAAAAAGGCGCTTGAAAAATGATTGCGCAAATACCGTGCGAGATAAAAAGTTGCAATGACCGGCATTTTATTCCCTAGGGTATCTGCTAAAAAAACATATATAGTGTTTGAGGGTTCTGAGTAATTTTCTAACAAAAAAAATATGATTTTTGCATGTAGGAGAGAAGTGCCAAAATAGGCCCGGTATGGAAGTGGTTAAAGCACTCAAGTGTTGCTTTAGCAGTGTGTTTGGGGTCATTGTCCTGCTGGAAGGTGAGCCTCAAATCACACACAGAGGGGTACAGGTTTTGCTCAAGAATATGCCTGTATTTAGCACCATCCGTCTTTCCCTCAACTCTGACCAGTTTCCCAGTCCTGACTGCTGAAAAAACATCCCAACAACATGATGCTGCCACCACCATGTTTCACAGTGGGGATGGTGTTCTTTGGGTGATGTGATGTGTTGGGTTTGTGCCAGACATAGCGGTTTCTTTGATGGCCAAAAAGTTAAATTTTAGTCATCAGACCAGAGCACCTTCTTCCATACATTTTGGGAGTCTCCCACATGCCTTTTCACAAACTCAAAACGTGCCATTTTGTTTTTTTACTGAAATTAATGTCTTTCTTCTGGCCACTCTGCCATAAACCCTGACTCTATGGAGCGTACGGCTTATTGTCCCCCTATGTACAGATACTCCAGTCTCTGCTGTGGAACTCTGCAGCTCCTCCAGGGTTACCTTAGGTCTCTGTGCCGCCTCTCTGATTAATGCCCTCCTTGCCCGGTCAGTGAGTTTTGGTGTGCGGCCGTCTCTTGGCAGGTTGGCTGTTGTGCCGTGTTCTTTCCATTTGGTTATGATAGATTTAATGGGGCTCCTAGGGATCATCAAAAATGTGGACATTTTTTTTTTTATAACCTAACCCTGACTTGTACTTCTCCATAACATTGTCCCTTCCTTGTTTGGGGCGTTCCTTGGTTTTATGGCAGCGTTTGGTTAGTGGTGCCTCTTGTTTAGGTGTTGCAGCCTCTGGGGCCTTTCAGAAAGGTGTGTCTATGTAATGACAGATCATGTGACACTTAGATTGCACACAGGTGGACATCAATTCAATAATTATGAGACTTCTGAAGGTAATTGGTAATTGATGGACTGGGAATGTAGCAAGCTTGGTAATAAAAGAGGTCTCTCGTGCCTGTGAATTGATATGTGACATGATTGGTGGGTGTTGGCGAGTTCCAGTGCCGTCCACTCACCTGTCTCAGGAAGGTCCGTGGTTTATTCCCCATTGCCTGCTGGTCCCCAAAATGGCACTTTGTAACATTACCGAATGGCTTGATAATCCCCTAAGGAAGAAAAAAAAAAGAATATTTAGATGTTACAGAAACTCTTCTGCTAACAAAAATTATCTCCTGAATGATCCCTGCGGACATTTATTGGGAAGGGTCCCTCTGCTTTCATCCAGACACACTGCCCTTACTGCTCCGGTATGTTTTAAGGGATGGACGCAGTGGGGGTGATGGGTGTTACACTATATTACCAGAAGTATTGGGACACCTGCCTTTACACGCACACAAACTTTACTGGCATCCCAGTCTTAGTCCGTAGGGTTCAATATTGAGTTGGCCCCGCCCTTTGCAGCTATAACACCTTCAACTCTTCTGGGAAGGCCGTCCACAAGGTTTAGGAGTGTCTATGGGAATGTTTGACCATTCTTCCAGAAGTGTATTTGTGAGGTCAGGCATTGATGTTGGATAAGAAGGTCTGGCTCCCAGTCTTCACTTTAATTCATCCCAAGGGTGCTCTATTGGGTTGAGGCCAGTCAAGTTCCTCCACCCCAAACTCACTCATCCACATCCATGTGTGTCCGCTGAAATTTTTTCAGATGGGGGCGCTTTGGCAGCGGCGATACACAGTCACATTTTACCCCTTTTCCGAACCACTAGCAAGGGTTAAAAGCACCCCCCCCCACGTTAAAATCTAAAACACCCCACTGTGTCCCCTGCATCTTTCAATATCTCTTTGTCACTACTGTGTACCCCCTCTCCACAACTGCACCTCTGAACCCCTTTACATTACACAGCACCCACAGTTCTAGACCCCTTTACATTACACAGCATCCTGCATCACTGGTCCCCTTTACATTACACAGCACCCTGCACCTCTGGACACCTTTACATTACACAGCACCCTGCACCTCTGGACACCTTTACATTACACAGCACCCTGCACCTCTGGACCCCTTTACATTACACAGCACCCTGCATTACTGGACCCCTTTACATTACATAGCACCCTGCACCTCTGGACCCCTTTACATTACACAGCACCCTGCACCTCTGGACACCTTTACATTACACAGCACCCTGCACCTCTGGACCCCTTTACATTACACAGCACCCTGCATTACTGGACCCCTTTACATTACATAGCACCCTGCACCTCTGGACCCCTTTACATTACACAGCACCCTGCACCTCTGGACCCCTTTACATTACACAGCACCCTGCACCTCTGGACCCCTTTACATTACACAGCACCCTGCACCTCTGAACCTATTTACATTACACAGCACCCTGCATCACTGGACCACTTTGCATTACACAGCACCCTGCATCCCTGGACCTATTTACATTACACAGCACCCTGCATCACTGGCCCCCTTTACATTACACAGCACCCTGCATGACTGGACCCTTTTACATTACACAGCACCCCTTTCCCTTGACTGAAACACTACACTATATTGACAGTATATTTATTTCAGGTCTAAAAGAGGAACCTTTTGGAATTGAGGGACAAATAGATTTGATTCCAGAAGAGGGACAGGAACTCTGAATAAGGGACAACTAGAGGGGAGGGGAGAGCTGCAGTCACTGCTTAAATCGGCCCCAGGGCCAGTTCAGCCATGCTCCTGGCTCTCTCTGGCAATTCCAGGGGAGGGCAAACAGGGTTGGACTGGGACAACAATTTGGCCCTGGACTTCATCCAGACTGGCCCACTTTGACATGTCTCTCCTATGGTGGCCGGACAACTCCCGCAGCCCCCCCCCCCCCAGCCACCCAAGCCCACTCTTCCCCTTTACTAGCCACTAGCCATTCTACTTTATTAGAGTAGAACGGCTGGTACTGGTACTCTTATAGGCAGTACCAATGGGGAAGCTAGACATTATTTCACCCGGGGCAAAGAATCAGTTTTGTGCCCCCCCTTATGGAACAAGATTAGGCAGAAGCAAGAAACTCCCAGGCCATAGCTGTTGAGTCAGCTGTCTGTCCCCTCCCCCATAGTCCTCTGTCATCCCCCCTGCTCCTCTGGTCCTCCCCCCGATTCTCTGTTCCCCCCAGGTAAGCTCTGCGGGGAGGGAGTGAAGGTGAGCTATGCAAAGAGGGAGGGAAAGAGGAGCGAAGGGGGGGGGGGTGGCGGTCTGCTGTCACTGAAGCCGGCCCACTGAGCCATCGGCCCACCGGGAAACTCCCTGTAGTCCCAATGGCCAGTCCATCCCTGAGGGCAAACAACCCCCCTTGCCCTATGGAGCGAATGCCCACATCTTTATTGACCTTGGTTTGTGCACTGGTCCCACAAAGTTGGGAGCATGAAATTGTCCAAAATGTCTTGGTATGTTGATGCCTTAAGAGTTCCCTTCACTGGAACTAAAGGGGCCAAGCCCAACCCCTGAAAAACAACCCCACACCATAATCTCCCCTCCACCAAATGATTTGGACCAGTGCTCAAAGTAAGGATCATAAAGACATGGATGAGTGAGTTTGGGGTGGAGGAATTTGACTGGCCTGCACAGAGTCCTGACCCCAACCTGATACAAAACTTTTGGGATGAATTAGAGCAGAGACTGTGAGCCAGGCCATATTAACAGATTCGACTTTGAAAAAAAAATGGCATGGGTTCCCTCTTCATGAACATAACGGGCCCTTCGGTCTGAGTATGGGGTGCATTGTACCCCTAACCATTCACCTGGAGGAAAAGTGTCATAAAAATAAACACACTACACAGGTTTTTAAAATCATTTATTAGTCAGCTCCGGGGGTTCTTCTTCTGACTTTGGGGGTCTTCCTTCGTCCTCTCCACTCTCTTCTTCTGCTCTCCGCGCTCCCCGGTTCTTCTCCCGCTCTCCGGTGCCTTTATCCTTCTGCCGGGCTGGCCGCCGATATCTTCTTTGAAGCTCTTTTTACTAGCGGCGGCCAGTCCGGTCTTCCTCGTAGCCTTCTTCCCACTTCTTTTCTTCCGATGTTGACTCAACGCTCCCTCCCTCTGTAATGCCGAGTGTGCAGTGCGCAACGATTTATAAAGGCCTCTTATGATGTCACAGTCCCAGCATGCTCCGGGGGGTGACGACATAATTACCCCGCCCCCTTATGTCCTCACCACCCGGAGCATGCTGGGACTGTGATGTCATAAGAGGCTTAAATAAATCGGTGCGCACCACACACCCAGCATTATAGCGGGAGGGAGAGTCAAGTCAACATCAGAAGAAAAGAAGAGGGAAGAAGGCGACCAAAAAGACCAGGCTGGACGCCGCTAGTAGTAAGAGCTTCAAAGAAGATATCGGTGGCCAGCCCGGCAGGAGGATAAAGGCACCGGAGAGTGGGAGAAGAACCGGGGAGCGCGGAGAGCAGAAGAAGAGAGCCGAGAAGATGAAAGAAGACCCCCAAAGTCAGAAGAAGACCCCCGGAGAGCGGAGATGTCGGAAGAAGACCCCCGGAGCTGACTAATAAATGATTTTAAAAACCTGTGTAGTGTGTTTATTTTTTTTTACACTTTTCCTCCAGGTGAATGGTTAGGGGTACGATGTACCCCATACTCATTCACCTAGGGTGGTGAGCCGGGATCTGGGGGCCCCCTTTCTTAAAGGGTGCTCCCAGATTCAGATAAGTCCCCGGCCCGCAGACCCCGACAACCAATGGCCAGGGTTGTCAGAAAGGGGCCCTTGTCCTCATCAACATGGGGCAAGGTGCTTTGAGGTGGGGGGGTGCAGAG
This sequence comes from Rana kukunoris, assembly GCA_029574335.1. Classification (NCBI taxonomy): domain Eukaryota; kingdom Metazoa; phylum Chordata; class Amphibia; order Anura; family Ranidae; genus Rana; species Rana kukunoris. Next base: position 475,661,850 of record CM056053.1, read on the forward strand.
CCCCCCTGCCCCAAAGCACCCACCCCCCCATGTTGAGGGCATGCGGTCTGGTACGGCTCAGGAGTGGGGGGCCCTCGCTCGTCCCCACCCCCTTTCCTGACCGGCCGGGCTGGTGCTCGGATAAAGGTCTGGTATGGATTTCCCCTTAAAATCCATACCAGATCGAAGGGCCCGGTATGCTCATGAAGGGGGAACCCATGCCAGGTTTTTTTTTTAAATTGGCGTGGAGTTCCCCCTAATTATAGGGGGATCAAAGTCGCGTCCCTGCTCATTGAAGTCATACTTCAAGTTGTGGGGCGAAGTCGGATCCACAGTCGTATGACTGTCTTGTCAAAATCGCATCCGCATATCGCGGAAAATTTGCGGTAAAATTGCGCGACTTTGAAGTCACACAAGTGTGAAGGGGCCTTACTGTACATTTGAGGTAACCAAAAGGCATTAATTGTGGGGGTTGGGGCTGAAAGTGGATAGTCCCAGCATATTCAGAGGCAGAATCTGGGAGGGACCAACCTGTGAAATGGGCATGATGGGCAGTCCCTTCATAGTTAGAGGTAGGGTCTGGGCATGGCAAAACTTTAAAGTGGGCATGATTTGGGCACACCCAAAGTGGGCAGATGAAATGAGAACCGTGAGTGGGGTTATCAGTGTCCCGGGGATTTGGTAAGTATTCCAGAGGGCTGTAAAAGGGTACACGTTCCCACCTTTGTCACTGTCGATAAAGTGGATTACAGCTACCAGGAATACCTCCATCCACTGCCAAAGTCTGGATGAACTTTGAAAATATGCACAGGAGTTTAAATTCTGGCAAGATAGATCCTCACAGGAGGAGCCTTTAAGTTGGGTGGAGAAATGATGGCACTTGTAGAGAACAGATCCTTATAGAAGGAACTGTAAATCCTATTAGGAGGAGGCTTTATGCTGGGTGGAGCCATTACAATGCCTGTACAGGATAAATCCTCATAGGAGGAGCCTTTATGTTGGGTGGAGAAATGATGGCACTTCTAGAGAACATATCCTTATAGGAGGAACTATAAATCATATTAGAAGGAGCTTTTATGCTGGGTGGAGCCATTACAACGCCTGTACAGGATGAATCCTCTTAGGATCTATCTATCAGGATAAATCCTCATAGGATGAGCCTTTATGTTGAAGGAAGCCACTACTGTGCCTCTACAAGATGAATCCTTATAGGATGAGCCATAACTGAGCCTATTGCTTAAGAAATCCCTGTAGTAGGAGCCTTAATGTTGGTTGATACCATTAAGCCTCGTACACACGATCAGTCCATTCGATGAGAACAGTCTGAAGGACCGTTGTCATCGGTTAACCGATGAAGCTGACTGACGGTCCGTCGCGCCCACACACCATCGGTTAAATAACCGATCCTGTCAGAACGCGGTGACGTAAAACACAACGACGTGCTGAAAAAAATGAAGTTCAATGCTTCCAAGCATGCGTCAACTTGATTCTGAGCATGCGTGGATTTTTAACCGATGGTCGTGCCTACAAACGATCGGTTTTGACCTGTCGGTTAGGTATCCATCGGTTACATTTTAAAGCAAGTTGGCTTTTTTTTAACCAAAGGTTAAATAACCTATGGGGCCCACACACGATGGGTTTTGACCGATAAAAACGGTCCATCAGACCGTTGTCCTCTGGCTATCCTATCGTATGTACGAGGCCTAACTGAGCCTGTACAGGATAAATCCTTCTAGAAGGAGCCTTTATGTTTAATTAAATGTAGACATTACTGAGCCTGTTTAAGATAAATCCTCATAGGGGGAGCTATTACTGAGCCTATGCAGGATAAATCCTCCTCCGCAATTTTGGGTGGAACAATTATGGAGTCTGTACAGGATAAATCCTTATAGAAGGATGTTGGATGGAGCCATTACTGAACCTATAAAGTATAAATCCTCAGGGGAGGGGTCTCTGTCGGTTGGAGCTATTACTAGGCCTGTGCAGAAAAATACTCATAGGATGAGCCTTTATGCTGAATGGAGCCATTACTGTGCCTGTACAGGATAAATCCTGATAGGAAAAGCCTTAGTGCTGGGGGGGCAGTACTGAGCCTGAAAAGAGAGAACTCCGCATAGGAGGAGACTTTTTGCCAACTGTAGCTATTACCCGGCCCAGGCCCGGACTGGCCATAGGGCAAACAGAGCATATGCCCGGTGGGCCGCGGCGGCCCACGGGCGGTCGCGGCCCGCGATTGGTCGAGAGGGGACGCCCAGTTTTGCTAATAGCAGAGATTCCCCACCCCGCCACCAACACAGCGCCAGATAGAGAGCTCCAGATAAAGAGAGATGAGCTGTGCGTATCACAGCCAGCTCTGACATTTCTCCCCTTCCCCTTGCTGCCAGCAGGACCAGTTAGAGGAGAGGAGCTGCTCTACTCCTCCCCCTCCTCTCATCCTCTCCTCCTGTCTGTGTTCTTTCTTTCTATCTTTATCTATCTTCCTTCCTTTCTATCTATCTTCCTTGCCTTCTTTCTTTCTATCTTTATCTTTCTTTATCTATCTTCCTTCCCTATTTCTATCTATCTATCTATCTATCTATCTATCTATCTATCTATCTATCTTTCTTTCTTTCTTTCTTTCTTTCTTTCTTTCTTTCTTTCTTACTTTCGTTATCTATCTTCCTTCCTTTCTATCTATATATATATATATCTTCTTTCCTTCCCTTCTTTCTATCTTTATCTTTCTTTCGTTATCTATCTATCTATCTATCTATCTATCTATCTATCTATCTATCTATCTATCTATCTATCTATATCTATCTTCCTACACTTCTTTCTTTCTATCTTTATCTATCTTTATCTATCTTCCTTCCCTTTCTTTCTATCTTTATCTTTCTTTCTTTACCTACCTTTCTTTCTTTCTTTCTTTCTTTCTTTCTTTCTTTCTTTCTTTCTTTCTTTCTTTCTTTCTTTCTTTCTTTTTTCTTTCTTTCTTCTTTCTTTCTTTATCTATATTCCTTCCTTCCCTTCTCTATCTATCTATCTATCTATCTATCTATCTATCTATCTATCTATCTATCTATCTATCTATCTATCTATCTATCTATATATCTATCTATCTATCTATCTATCTATCTATCTATCTATCTATCTATCTATCTATCTATCTATCTATCTTCCTTTCTATCTATAGCTTTCTTCCTTCCCTTTTTTCTTTCTATCTCTATCTATCTATCTATCTATCTATCTTCCTTCCTTCACTTTCTTTCTATCTTTATCTATCTCCCTTTCTTTCTTTCTTTCTTTCTATCTATCTATCTATCTATCTATCTATCTATCTATCTATCTATCTATCGCTTTCTTCCTTCCATTTTTTCTTTTTATCTCTATCTATCTATCTATCTATCTATCTATCTATCTATCTATCTATCTATCTATCTATCTATCTTCCTTCCTTCACTTTCTTTCTATCTTTATCTATCTCCCTTTCTTTCTTTCTTTCTTTCTTTCTTTCTTTCTTTCTTTCTTTCTATCTTTCTTTCTTTCTTTCTTTCTTTTTTTTCTTCATCCATCTTCCATCCATCTTCCTTCCCTTCTTTCTATCTGTATCTATCTATCTATCTATCTATCTATCTATCTATCTATCTATCTATCTATCTATCGCTTTCTTCCTTCCCTTTTTTCTTTCTATCTTTATCTATCTATCTATCTATCTATCTATCTATCTATCTATCTATCTATCTATCTATCTATCTATCTATCTATCTATCTATCTTCCTTCCTTTACTTTCTATCTTTATCTATCTCCCTTTCTTTCTTTCTTTTTTTCTTTCTTTCTTTCTTTCTTTATCCATCTTCCATCCATCTTCCTTCCCTTCTTTCTATCTTTATCTATCTATCTATCTATCTATCTATCTATCTATCTATCTATCTATCTATCTATCTATCTTTATCTATGTATCTTCATTCCCTTCTTTCTTTCTATATTTATCTATCTTTCTTTATCTATTTATCTATCGATCTTCTTTTTCTTTTTTCTTTCTATCTTTATCTATCTATCGTTCTATCTTTATATATCTATCTTCCTCCTTTCCCTCTATCTTTATCTATCTATCTATCTATCTATCTATCTAACTATCTATCTATCTATCTATCTATCTATCTATCTATCTATCTATCTATATCTATATATCTTCCTTCCCTTCTTTCTTTCTATCTTTATCTATCTTTCTTTATCTATTTATCTATCGATCTGCTTTTCCTTTCTTTCTTTCTTTCTTTCTTTCTTTCTTTCTTTCTTTCTTTCTTTCTTTCTTTCTTTCTATCTTTATCTATAGTTCTATCTTTATATATCTATCTTCCTCCTTTCCCTCTATCTTTATCTATCTTTTTTCTCTATCTATCTATCTATCTATCTATCTATCTATCTATCTATCTATCTATCTATCTATCTATCTATCTATCTATCTATCTATCTATCTATCTATCTTTATCTATCTTTCTTCCCTTCTTTCTTTCTATCTTTATCTATATTTTTGTATCTATCTATCTGTATTCCTTTCCTTCTTACTTTCTATCTTTATCTATCTTTCTTTCTTTATCTATATTCCTTCCCTTCTTTCTTGCTACCTTTATCTATCTCTCTATCAATTTATCCACCTTCCTTTTTTTCTATATCTATCTTTCTATCTATATCTATCTTTCTTTCTATATCTATCTTTCTTTCTCTCTCTCTCTCTGTCTGTCTATCTATATTTCTTTATCTCACCCCACATCCCATCATTAACCCCCGCAGCGCCCCCTGGGCTGCTCAGTCTAAAATGCCCAGGCCTATTTTTTGTCCTAGTCCGGGCCTGACGGGGCCTGTGCAGAATAAATTCTCATAGAAGGAGCCTGTATGTTCATTGGAGCCATTACTGAGCCTGTACTGGATAAATCCATTTGAGGAGCCTTTATGTTGGATGTCGATCAAGTGGTTTACAGCTACCCAGGAATACCTCCCTCCCCTGCCAGGGTCTAGATCAACCTTTAAAATAGGCACAAAAGTTTAACTTCTGGCAGGATGAATCCTCACACGAGGAGCCTTTATGTTGGGTGGAAAAATGATGGCACTTGCACAGGATAAATCCTCATAGGAGGAACGTTTATGCTGGGTGGAGCCTTTACTGAGCCTATACAAGGAAATCCCTGTTTGTGCAAAGTAGAGCCTTTAGAAAGCCTGTAAAGGATAAATCCTATTAGAAGGAGCCTTTATGTTGGGTGGAGCCACTCAGAGAAGGAGTCTTTTTGTCAGTTGGAGCTATTTCTTGGCCTGTGCAAAATAAATACTCATAGGAGGAGCCTAAATGTTGAGTGCAACCATTACTGAGCATGTACAGGATACATCCTCATAGGAAGAGCCTTAGTGCTGGGGGGGCAGAGCCATTACTGAGCCTGTAAAGGATAAATCCTTATAGGAAAAGTCTTTTTGGCAGTTGAAACGATTACTTGACCTGTGCAGAATAAATCCTCATAGTAGGAGCCTTTGGGCCAGATTCTCGTAGATGCGCGCCTAATTATGCAGGCGTTGCGCATCTCAGATGCACTACGCCGACGTAACACGGAGTGGCAAGTACCGTATTCCCTAAGTAAATGCGCTCCAAGATGCGCCTGCGTCGTGTAAAATCATGGGCGTAATCCGGCGCAACTCCAAAGTAGGAGGAAAGTGGGCGTGTTGCATTATAATGAAGCGTGACCCCATGCAAATGCAGGCCGGGACGAACGGAGCATGCGCCGTGACATGGATGACCCGCGCCATGACGTGGTTGACCCGCGCCGTGACGTGGATGCCTTCTGCGCATGCGCAAAGCCTCCCTACGATGCGCCGGCGCAGGGTATATAATGCGCCCACACATGCGCCCGTGCAGCGCAAACGTCTCCCATTTTTTTGATAGTGACGGCCAAAGTTTGTGCTGGACAAGATGACAACCGCGGTTAAGGAGAGGAGGAAGAAGAATTTCTCCCCAGAGGAGAGGGCCATTGTCGTGAGGGCCATGGAGAAGTATGACTCGCGGCTCCATGGTGCTGACAGTGCCCGGACCAGCAAGTCCCGGAGGGACCAAATACTTATGAGGGTCGCGTGCCAGGTCAATGCCCTCTCTCATGAGGTCCGGACACCGCAGGACATTCAGAAGAAAATGAATGACCTGCGGCGTCATGTGAAGGGCAAGCTGGCTGCCATAGCTCGGCATGCCAGGGGCACTGGAGGGGGCCCACCCTGCCCTGTCCGCCTGACTGAGGAGGAGAAGGTGGTTGCCCGCTGCCTGCAGACGGAGCAGGTAGAGGGAGTTGGGGGCTATGAGTCCCAGAAGCCAGCCGTGAGGACAGGTAAGTGTGTTTTATATTCTATCTGTTGTGTACATGTATGGGGGTGGAAGGGAACATGTGCCAAGTGTGTGGGTCCACCAACATGGGCATCTTTTGTGTCATCCACAGATGGGCAGGAGGGAGCGGGGCCATCTGTTGATGCCAGGGCCCATCAGGATCCATCCCCTGAAGATACAGTCCCTCTGGCTGCCCCCCTGGAACAGGACTTGGAGGGAAGTGGGCACACCTCAACGGAGGAGGTGGTTGAGGAGGGTGTCATAGTCCAGGACCAGGACCTATATGTTGTTGTGGAGGAGGATGGTGGGTTGGCCGGACCAGCCCAGGCTATCCCTCTACCTGTAGCGAACCCCTCAGTGTCCCCCTCCAACCTCTCCAGTCCCTCTCTTTCCCCCCCCCTCATCTCCGGCCCCTCAACATCCTCCCCTTATGCCCGGTCCCCTGCCACTCCCCGCAAGGCGACGTGCAAGACCAGGGGTGTATCCAAGGTCCTGCCGGAACAGCTGGTCAGACAGCAGGACCAGCAAAATCAGCACCTGGCCGAGGTCGTGGAGGAGATGAGGCGCCTGGCCGACAGCCTGGCATCCTCGGGACATATTACAGATGCCATCCAGGATCTTGCTGTCAACAGCGCAGCAACGCTGACCAGCCTGGGGGAGCTGCAGGAAAACACCTCCGAACTTGTGGGGGAGGTTCATGCCCTGCGCCTTGCTGTCGAGGCGCAGACTGCTGTGCAGACCCGCATAGCGGTTGCCCTGGAGGGCATGCAGGCAGCCAGGGAGGGACGTGGGGATGCTTCTCCTCCACCTGCTACCCCACCCCCCCCACCTGTGGCTGCCCCCAGGCAAGTGAGGGGCAGGACCCGTGGCACCAGGCGGAGCCCCCGCCAGGCCCATTAATTTTCTTTTTGGTTAATATTATGCTCTGGTTAAGAGCTTTTTTTGTTTATTATTATGCTCTGGTTAAGAGCTTTTTTTGTTTATTTTTATGCTCTGGTTAAGAGCTTTTTTTGTTTATTTTTGGATACTGCACACGGTGCAGTGTGAATGGTGTGTGAATGTGAGGGGGTGGCACTCCTGCCAGTAAGGGGTGTCACCCTCGGCCGTGGTGGTGAAGTTAACCCCACGGCTGTATGAATGATGTGTGAAAGGTGTATGAATGGACAGCAACATCATTGGGGCCTTGACGTGGCGTTGCTGCTCCCAAGTCCTACATGCTGGACTTGGCCTAATCCAATGTGATGTGGATGTGGGGTGTGTTTGCTAGGGACATCAGTGGTGTACACGCGTGCATTGTCTGTGTGCCATGCTATATGTGTGTGTTTAACGGTCAAAGATTCGTAACACGAGGACCCTCCTGACTGCTCTTCCATCAGATGACGGGGTCTCCTCTGGCGGGGGGGGGCTGTGTGGTTGGGGGGTCAGGTCATCACGTAGGGCAATGTGCAGGCCCTTTCTCATGGCAAAGTTGTGCAGAATACAACATGCACCAATGATCTGACCCACAAAGGTAGGGGAATACAATAGGGCCCCCCCAGACTTATCCAGGCATCGGAAACGGGACTTCAGGAGCCCAAATGTTTGCTCCACCACTGCACGGGTTTTGATGTGTGCTTCATTGTATCTTCTCTCTCCTCTGGTTTTGGGGTTCCGGAAAGGAGTCATGAGATGGGGTCCCAGTGCATATGCAGAGTCACCTGTAAGGGAAAAGACAGGAGCATGGTAGTCATGCATGTGCCACTTCTGTTGTGCATCATGGGAGGGGATAGTCATGGCTGCCACCCATGTCACTCACCAACCAGCCAGCTGTCCCCATACATGTCCTGCTCAAAATCTTCGGGGATGTTGCTTTGACGGTAGATGTAGCTGTCATGGCTGGACCCGGGTCTTTGGCACGGACGTGCCATATGAGGTATTTGGCATCGGCTATCACCATCACCTGTACGTTGATGGAATGCCAATGCTTCCGATTGCGGTATATGTGCTCTGTGACACTGGGGGGCTGTAGGGCCACATGTGTGCAATCAATGGCCCCGATGGTGCGTGGGAATCCGTCAATTCTGTAGAAATCTGTCATTGCCTTCTGCCGCAGGTGCTCAGTGGTGGGTCTGATGAACTGGTTGGACATGCGTCTGAGGATTGCTGGGACAACCTGGTGCACACATCTGCTTATGCTGGTTTGTGGCATCCCAGCCACCACTCCACTTGTACGCTGGAATGATCCACTGGCCAGGAAATGGAGTGTTGCCAGTACCTTCACCAGTGGCTGCAGTGCATGTGAGCGGTATGTCTGGCTGGTGATGTCATCTTGCAGGGCTGTGGTTATTTCCAGGATGGCAGCAGGGCTGAATCTGAAGATGCGATACACCTCCTCATTACCCATGCCAAAGAGGCTCATGCGCGCTCGGTAGATCCTCTCACGTGCCCCCCTCCTCCTCCTCCTCCTTCTATGCTCCTCTTCCTCTGCATACCTTAGTAGTGATAAGACCATGGCTGGCCCTGGCATCTTGGCATACGAATGTGTTGTCCAGTAAGTGTGATTGCTCAGCTCGTCCGTTATGGTGCTGCTGTAGTTGCTCTCCAGCTGACTTGCACACGGCCTTGAGCAAAGTTACCCGTGCTTTTATGAGGGGTATGTTTACTCAAGGCTTTCGAGTTACGCGCACCACGAGTAGCCAACGCCGGACGCGCGTAGTTTCGGGAATACGCGCATCTCCCTCATTTGCATATTTGCATGCTAATTCAATGGGAATTGAATATTTTTGATGCGTAACTATGCGCCTACGCCGCGCTAGCTTAATGCATTTTCGCCGCCCAGACGGAAAAAAAAAATCGCGCATATGTGGTTCTGTGTTTACCGCGCATCGATACGCAGGCGCACAGTTACTATTACGCCGCGCATATACATTTACGCAGGCGTAGCGCCGCTGAGAATCTGGCCCTTTATGTTGGTTAGAGCCATTACTGAGCCTGTACAAGACAAATCCTCATTGGGGGAGCCTTTATGTTGGATGGAACCATTACAAAACCTGTACAGGATAAATCCTCATAGGAGGAACCGTTATGGTGGGTGGAGCCATTACAAAGACTTTAAAGGATATATCATCATAGGAGGAGACATTACTGAGCCTGTGTAGAATGAATCCTCATGGGAGGAGACATTACTGAGCCTGTGTAGAATGAATCCTCATGGGAGGAGCCTTTAGATTGAATAGAGCCACCGCTGAGCCTGTGCATGATAAATCCTCATAGGAGGAGTCATAGTGTTGAGTTGAGCCATTACTAAACTATTACTGAGACTGTGCAGGATAAATCTTCATTGGAGCCATTACGGAACCTGTACAGAAGTGCTGTATACTATCTAGACTTCTTAGAGTATCCAAACACATTGGGAATTCAGCACAATAAGAAAAAGTTTTGCAATAGGTATATCTTCCCCTGGGTTTATTCAGAAATTCATGGATTTAATCCGTATTTCAACCTTACCTCAGCCAATCGTCTCACCCATCCATTCTCGTACCTGATTGATCTCCTTCTGCATCTCCATCGCACGGGCTGACACTGACCCCAGGATTGGGACCTTCACATTCAGGACCGCCTGGTTCATGGTCTCCAGGTTCAAAAGTCGCTTCCCAGTCGCCATTTTCCCTGCGGTCAAAAATAGTAAGACAACGCGTCGGCAAATTTAAGTGTAGACAGAAGAACCATAGAGGTGTGCAGGGGCCCCTTGCCCAGTCTGGAAGGAGCCAAGATTATGGGGTTTGTTTATCAGTGTTCTTACAAAACTTTGCCCCAAGATTCCCAATTTTCTCAATGTGAAAATGTTGAGTGACTGCTGAACTACAGCTGAGTTTATGCCGAACTGTCTTTTGATCTACTACAATTGTACTTGCAGTTCAGCAGTCATCCCGATATGACTTCACCTGTAGTCCAGCAGTCACCCCCCTATAGTTGTGTTGTGTTGCATTATACCTATCTATGCAGCAGGTGGCACTGTAGTATTATAGTGTATAGTTCATGTTTTCTAGGATATATCTGAGTGCATGCACTTGTATATTCCTGTTTCCTGTTCATGGTTCTCCATGCTGTAATATATTTATCCATGAAAGTAAAGCCATATTACTGCATCCAAGAAGCTTCCAGCGCTTATTGCTTCACTCTGCACAATAGGTTATGGGCCCAGGCACCCAGCAGCACCCCAGGCACGCCCAGCAGAGCCCAGCAGCATCCAAGCACTGGAGAGGACACAGAAAACCTAGCAGGCACTGAAGCAACGAATTCTACAGTGCGCCTGTGAGTATGGTATACAAGCTACTGAAAGTTGGCAAGTGGTGCAAATGTGAAGTTTGCAAAAGCAAAGCTGAACAATGCCAATTACCAGCTATGGAAGTTTAAACTACAAATGTTACTTAGCAAAGGATGACTTGTTGCAAGTGCTGAATACAGACAAACCCACAAACAGTGAGACGGAGGAATGGGATAGGAAGGACAGACAGGCAAAAGCAAGGGGGGCTGCACTGAGGGGGGGTGTCTATACTGATGGGGGAGGTCTATACTAAGGGAGGGGGTGGTCTATACTGAGGGAGAGGGGTGGTCTGTACTGATGGAGGGGGGTGGTCTATACTGAGGGAGGGGGGTTGTCTGTACAAGGGGGGGTGGCCTGTACTGAGGGTGGTCTGTACTGATGGAGGGAGGTGGTCTGTACCATGTGCGCAGCCTCTGCATCTCCTGTACCATGTCCACAGCCTCTGCATCACCTCTTGTACCATGTGTGTGCGTATATATACAGTGCGGAAAATAAGTATTTGAACACCCTGCTGTTTTGCAAGTTCTCCCACTTGGAAATCATGGAGGGGTCTCAAATTGTCATCGTAGGTGCATGTCCACTGTGAGAGACATAATCCAAAAAAATTTTTTTATGATACAGCTGCAAAGAAGTATTTGAACACCTGTCTATCAGCTAGAATTCTGACCCTCAAAGACCTGTTAGTCTGCCTTTAAAATGTCCACCTCCACTCCATTTATTATCCTAAATTAGATGCACCTGTTTGAGGTCATTAGCTGCATAAAGACACCTGTCCACCCCATACAATCAGTAAGAATCCAACTACTAACATGGCCAAGACCAAAGAGCTGTCCAAAGACACTAGAGACAAAATTGTACACCTCCACAAGGCTGGAAAGGGCTACGGGGAAATTGCCAAGCAGCTTGGTGAAAAAAGGTCCACTGTTGGAGCAATCATTAGAAAATGGAAGAAGCTAAACATGACTGTCAATCTCCCTCGGACTGGGGCTCCATGCAAAATCTCACCTCGTGGGGTCTCCATGATCCTAAGAAAGGTGAGAAATCAGCCCAGGACTACACGGGAGGAGCTGGTCAATGACCTGAAAAGAGCTGGGACCACCGTTTCCAAGGTTACTGTTGGTAATACACTAAGACGTCATGGTTTGAAATCATGCATGGCACGGAAGGTTCCCCTGCTTAAACCAGCACATGTCAAGGCCCGTCTTAAGTTTGCCAATGACCATTTGGATGATCCAGAGGAGTCATAGGAGAAAGTCATGTGGTCAGATGAGACCAAAATAGAACTTTTTGGTCATAATTCCACTAACCGTGTTTGGAGGAAGAAGAATGATGAGTACCATCCCAAGAACACCATCCCTACTGTGAAGCATGGGGGTGGTAGCATCATGCTTTGGGGGTGTTTTTCTGCACATGGGACAGGGCGACTGCACTGTATTAAGGAGAGGATGACCGGGGCCATGTATTGCAAGATTTTGGGCAACAACCTCCTTCCCTCAGTTAGAGCTTTGAAGATGGGTCGAGGCTGGGTCTTCCAACATGACAATGACCCGAAGCACACAGCCAGGATAACCAAGGAGTGGCTCTGTAAGAAGCATATCAAGGTTCTGGCGTGGCCTAGCCAGTCCCCAGACCTAAACCCAATAGAGAATCTTTGGAGGGAGCTCAAACTCTGTGTTTCTCAGCGACAGCCCAGAAACCTGACTGATCTAGAGAAGATCTGTGTGGAGGAGTGGGCCAAAATCCCTCCTCCAGTGTGTGCAAACCTGGTGAAAAACTACAAGAAACGTTTGACCTCTGTAATTGCAAACAAAGGCGACTGTACCAAATATTAACATTGATTTTCTCAGGTGTTCAAATACTTATTTGCAGCTGTATCATACAAATAAATAGTTAAAAAAAATCATACATTGTGATTTCTGGATTTTTTTTTTTGATTATGTCTCTCACAGTGGACATGCACCTACGATAAAAATTTCAGACCCCTCCATGATTTCCAAGTGGGAGAACTTGCAAAATAGCAGGGTGTTCAAATACTTATTTTCTGCACTGTATATATATATATATATATATATACACGCACACACATGTATATTATTTACATGCGTATGCCTGCCCAAGCATATGACTTTCTTTATATTCGCTGCTATGTAGCTCTGTAGACCTTTTGTAGACCTAGCATCGCCCCTGCTCTGCACAATAGGTTGCACATATAGGGCCAGATTCAGGTAGAGTTAGGCTGGAGTATCAGTGATCCGCCAGCCTAACTGTCACTTTAAGCCGGCGTTTTTGTTTTCTGTAACCAGAAAACAAGAAACGCCGGGTTGGAGTTCCGATGCGAGCGGCGTAATTGAATTTCGCCATCGCATCGCAACTTTAATTTAAAAATGGCGCCGGGGGCGTTCCCGCTGATTTACGCCGAAAAAATATGTTAATCAGCGGGAATCGGCAATTCACGATCGTATTCGGGCACGACGCAGTGACTTTCCGACGTTTCCGTAAGCGATACGCGGCGTAAAGATAAAGCAGCCCCCTAGTGGAGTATCCTATGTTAAGTATAGCCGTCGTCATCGCGTCGGAAAAAAAAAAAATCGCGTCGCTTGCGTAAAACGTCCATGAATGGGGATTTGACGTCATTGACGCTCACTGACAGAATTTGGAGCATGCGCACTGGGATGCATTGACAGTCGACGCATGCGCAGTACGTTCGCCGCGGGATCGCGCTTAGTTTAAATAATACACGCCCCGTACCCGCCCAATTTGAATTCTGCCGGCTCATTTGCGATGCGCTGCCGCAACTTTAGGAGCAAGTGCTTCATGAATAACAGCACATGCTCCTAAAATTTCGGCAGAGTAACGTAAATGAGAAACGTTACTCCAGAGCAAAGATGCTCCCATCTACCTGAATCTGGCCCATTGTTTAGAAAGTTAGTCTGTTACGATCTCATCTGTAGTTCAGCATTCTCCTCACTTTGACTGTTCATGTAGTTCAGCAGTCAGTTCTGTATGATCTTATCTGTAATTCAGACAGTCACCCCACTATGACTTAACATATAGTTTAGCAGTCAGCCTGTAATGATCTCACTTGTAGTTCAGCAGTCACCCCGCTATGACTGTACATGTAGTTCAGCAGTCACCCTCCTATGACTGTACATGTAGTTCAGCAGTCACCCCGCTATGTCTGTACATGTAGTTCATCAGTCACCCCGCTATGACTGTACATGTATTTCAGTAGTCACCCCACTATGTCTGTACATGTAGTTCAGCAGTCACCCTCCTATGACTGTACATGTAGTTCAGCAGTCACCCCGCTATGTCTGTACATGTAGTTCATCAGTCACCCCGCTATGACTGTACATGTATTTCAGTAGTCACCCCACTATGTCTGTACATGTAGTTCAGCATCGTCAGTCTGGTATGATCTCACCTGTATCTCAGCAGTCACCCCGCTATGACCGTACATGTAGTTCAGCAGTCACCCTCCTATGACTGTACATGTAGTTCAGCAGTCACCCCGCTATGTCTGTACATGTAGTTCAGCAGTCACCCTCCTATGACTGTACATGTAGTTTAGCAGTCACCCTCCTATGACTGTACATGTAGTTCATCAGTCACCCCGCTATGACTGTACATGTAGTTCAGCAGTCACCCTCCTATGACTGTACATGTAGTTCAGCAGTCACCCTCCTATGACTGTACATGTAGTTCATCAGTCACCCCGCTATGACTGTACATGTAGTTCAGCAGTCACCCTCCTATGACTGTACATGTAGTTCAGCAGTCACCCCGCTATGTCTGTACATGTAGTTCAGCAGTCACCCTCCTATGACTGTACATGTAGTTCAGCAGTCACCCTCCTATGACTGTACATGTAGTTCATCAGTCACCCCGCTATGACTGTACATGTAGTTCAGCAGTCACCCTCCTATGACTGTACATGTAGTTCAGCAGTCACCCTCCTATGACTGTACATGTAGTTCATCAGTCACCCCGCTATGACTGTACATGTAGTTCAGCAGTCACCCTCCTATGACTGTACATGTAGTTCAGCAGTCACCCTCCTATGACTGTACATGTAGTTCAGCAGTCACCCCGCTATGTCTGTACATGTAGTTCATCAGTCACCCCGCTATGTCTGTACATGTAGTTCATCAGTAACCCTCCTATGACTGTACATGTAGTTCAGCAGTCACCCCGCTATGTCTGTACATGTAGTTCAGCAGTAACCCTCCTAAGACTGTACATGTAGTTCAGCAGTCACCCCGCTATGACTGTACATGTATTTCAGTAGTCACCCCACTATGTCTGTACATGTAGTTCATCAGTCACCCCGCTATGACTGTACATGTAGTTCAGCGTCGTCAGTCTGGTATGATCTCACCTGTATCTCAGCAGTCACCCCGCTATGACCGTACATGTAGTTCAGCAGTCACCCCGCTATGACCGTACATGCAGTTCAGCAGTCAGTCCGGTATGACCGTACATGTAGTTCAGCAGTCACCCCGCTATGTCTGTACATGTAGTTCAGCGTCGTCAGTCTGGTATGATCTCACCTGTATCTCAGCAGTCACACCGCTATGACCGTACATGTAGTTCAGCAGTCACCCCGCTATGACTGTACATGTAGTTCAGCGTCGTCAGTCTGGTATGATCTCACCTGTATCTCAGCAGTCACCCCGCTATGACCGTACATGTAGTTCAGCAGTCAGTCCGGTATGACCGTACATGCAGTTTGATGGTAAGGTAATAAATATCAGTGAAGTATTAAATTAAAAATTAAGTCTGTGTGAGTCGGTCGGGTTATTGTATAATCCAGAGAAAGAACACCTATTAACTGACGGAGTCTGGACCATCATCTATATGTGCAGCACTCATGATATTGAAGTTCAGAAAACATCAATTAATTACTATCATACTATCATTCACTTTGCAAAGTGTACATTCACCACCCCAACCTCCAAGCCTCTGGAATACAGGAGATCGTGTGACCTCTTCTCCGGTGGGTGGCTATTGGGCCCATAGCCCTGAGTCTCTCACCGGGTGCAGCGGTGCCATCAGCGGCGGATGTGGGTGCTGTGCAGATAACTAACAGAGTGACACAGTGTGAGACTAAGGCAGTGGCGTCACTATGGGGGGCGAGGGGGGGTGTGCCGCTCCTGGGTGACACTTGCCAGAGGGCTGACACCGTGGGTAGCAGATACCACATGTGCAAGCTCTGCTGCTTGGATAGGCTGGGTTGTGCACACCTTTCCAGGCTCGGTCACTGAATAGAGGACGACCTATCCCGATGTTCCCTCTATTGCCTCGTGTTTATTGCACAGTATGTGAGATATTACTTAATATTTACCTAAAAATTCATTTTCATAGGGTGAGAATGACACCAGAGAAGATAAAATTCACAGTATAGCCACCTTGTCTTGGATATGTATGACAATCCTGGGAGTCAGGGGCATAAGTACAATTCATGGGGCCCCATAGAAAAACGTTCATGGGGTACAGCATGATCCTGAGCATCTGAGACATCAGACAGCCTCCCTAATGGGGTCCCTTTCCACTCTAAGGCCCCATAGTAGTCATAGTAGTCACCTTGGCTGCTATGGCTATATTCACACCATGGCTGGAAGTGAAGGATCCCTACGGGATAAACCACCTCCGATGATGAGTTTTGACATCTGAGGATCAGTGTAGTACAAAACCTCTAGTGAATGGAAGATCCAGAGGAGATCTGATACAAATCTATAATGGAGAGGACAGACTGATGACTGGAAGTGGCTCCACTCACCCCTCATTTCCTTTAGGTTAGGGTGACCAGACGTCCCTGGTTTCCGGGGACAGTACCCGGATTGAGGACACTGTCCCTGGACCAAGTCTGGCCCCTTTTTTAACAGGGGCTGGGGCAATTTCAAAGACAGTGTAGAATTAAAAAAAAAAAATCTGAATTACACCCCTCCACTCCGCCGTTCCTACTAGCTTAGGGGGGGGGGTGTATATTTTTCCATTATCTGTGCCCCTTTCTGATGATCATGTGCTGGTCGGATGGGAGGGAATATTTCGGGTGCATGTCCAACCCCACCTCCTCACCCCTGCTAATCTCAGGCTAAGTCTCTTCCTAAAGTCCACATGTTTTTTTTATTTTAGCATTTGTCTATTATTGTGTCAATTTTGGAGGTCTTAGACCAAATTGCCCTTTATATATGTGTAGCGCCTGTGTACTTTATGGTACCGGTGCTAGTTAAGTTTAGAGGTAGATCAGAGTGTAGTTAACCACTTGCCACCCGCCTTATGCAAAAAGACGTTGGCAAAGTGGTTTGAATATC
Organism: Rana kukunoris; assembly: GCA_029574335.1. Taxonomy (NCBI): domain Eukaryota; kingdom Metazoa; phylum Chordata; class Amphibia; order Anura; family Ranidae; genus Rana; species Rana kukunoris. The sequence goes on from CM056053.1 coordinate 475,678,790, forward strand.
CTGACTGGACGTCATATGACGTCCTCGGGATATTAAGCCGCTGCGCGCCCCCGGGGGCGCACATAGTGGCAATCGTTGTTGCAGGGTGTCAGTCTGACACCCCGCAACACCGATCTAGAACGGAGACACTTTACCACGTGATCAGCCGTGTCTAATCACGGCTGATCACGATGTAAACAGGAAAAGCGGGTAATCGGCTTTTCCTCACTCCTCACGGTAATTGGCTTTTCCTCACTTATCAGTGCAGCCCCCCGAGGATGCCCACAATGGACCACCAGGGATGACGCTAGACCACCAGGGATGCCCACCACAGGTATGCCACCCTAGACCACCAGGGATAACAATGACAAATAATGGATGCCAATCAGTGCCCACAATGGATGCCAATCAGTGCCCACAATGGGCATCACTGATTGGCAGGCATTATTGTTTGGCACTGATTGGCATCCATTAGTACAACACATACATTAGTACATTAGTGCCACCTATCAGTGCCCATCCATGCCGCCTATCAGTGCCCATCCATGCCGCCTATCAGAGCCCATCCGTGTCGCCTATCTGTGCCCATCCATGCCGCCTATTCATGCCCATCCATGCCGCCTTTCAGTGCCGCATATTAGTGCCCATCAATGCCACCACATCAGTGCCACCTCATCATTGCCCATCAGTGCTGCCTTATCAGTGCCCGTCAGTGCAGTACCATCAGTGCCCATCAGTGAAGGAGAAAACAATCTTATTTACAATGTTTTATAACTGAAACAAAAAAAATATATTTTTTTCCAAATTTTCGGTCATTTTTAAAAAAAAATTGCAGAAAATAAAAATCCCAGAGGTGATCAAATACCACCAAAAGAAAACTCTATTTGTGGGAACGAAATGATAAAAATGTTGTTTGGGTACAGTGTAGCGTGACTGCGCAATTGGCATTCAAAGTGCAACAGCCTTGAAAGCTAAAAATTGGTCTGGGAGGGAAGGTGTATAAGTGCCCGGTATGGAAGGAGTTAAACTCTGATCTAGATTGTTTAGTGCAAAACAGGGTCTCTGTCTCAGCTGGGCTGTGCTGTGGGTCATTCTGTTGTACTGGGGTGTTCTTCCAGCCCCGGTGCTGCAGGTGGCAGCAGTGGAGTCAAGGTTTGGGTGCTCTTCCCTAGCAGCCAATCATGAGGGTTTGACCTCGCTGTGCATGCTGGGGAGGGGTATTTATGAGACAGACATCATTGGTTCTGGGTCTTTTTCTTAAAGTGTGGCACCTACCCTTAGGGTGACCACATCACAGCGACCCGGCGTTATGGCCTACCTGGCATGGGGCGTGCGTGCCAAGCGGTGTTCCTGGACCATGTTGGCCCGGAGCATCTGAACAGCGACGGGGACCCAGTGAGTGACTGGGTTCCCACCTTTGAGGATCCCAAGCTGTACTTGCTGTTCAGTGGGGAGTCCGTCTGAGGAGCGCCATTGAGAGGCTGACGGTCCAAAAGGGCCTCGACAAACCACCCGGGATCAAGGTAGCCGGACACTGAAGGATTGATCACCTGTCAGTCAGTACCTGGGCGACAAGTTAAAGGAGATCCAGACGTAACTCATCTAAAGAGGGATATCTCCGTAAATACAAATCAGAGAGGGCCTGTGGCAGAGGTATCTTTCTGAAGTTTACCAGGGAGGGTCTGTGGCAGAGACTTTATCCTACAATTGTCTGAGTGATACTCCGGCTGCCAGGTCAGTGAGAGTGGCCTGTCCTGGTACACTAAACCCACTCACATAGGAGTGGCGCAGAGAAGTGTTATGCTTGGGAGCAGGAATGTTTCCTATTATCACGCCTGGACCTGCTGTTCTCCTTTCTTCTTCTACTGTACTTTCCTCACCACAAGTTTATTGTTTTTACCCGGCTGGGTAATAAAGAGCACAGCAAAGAGCACCTGTTGTGGACATTCCTTTACTTCTACCTAATGCAATACGCATCATTCACCCCAGGAATTCGGGGGAGCCACGAGGTAAATGTGCCACGGTGCCACCCAAAACAACCAGCAGCTCCTCCGGGGTTAGTGCTACATACATAATGTGTAGCATCCACGTTATGTGTTGGGCTTCATGTCCTGTACATGTACAACCAACCATGCAGTGGGGGACTCATTCCTTCCTAGAATAGGCTGCTTAGACCCCCCCCCCCCCAGGTACTATGAGCCTGAGTTCCTTCCCCGAGGGGTGCCAAGTGGTTCGTCAACATTTAGTGGCAGCGATGGGACGCTTCCTACAGTCTAGGACATCCAAGCCAACACCGGATCTGAGGTCCGGTTAGCAGAAGAGGAGAGGTACAGATACCAGCCACCATGGAAGAGGAATTCGTATGAAGGCTGCGAGAGATGCAGGTGCACCATAGGGCCAGTGCCAATCCTGCTGGGATTGTGGGACTCTGCAGGTCTGTCCCGGGCACCTTCACTCTGGGACAATACAGTGTCCCGGAATGAAACTGACACATGGTCCCACCATGAACTCCTCAGAGCTTAAGAAGTGACACCCCCCCAAACTAGTGAAGAACTACAGGTCCCAGCATGGATATGTGAAATCTATGGGGTCACATCCTTAGATCTCATGGGTTCATGCTGGGAGTTTCAAAATGAAATGGGGGGGGGGGTCACATCTTTAGATTCCATCGGTGTAGCTGGCCAGCTAGAATCTGTCCTGGGTCGCTAATATAACCTACATGTATATACAGCTAAACCTGCTAAGAACCTAAATGTAGTGCACATGTGTATATGTGAGAGACAAAAGCAGAGTTATTCACTGTGATTTTATTCTTGGATGTCATATAACAGTTGTATATTGTGTTCACAGAAGCAAAAGAAAAAATATGCCTTTAAGAATCATTTATTTATATGACAGAAGAGGTAAGCAATAACACAGTAGAATTCATGCCAGAAAGCATAGAGTTAAGCTTTTGTGACTCATCAGAAGCCTTGGCCAATCACAGCAAATCTCACATTGAGCAAGAGTCTTGACCTATCACAGCCAGCTTTGCATCCATGCTGTCTGGAAAGTTCCCAGCACATGTGCTGCAAAATCTTTTCCAGCACAGACAGAGAGCAGAGCAGACACACAAACCAGAGTTCAGTTTTTTGGAAGCAAAGGGGCCAAATAGGTATGTCACACAGTTATATATATGTTCCTATTAGGGTTGTCCCGATACCACTTTTTTAGGACCGAGTACAAGTACCGATACTTTTTTTCAAGTAGTCGCCGATACCGAATACTGATACTTTTTTTAAATGTATCCCCAAATGCAGCCATGTCCCCCACATACTGCAGCCATGTCCCCCCCACATAAGTAGCATTGTCCCCCACATATTGCAGACATGTCCCCCACATATTGCAGACATGTCCCCCACATATTGCAGACACGTCCACCCACATATTGCAGCCATGTATGTCCCCCACATATTGCCAGCCATGTCCCCCCACATATTGCAGCCATGTCCCCCCCACATATTGCAGACATGTCCCCCCCACATATTGCAGCATGTCCCCCCCATATTGCAGCCATCTCCCCCCCCCACATATGTAGCCATGTCCCCCCCCCCCACATATGTAGCCATGTCCTGTCCACATATGTAGCCATGTCCCCCCACATATGTAGCCATGTCCTGTCCCCACATATGTAGCCATGTCCTGTCCCCACATATGTAGCCATGTCCCCCCCCACATATGTAGCCATGTCCTGTCCCCCATACCTGATGTGCTGCAAAGCCGCCGCTGCTGCCGTTAATCCTGGTGCATGACAACGGCGAGCATTACAAGCTTTCGCTTGTATACTTGTAAAGCCCGCGCTGCCATGTATAGACACTCCCCCTCTCGTGATTGGACGGATCCGTCCAATCACGAGAGGGGGAGTGTCTATACATGGCGGTGCCGGCTTTACAAGTATACAAGCGAAAGCTTGTAATGCTCGCCACTGTCATGCACCGGGATTAACGGCGGTATGCGACGGCGGTAGCGGCGGGGGGGGGGGGGTGAATATTCTATTTCAGTATCGGGGGGATTTGCGGGAGTATTTGCGCAAATATTGTGCAAATACTCGGTATCGGTCCGGATACCGAGTATAGTATCGGTATTGGGACAACCCTAGTTCCTATTGTAAATAATGTGATTAGAACTGTATACTGAACTCGTTGTGTGTTCACTTGTAGTTCCACCGAACTAATTCACAAACTGAATCCACCTCACAAACCCTGCAAACCTAAAAAACTCACCTAACCGAACTAAACCAAACCAAGTTGCAAACCACAGAGTTATACCTTTCAGAGAAATCAGAGAATGCTTTAATAACTTACAGAGAGAGAGAGAGAGAGAGAGTATAAATACTAAAGAAAGAAATATATCCACCATTTTATGTTAAATGACAAGATTGAATATTTGAAGCACCATTTTCTGTTATACTTTATTCATCACGTGTGTTTTTGTACATGGACTGTCTGCTGCAAAGCAGCAGCATTTTATATGAAGAAAAGTGAAGTTATTAAAGAAGTTATTTTAAGCATTTGGTGTGCTCTTTAAACCTACTGCTTCCATAGAACGGCGCTAGAGAAATTTCAGAGTAATAGACAGTCTTGTTGGATTGAAAAGTCAGAGATATCACAATTCTTCTAATGCCACAGTGTATAAGGCACTTCATAGTGCTGCGCCTGCCACACTTGGTTCATGCTGGGATTGGTAGTCCTTTACTTTAGAGGGGTGGGGGTGACCTCCCCAAAGTTAAGGACTACAGGTCCCAGCATGAACCCCCCCCCCCAGAGCTGAAGATGTGAGACCCCCTGCCCCCAAATAGTGAAGAACTACAGGTCCCAGCATAAACCTGTGAAAACTATGGGATCACACCCTTAGATCTTAGGGGGTTCATGCTGGGTGTTGTAGTCCTTGAAATTGGGGGGTCACATCTTAAGATATTAGGAGTTCATGCTGGGACTTGTAGTCCTTCACTTTTAGGGGGGATGTGACCCCCCCACCCCAACTAGTGAACTACAGGTCCCAGGATGAACCAGTGAAAACTATGGGGGGGGGTCACAATTTATTTTTATAAAATGTTATCTTTTTTTAGGAAGGGGGGTGTCCCTGAATGGCAGTTTGGAAATGTGGTCACCCTACCACCGTGCCGTTCGATGAGAATACTGCTCCGGTACTTGCTTCAGCTACTCACTGTGGTCCCTGGTAATAAGATGGGTGGTCCTTTGTTGCAACAGCTTCCCTTCTACCTCCGACCACGACAGGTTCTCTGGCCGGCAGAACCATCACTTCTGTTTGGACTGCAAGCCCCAACCCTGCACTGCTCTCTCTTGCTTCTGGATAGGTCCTCAGACAGCCTAGCAGCCCGATACAACACAATACAAGTCCACCCAGACAGCTGTCCAGGTGGCACAGAACACCGATCACCTGACTCCACCCGAATATATAGGTGCTCCCAGCAGGCCAAGGGACCCAAGAAAACCCCTGCTCATTGGCTGACATACCCCATAACCTGGGTGATAAAAAAAACTTTTTTTGAAAATTTATATAATTTTCACAGGGTCCTTGCCTTCTCTGGTTGGTGTGTTTCCTTTTCCAGTCCGCCTGGCTCCCTCCCATCCTTCCCGGTCCTGCCCGCCTCTGGTCGGCTTCCATCTCTACTTTCCCTTCTTACTTCCCTCCCCCTTGCCGAACCCCCACCCCCTGTTCCTTGACTGAGCACGGGGTCACAGGTTGTGGCCTCTCGTAGGCCTGGGAGTGGCACTCTTTTTTGCTCTGCATTTTGGTCCATTATTCCATATGGCCATTTCCCTCTCCCGTCTGGACCCCAAAGAGGGTTTGCCCCTGGCAGCGTGGTTTACTGGCTGACCGGGGGTTCCGGTTTTCTGACATATACCTTGGTAAGTATTTTACAACCATTTTCAATGATGACTACATGCACATGTGAGGATCATGCACACGTATATGTGATACACATGTATGTGGGTGCAGGGCCGATCCTAGGCAGGGTGCACAGGGTACATTACACCCAGGCGCCTGCAGAGGTGGGGGCGCCGAACATCTAACAGACTCTCTAACAGAAGCCCTCTCTGTGTCCATCAGAGAGGCCCCCCCTCCAGGTCCCAATAAAGTACTCTGCTTCTCTTCCTGTATTTTGTTTATTGTTAAGAGATCATGTAAGGATCCCAGGGTAATGAAGACTTTGTGGGGGAGCATCTCTGTGGTTGAGTCATTGCCATAGAAACATTTGTAAAGGGGAGGAGTTAATAAAATGACGACGCCCATTTGGGGTGCCACAAATTCTTCTGCACCCAGGCTCCTGTGACCCGAGGATCGGCCCTGTGTGGGTGTGCATGTTCCTCCCCCTGTTGGTTGCTGTAACTGGAGGGCCCGTGGGACCCAGAAGCTCGTACAAAGTATGAGCCAGAACATAATGGACATTCAGAATATCTTGAAATATTACTGTTTGTTGATCTGAACCCAACAGGTCAATTGAAAGAGTAACTCATTCAATGTGGGAGCATAGACTGTTAGGGGTTAATATCGTCTGCTACTGTGATGTAAATGAACCTTAGTCTAGCTCCTACAAACCTTTCATTGTGTTATGCTAATTGACACTGTATTGTGTGAACGTTCTATTGATGATAGATGTGTGTTGTGAGTTAGCACAGTCTAAAGGTCAGATGTCTGACTAAAAGATGTGTATTGAGGGGGGCTCGTTAGGAACCATTGTATGATGTTGTGGGTGGAGTGTGACATTGTCCATTTGATTACTGCAGTATTCTTTTTAGTGTATATAAGAGCCTGCCTTCTCAATAAAGATTGTCTATTTGTTTTGAACCAAAAAATAGAGCTGTGTGTCTCGTTTCTGGGGGAAATCCATATGGGTCGCGTTCGCCGGATTGTGGAGTGTCGATAAGCTGTCTTGGGTTCGGAATAAAATATCTTAAACGGCGTTAACCCCTGTCCCATTTGGGGTTCTGTTACAGTTGCTTTGTAACAATCTTCATTGATATACATGTGTTTATTTTATAGAATCTATGTTCGCGCAAAAACTGTTTTCCCCCTGAAGAAGACCGCTACTATTATTACTAAAGTCGAAACGCGTTGAGACTTTTTGCGCCCATAGTGAAACTTATACAGTACTGTTTAACTCTACGTTGGTTGTTCCCACAATTGTGTACCAGTTTTATTGATGTTCCTTGAAGCTCATGTCCTGAGTTTTTTAGATGGTGTTCACCATTGTATATGTTTATTTATACTCCATTTAATAAAAATTATACTTTTTAACAAATTCTATCTTCATCATTTATCATTTTCATTCATTGCTGCAATACAAAGCCCCTAGGGGTAATTTTTCCCTTTTCCTATACCAATAACCTGACCTTGGGTTGCCCTTCTCATATCTAGCACCACCAAGGACCTGGCCACCTAGTGGTAGAAGAGAAAAGTGCAATAAGGCCAAACTTAGGGAGAAATCGATAGATCTCTGTAACGGAACCCCAAATAGGACAGGGGTTATAGCCGTTTAAAATATTCCATTCCAAACCCAAGACAGCTATCGACACTCCACAATCCAGTGAACACGACCCATACGGATTCCCCCCAGAAACGAGACACAGCTCTGTTCTCTGGTTCAAAACAAATAGACTCTTTAATGAGAAAATCAGGCTTTTTATCTACCGTTAGTAACCATAATGAACAATGACTCAACTCCACCGCCAACATGATACAAGAAGCCCCAATACACATCTTTTTTGGTAGACTTTCTGGCACCAGGTCAGACATAATTTACATGAGCTAATTAACTAATCATTTACCCAGACAAGATGACTCCGAGATATGACCTTTCAAGATAAACATCCCGGCTCCTCTCGCCTGCTATACAATACACATTCCTTTAGTAGACATAATTTACATGAGCTAATTAACTACAGCTGATAAGTCAGACATCTGACCTTTGGACTGTCTGTTAACTCACAATACACATTTATCATCAATAGATTCTCACACAATACCGGGTCAATTAGCACAACACAATGACAGGTTCTTAGGAGCCATCCTAATATCCATTTACATCACGACAGACACAGGGGTTAAAGCCGTTTAAAATATGTTATTCGGAACACAAGACAGCTATCGACACTCCACAACACGACCCATATGAATTCCCCAGAAACGAGACACCGCTCTGTTTGAGGTTCAAAACAAATAGACTCTTTAATGAGAAAATCAGGCTTCTTATATACAGTTAGTAACCACAATGAACAATAACTCAACTCCACCACCAACATGACACAGCCCCAGTAGACTTTCTGGCACCAGGTCTGACATAATTTACATGAGCTAATTAACTAATCATTTACCCAGACAAGGTGACTCTGAGACAAGACCTTTCAAGATAGACATCCCGACTCCTCTCACCTGCTATACATGATGATTTTAGACATAAGAGTCATCGGTGAAGCTGAAACAGGAGTATCTCATACTTTTCAAGAGCCTCTGGCTCCCACGGGCCATTCCGTTACAATCTCTAACAATTGACCAGGTTAACTACTCCTGGCAAGTAAATTTGTAAGGGGCTCCCTGTCTAAACTCCAGGGTGCTACACATACTAGCACATTATGACATTGCCTTGCAGGGAATTTTTTGATTCTTTTTTTCTCAACAACTGCGGTTTACGACCACTTCAAAGACATTTTTTCAAGAATGTTTTAGTCCTGTATGTAACATAATGCCGTGGTTCCCACAGAAATTCAGTAATAACCGTTTGCATTTATAGGCTTTCCCAGTGACACCGCTCTGTACGATGTAGGACTCCACCATTATTTATTATGCAGAACTTTCCTGTTTTCTCCAGTTTTATGGCTCTGCGGTGTCTATTCAGCATTTTATTTTTTTAACCATGCAGTATTGTTGGGTGCTGTTGCAGCTTCTGTCCTCCAGGTGGCAATAAAACCCTTCATAAAGGAGACCCCCCCCACTTCCAACCTTCTTGGCCATGCCTTCAGCAGTTTGAAATAAATTCCAGGAAACCATAAAAATCTGTATCCAGACCTCAGAACACAAAACACATCCTGATCACAAAGGTCGGAGGGCCTTGGCTGAGAGCCCTGAAATACCAATCAGTTGTGCAAGACCAAAGAGCCGCGCGATCAGAACATCGCCCCCCCCCCGGGCTCCGCTCCTAATTACAGTCATTATAGAAAGTTTGAACGTCTAAGCATCCCAAAAATAGGAGTACTGAGAGAGATGGGATGACGGGACCTCCTCCCATGCTTGTCTCCAGGATTTCTCCAGAGCCTCTCCCATCTTCTGGAACTCACTACCTCAACCTCTCCGGCTATCCCCCTACTCTAGCTGCCTTCAGGCGATCCCTGAAAACTCATCTCTTCAGGGAAGCCTATCACGTCTCCAACAAACCTTTTACCACTTCCATCAGTTCATTTCCTACAGTTACGACCTTTTGTACCACCCTCCCCCACCCTATTAGATTGTAAGCTCTTCTGAGCAGGGCCCTCTTGTGTTTTATTGTATTGTAACTGTATTGTCTCCCTTTTATATTGTAAAGCGATGCGTAAACTGTAGGCGCTATATAAATCCTGTATAATAATGGGATGGCCATTGGTAAAGCTGAACACTAGGTGGTGATATAGATACTTCATTAGTGCGGTTCTCTAATCAATAAATATCTATCACCTACAGTAGGGATGAGCTTCGAGTTCGAGTAGAACTCATGTTCGACTCAAACATTGCCTGGTCGCCGAACAGCGAACTATTCGGGGTGTTCGCGGCAAGTTTGTGTGAACTTTAGAACCCTGTGAAAGTCTATGGGACTTGAACGTTTGAAATCTAAAGTGCTAATTTTAAAGGCTAATATGCAAGTTATTGTAATAAAAAGTGTTTGGGGACCCGGGTCCTGCCCCAGGGGACAGGTATCAATTCAAAAAAAAAGTAAAACAATAAAAGTGAAATATTTCTTTAAATTTCGTACCTGGGGGGGGGGGGGGGGGGGGGGGGTGTATAGCATGCCTGTAAAGTAGCGCTTGTTTCCCGTGCTTAGAACTGTCCCTGCACAAAGTGTCATTTCTGAAGGGAAAAAAGTAATTTAACCACTTCCATACCAGGCACTTACGCACCTTCCCGCCCAAGCCAATTTTCAGCTTTCAGCACTGTCGCAATTTGAATGACAATTGCGCGGTCATGCTACACTGCACCCAAACAAAATTGGCGTCCTTTTTTCCCCACAAATAGAGCTTTCTTTTGGTGGTATTTGATCACCTCTGCGATTTTTTTTTTGCGCAACAACTAAAAATAGAGCGACAATTTTGAAAAAAAAATAAAGTTTTTATTTTTTTCTGTTAATTTTTTTGTAAATGAGTATGTTTTCTCTTTCAATTATGGGCACTGATATGGTGGCACTGATGGGCACCGATGAGGTGGCACTGATGGGCACTGATGAGGTAGTTCTGATGGGCGCCAATTAGGTAGCACTGATGGGCACTGATAGGCGGCGCTGGTTTTTTTTGTTCTTTTATTTATTTATTTTTTTAGTACCCTGGTGGTCTAGTGTGGGCACTCCCTGGTGGTCCGTGTGGCGATCCGAGGGGGGGCTGCGCTGATAAACAATCAGCGCGAACCCCCCCTGTCAGGAGAGCCGCTGATTGGCTCTCCTCTACACGCGTCTGTCAGACGCGAGTGAGGAAGAGCCGTCGGCGGCTCTTCCTGTTTACATCGTGATCAGCCGTGATTGGACACGGCTGATCACGTGGTAACGAGGCTCCGCCGGAGACTCGTTACCGAGATCGGAGGTGCAGGGTGTCAGACTGACACCCCGCATCACCGATCGCCGCGCTGCGCGCCCCCACGGGGCGCGCGCGGCATTGAAATCGTGCTAGCCGTTTGAGAACGGCCAGTCACGATTTCATAACCACTTCCCGGCCGTAAATCTGTTATTGGCCGGGCGGGAAGTGGTTAAGGACCGCCTACTGCACATATACGGGAGAATGGCCGCTGGGCACATCAACGTATAATACGTTGATTTTAGTACCCAGCCGTGGGTCATGGGCGCGCGCCCGCGGCGCGCTCCCCCGTGAAGCTCCAGGACCGCGGGACTCGCGGACCGATCTGTGGCCGCCGTCCCTGGAGCTGAAGAACGGGGAGAGCCGTGTGTACACACGGCTTCCCCGTGCTTCTCTGTGGCCGCAGCATCGATCGCGTCATCCCTGTTATAGGGGGACGCGATCGATGACGTCACACCTACAGCCACACCCCCCTACAGTTGTAAACACACACACAGGGAACACTCAAAGTCACAGCGCCCCCTTGTGGTTAACTCCCAAACTGCAACTGTCATTTTCACAGTAAACAATGCAATTTAAATGCATTTTTTGCTGTGAAAATGACAATTGTCCCAAAAATGTGTCAAAAGTGTCCGAAGTGTCCGCCATAATGTCGCAGTCACGAAAAAAATCGCTGATCGCCGCTATTAGTAGTAAAAAAAAAAAAATATATAAAAATGCAATAAAACTATCCCTTATTTTGTAAACGCTATAAATTTTGCGAAAACCAACCGATAAACGCTTATTGTGATTTTTTTTACCAAAAATAGGTAGAAGAATACGTATCGGCCTAAACTGAGGAAAAAAAATGTTTTTTTTATATATTTTTGGGGGATATTTATTATAGCAAAAAGTAAAAAATATTGATTTTTTTTCAAAATTATCGCTCTATTTTTGTTTATAGCGCAAAAAATAAAAACCGCAGAGGTGATCAAATACCACCAAAAGAAAGCTCTATTTGTGGGGAAAAAAGGACGCCAATTTTGTTTGGGAGCCACGTCGCACGACCGCGCATTTGTCAGTTAAAACGATGCAGTGCCGAACCGCAAAAAGGGGCAAGGTCCTTTACCTGCATTTTGGTCCGGGGCTTAGGTGGTTAAAATCACTCGCGGCTATAAAGTCATTCATAAAAAAAATGTGTGGGGGTCCACCGCATTTTTTTTTTTAAATTTGGGGTGGAGTTCCCCTTAAAATCCAGACCTGACCTGAAGGGTCTGGAATGGATATTTGGGGGGAACCCCCACATAATTTTTTTTTTAATTTGACGCAGGGATCCCTTTAATATCCATACCAGACCCGAAGGTGAGTGATTTTAAATGACTTTTTTCCTTCATAAATTACATTTTGTGCAGGGACAGTTCTAAGTACGGGAAACAAGCGCTACTTTACAGGCATACTATACACCCCCCTAGGTACAAAATTTAAAGCAATATTTCAATTTTATTGTTTCACTTTAAGCATTATTAAAATCACTGCTCCTGAAAAAATGTCCGTTTTATAAAACTTTTTTTGCATTGATACATGTTGCCTGGGGCAGGACCCGGGTCCCCAAACACTCCCCTGGGGCAGGACCCGGGTCCCCAAACACTCCCCTGGGGCAGGACCCGGGTCCCCAAACACTCCCCTGGGGCAGGACCCGGGTCCCCAAACACTCCCCTGGGGCAGGACCCGGGTCCCCAAACACTTTTTAGGACAATAACTTGCACATTAGCCTTTAAAATTAGCACTTTAGATTTCAAACGTTCGAGTCCCATAGACTTTAACAGGGTTCTAAAGTTCACACAAACTTTTAGTCTGTTCGCAGGTTCTGGTGCGAACCGAACCCAGGGGTGTTCAGCTCATCCCTAGTCTACAGTATCTCACAAAAGTAAGTACACCCCTCACATTTCTGTAAATCTTTTCTTGTAACTTTTCATGTGACAACACTGCAGCAATGACACTTTGCTACAATGTTGTGTAGTGAGTGTACAGCTTGTATAACAGGGTACATTTTCCGTCCCCTCAAAATAACTCAACACACAGCCATTAATGTCCAACAAAAGTGAGTACACCCCTAAGTGAAAATGTCCAAATTGGGCCCAAAGTGTCAATATTTTGTGTGGCCGCCATTATTTTCCAGCACTGCCTTAACCCTCTTGGGCACGGAGGTCACCAGAGCTTCACAGGTTGTCACTGGAGTCCTCTTTCCCTCCTCCATGATGACGTCACAGAGCTGGTGGATGTTGGAGACCTTGCGCTCCTCCACCTTCCGTCTGAGCATGTCCCACAGATGATCAATAGGGTTTAGGTCTGGAGACATGCTTGGCCAGTCCATCACCTATACCCTCAGCTTCTTTTAGCAAAGCAGTGGTCATCTTGGAGGTGTGTTTGAGGTCGTTATCATGTTGGAATACCACCCTGCGGCCCAGTCTCTGAAGGGAGGGGATCATGCTCTGCTTCAGTATGTCACAGTACATGTCGGCATTCATGGTTCCCTCAATGATCTGTAGCTCCCCAGTGCCCGCAGCACTCATGCAGCCCCAGACCATGACACTCCCACCACCATGCCTGACTGTAGACACACTTGTCTTTGTCCTCCTCACCTGGTTGCCGCCACACACGCCTGACACCATCTGACACCAAATAAGTTTATCTCGGTCTCATCAGACCACAGGACAGGGTTCCAGTAATCCATGTCCTTAGTCTGCGTGTCTTCAGCAAACTGTTTGCATTCTTTCTTGTGCATCATCTTTAGAAGAGGCTTCCTTCTGGGACATGCAGACCAATTTGATGCAGTGTGCGGAGTATGGTCTGAGCACTGACAGGCTGACCCCTCCCCCACCCCTTCACCCTGTGCAGCAATGCTGGCATCACTCATACGTCTATTTCCCAAAGGCAACCTCTGGATATGACGCTGAGCACGTGACCTCAATTCAATACTTTACAATCAGCTGCAGCAAACTGTTTTTTTTTTCTTTTTAGGATAAAGGTTTTACATCAATAAATAAATGCTGATCACTGTAAACACCCCTTGTCAGTGGTAAATGGTTGGCATCGTTCCTGTAACTGATACATTCTTCTGGAGAGCTTGTTCTTTTGGGGGGGGAAAACAACAGACTTGCTGGCTGGATCTGCAGATGTAAAAAGAAAGCCTTAAAAAAAGGAAAACGAATGCAGCCGTCACATTTTAGAATTGATGATCTGCAATATAATAAATGTTTTCTTTTGGGTTTATCATCGCTTAAAGATTGAGATTTGTTTCTGGCCGAGGATAACGCTGACCCTTTTCCCAGCAAATGGTGTACACACGACCAATCCCCCTCCCCTCCCCCCACCTGATATTTCTGTAAAATTACTGGAAAATCTGAGAATTCCGAAAGAAGAGAAAAATATTTTTCCCTGTGAAGGCTGCAGAGTGATGGAGAGCCGATCCAGCATTTCAGATCCGCCCAAAAACAGCCGCTTCCAAGATCCGCTGCCCGCAAACAGCGGCCGAGCGGGCACCCGGGGGGCGAGCCAAGAATGCCAGGAATTTCCCCGGCTGCCCAGATACAGTGAATCATTCATCCCGGGATGGCACTTCAGTTCGATTTTATTATATAAAAAATTCCCTATACACAGAGCTGGGGGCATACAATGTATCCAATCAATGAATGTGTTCATTCTATAGGATCATGCAGGTGGATTCTGATTGGCTGGAATGGTACCAGTGTTCTGCTCTGCTATAGGTTTACATCTACGCTCTGCTGCGGCGTGGTCCTAAGCACCGTGACCGTGCCCGCAGGACCCGATCGCCGCCGGTGTCCCGAGATCGGTCACAGGAGCTGAAGAACGGGGAGAGGTGAGTGTAAACAAACCTTCCCCGTTCTTCTCTGTGGCAGTGACACTGATCGCCTGTTCCCTGATATAGGGAACGACGATCAGTGACGTCACACGTCCAGCCCCGCCCCCCTACAGTAAGAGTCACTCCCTTAGGGCACACTTAACCCCTTAGCGACCCCTAGACGTTAACCCCTTCACTGCCATTGTCATTTTCACAGTAATCAGTGCATTTTTATAGCACTTTTCGCTGTGAAAATGACAATGGTCCCAAAAATGTGTCAAAAGTGTCCGATGTGTCCGCCATAATGTCGCAGTCATGAAAAAAAAAATCACTGCCATTAGTAGTAAAAAAAAAAATATTGATAAAAATGCCATAAGACTATCCCCTATTTTGTAAACGCTATAAATTTTGCGCAAACCAATCGCTTATTGCGATTTTTTTTTTTTAACTGAAAATAGGTAGAAGAATACGTATCGGTCTAAACTGAGGAAAAAAATGTTTTTTTTTTTATATATCTTTTTTGGGGGATATTTATTATAGCAAAAAGTTAAAAATATAATTTTTTTTCAAAATTGTCGCTTTATTTTTGTTTATAGCGCAAAAAATAAAAACCGCAGAGGTGATCAAATACCACCAAAAGAAAGCTCTATTTGTGGGGAAAAAAGGACGCCAATTTTGTTTGGGAGCCACGTCGCACGGCCGCGCAATTGTCAGTTAAAGCGACGCAGTGCCGAATCGCAAAAAGGGGCCTGGTCCTTTACCTGCATAATGGTCCGGGGCTGAAGCGGTTAAATTACTCCTTCTGTTTATCTATGTGTGGACTTTTCTATTGTACACCCTTATTTGTATTAACACAGTGTTCACAAACTTTGATATATTTATTGATTAATATTTTTTTCACATATTTACTGGCGGCACTATATGTATTAATGTTTAATTTCTTTTGTAGCACAACACGGCGGGTTTTCGTATTTAGGAATGAAGTGGCGCGGCCCTTCCCCCGCCGGTTCTGGGCATCTTCCTTCCTCCCGATTCCCTGCGGAGCCACTGCCAGGGTGAGTCACGTGGATTATATGGAGGCGATCCGCCCAAGATCTGGGAGAGTCCGCCATTCCCGGGATAGCGAGGGATGAAATGTTCCTTGGGCATAACCTTCTACGGAAAACCCCCCCCAAAAAAAGCCAAAAAACAAAAATAAAACAAAAGTAGCCTCCAACATAAGCGTGCTGCAAGGATAACCAACCTCTACAGGCGCAGTACATAAATATGCAGGTAGGTGGCAACAGAGCAACACCGTCTCTATCCTTGGGACGTCGTCCAGCTAAGGCTCCTGGCTATACATAAAGCTGCCAAAAAAAAAAAAAAAAACAGAAACCCACCTTTGCGGCAGATGCAGCCTTTCTATTTCCATATGTGGAAGATCTTTAAAAAAAAAAAAATAAGTAAAATGTCTACTATTATCTTTATATCTAAACAGTTTGCCTATAATGAACATAAAAGAGATGTGACTTGAGAGAAATAAAGAGAGATTTTTTTTTAAAAGGGTGGTTGCCATCTGGGGCCCTGGGGACCCCTGGGCCCTTTAATAAAAAAGAAATACAAAAATATATATATATAAAAAAGAAATAAACATTTATAAAAAAAGTTCTGATGGTTGTATGGCCTGATGGGTGTCCAGGTCTGGTAGGTGTATGGTCTTGTGGGTGCCCAGGTCTGGTGGATGTATGGCCTGATGGGTGGCCAGCTCTGGTGCATGTATGGCCTGGCAGGTGCCCAGGTCTGGTGGTTGTATGGCCTGATGGGTGTACAGGTCTGGGGTATGTATGGCCTCCTGGCGGGTGCCCAGGTCCTGTGGGTGTACGGTCTCCTCTATGGATGAGCTCATCCTAGGGAAGTCTATGTGATTTATTATACATTCTGATTTGGGCCCTTGTATTCCATCATTATAGTCTGGTGGCTGTCCAGGTCTGGTGAGTTTATGACCTGGTGGTTGCCCAGATCTGGTGGGTGTATGGCCTGGTGGGTGCCCAGTTCTGGTGGGTGTATGGCCTGGTGGGTGCCCAGTTCTGGTGGGTGTATGGCCTGGTGGGCGCCCAGGTCTGGTGAGTTTATGACCTGGTGGTTGCCCAGGTCTGGTGGGTGTTTGGTCTTATGGGTGCCCGGGTCTGGTGGATGCATGGTCTGGTGGGTGCCCAGGTCAGTTTCATTCCGGGACACTGTATTATCCTGGAATGAAGGTGCCCGGGACAGACCTGCAAAATGCGGGACTGTCCCGGGCAATCCTGTAAAGAATGAAATATGGAAACTGCTGTTGCTGAGCCCTTCTGCCACGTTGATCCTCTTGCTTTAATACTGAAGTCCCTGGATTAAAACAGGCATGCAGTCAGCAAAGTCAGAATCTCAGATCTTGATAGTTATTCTAAATCAGTGCTTTAAAAACTACAGAAGCCAGAAGACCCACATCATGACAGCCAGGAGACTAGCATTTTCAGGAGCAGGCAATAGTAATCCTTTATTTTTTCTTTTTACTAAAGTGCCCAGAGGTCCCCAGGGCCCCGGATGGCTACCCCCCTTGTTTTATATATATTTTTCTTTATTTCTTCTTTTTTATGTAAAGGCCCCCCCCCCCCCCCCTGCTTCTCAATTTCAAGCGGCAGCACCCCCAAGCACCCTCCAAGATGGGCACCCTCCAAGCCATACACCCACCATGCCTTGGCAACCACCAGACCATACACCCACCAGACAATAGGCATGTGCATTTCGTTTCGTTCCGAATCGAAATTCGGACCAATTTTCCATTATTCGGACATTCGGATGCATACGAATTTCCGAATTGCTATAATAACGAAAAAATTTCGACCGTTTTCGGAATTCGTTCATTTTCGACCGAATTTCGAAAAAAAAGGGTCAATCGAATTTTTTTTTCGAATTCCGAATCGAATACCCGCGGACTAAATTCGATCGGAATTCGAAAGAAAAAAAAAAAAAAAATATTTTCGAATTTAATTCGAAAAAAATTCTATTACAAAAGAGACTATTTGTTTTCTAATCTGGTTGAAATATTTTCGATTTCGACCGATTTTTTTCGAAATTCGGTCGAAAACGAACGAATTCGAAAAACGGTCGAAATATTTTCGATTTCGACCGTATTTTTCGAAATTCGGTCGAAAACGAACGAATTCCGAAAACGAATTCAACACATGTAACGAACCTAACTTAACAAAATTTATTAAATGACGAATTGAAACGAAACGAAACGAAACGAATTTTTCACTTTTGCACATGCCTACCAGACAATATATCCACCAGACAATGCATCCACCAGACCTAGGCACCCCGACATGGGCAGATTGCAATAATGGCTGCACAGTCATTTTTAACACTGGGACTATATAAGATCCTGGAGGAGATCCCTGGATGTCTGGTAGCTGTTATCATGGCCAATCTAATTCAGTGAGGTACTGAGCAGTTTTTTTCTTCTTCTGGCCACACAGTGTGGAAGCATCTTGCACAGTGGCCTCGTGGCGATTTCCTGGGCATGTGGCTTGGCGTTCCTTCTTCTACACAAAGTATGACACATTTGCTCAGATTACCGTCGCCTCCGGGTGACTCATCACTTTCAGCCTCAGAAGTTTTTCCCACTATTTTGCGTAAAATCTTAAAATAGAAAATTCCAAAAGGAACAATCAAACGGTATACTGAGTATGAAAATGGAGATTGTGACACGGCCAGCCAGCTATAGAACTTCTACTCTTATGACATCTATACGCGTTTCGCCCTCTGATTGATGTGGGAGGCTCTTGAGGGTGGAGCCTTACCTGTGACTTGGCACAGAAATTGGGGAAGTTTGAGATCTGGCTGCCCTGAGCTGTGCAGGGAGAGTTCAGCACCACTTATTGTGCAAAGAAGGACTAGGTGACACCCCCGATGAAGCCCCATAAGAACAGCTACTGGACAGGGCCACCATTCACCCCTGTAGGGCCCTCCAGCTATTGCGGAACTACACATCCCATGTGTGACAGACTCATCCGGGACATCCTCGGACCCTCTTATGTCTAAAATCATCCTATGTCCACTAGGGGCATAGGATGACTGAGGAATGATATCTTGGACTGAGATGGGATTATTATGTAATTATTATCCACAATTTATTCCAGGATATCTGTAAAGAACTATTTACTGTTTATTTATTCTGAACTCAACGGGTTAATTGTAAGAGTGACTCATTCATAATGTTGGGACACATACTGTTAGATGACAATATCCCCAACTCCAGCCACCTGTCTGTTCTCTGTGCTAATTGACCCTGCTATTGTGTGAAGATGTCCTCTGTTTACACTTATGATAATGTGTATTGTATAGCAGGTGAGCGAGGAGACGTGACGTCTACCCTGAAAGGTCATATCTATGAGTCGCCTAGTCTGGGTAAATGATTAGTTAAGTAGCTCATGTTAATTTATGTTCTGGTTACCTCCTCTTTAAACTGTATATAAGGTTGTATTCTTGGTCCCTGGCTAGATTCACGTAGAGCGGCGTAGATTTGTGCGGGCTTAGCGTATCACGCCAACTTCCAGCCCACTTCCACCTCCTTCCACTTACGCCGGCTAACACCTACAAAATATAGGCTACGCCGGCGCAGAGTTGGGAGCATTTGCTTTGTGAATTCTATGCTTGCCTCTCTGCGCTGCGCCGGCGTAGCATAAAAGAGATATGCTACGGCGGCATAAATGTGTGCCGATGTCTCTTAATCCGGGCCTATATGGGTTTTTTCCCCAACACCCTAGAGAATAAAATGGCGGTCTTGCAATACTTCCTGTATTTGCGCAGCGGTCTTACAAGCGCACTTTTTTTGGTAAAAATACACTTTTGAATTTAAAAATAAGACAACGGTAAAGTCAGCCCAATTTTTTTTTTTATATTGTGAAAGATAATGTTACGCCGAGTAAATTGATACCCAACATGTCACCGTTAAAAATTGCGTCCGCTTGTGGAATGCTGACAAACTTTTACCCTTTAAAATCTCCATAGGCGACGTTTAAAAAAATTCTACAGGTTGCATGTTTTAAACACACCTGCCTCCGGATTGGCTCAGGTCAGACGGTTCTTTTAGGAGATGGTGAAGGAGGTGCAGTTATGGGTGGAGCCGTGGGTTAATGTACGAGTCCTCAGGTGTGGTACAGCCAGCAGTGGTCATAGTCTATGTGTCAGTAATGAGAAGGTGGTACTCCCAGCAGTTGACATAGTCTATGTGTTAGTAGTGAGAAGGTGGTACTCCCAGCAGTGGGCACAGTCTATGTGTCAGTAGTGAGAAGGTGGTACTCCCAGCAGAGGGTACGATCTCAGTGATAGTGTCATTCCAGTTCTACTCCCAGTAACAAGTTCTGTCCCTCTATAAGCACTGGGAAGCATCAGTCACATCTGGGAAGATTCTGCGCTCCTTGCTGTTTTCTTGGCAGGGGTCCCAGTGGGCGTTTTCTCCCCAGGCACTCCTCTTCCCCGGCAGCAGCTCGTGTACAGCTGGCACCTCTGTTCAGGATGTTCCCCCCGTATGAAGGACTCCTGGGTGACCCATCCTGGCTGCACCTCGCCTGGGTGTCCGTGTTGGTCCTGGGTACCGTCCTGGTGTGGATCCTCTTCCTGTCCTGCTCCCTGCCAAGAGGACAACCTCAGCTCCACTGCACAGGTACACCTCAAAGTGCCCCCTATACCTATACAATGCCCCCCATACCCAGAGAGTATGCCCTATACCCAGAAAGTGCCCCCTATACCTATACAGTGCCCCCTATACCCAGAGAGTATCCCCTATACCCAGAAAGTGCCCCCTATAAGCAGACAGTGCCCCCTATACCCAAAGAGTATCCTCTATACCCAGAAAGTGCCTCCCATACCCAGAAAGTGCCCCCTATTAGCAGACAGTGCCCCCTATACACAAGTGCCCCTTATACCTAGAAAGTGCCCCTTATACCTATACAGTGCCCCTTATACCTAGAAAGTGCCCCTATAAGCTGACAGTGCCCCCTATACCCAGAAAATGCCCCCTATAAGCAGACAGTGCCCCCTATACCCAGAGAGTGCCCCCTATAAGCAGACAGTGCCCCCTATACCCAAAGAGTGCCCCCATACCCAGAAAGTATCCCCCATACTTAGAGAGTGCCCACCATGCCCAGAGAGTTCCCTTCTACACCTAGACAATTGGCCCTTTTAGCCACACAGTGCCCCTATACCCAAAGAGTGCCACCTATACCCAGAGAGTACCCCCCATACCCAGAAAGTTCCCCTAATACCCAGAGAGTTCCACCCCATAACCAGAGAGTGTCGCCCATCCCCAAAGGGTGCCTCCTATACCCAGAGAGTGCCCCCCATACCCAGATAATGCCCACTACGATCAGGAAATGCCCCCTAAACTTAAATAATTTCTCATTTACTTAAATAATACTCCCTATAACCAGATTGTGTCTCTCATACCCTGAGAATTCTCTCTATAACCAGGGAGTGCCCCCCCTATACCCAGAGTGCCCCCTATAGTCAGAGAGAGTGCACCTTATACCCAGTAGTATTGCATATTCGAGTATTCGCGAATAAATCGAATATCGCAGTGAATATTTGCTATTTTTTCAAATTTATTTTTAAAACAGATCACATCCTAGTGATCTCCATCGACGTCTAAAAGCATTGCTGGTATGATTAGAGACCCTGGGCCGAGTAGCTGAGGCGATCCTTTAATGTTGCCGAATATTCGCAATGCGAATATTCGTATTACGAATATTCGTGAATACTTTCTCTGCCCTTCTGTGT
Organism: Rana kukunoris; assembly: GCA_029574335.1. Taxonomy (NCBI): domain Eukaryota; kingdom Metazoa; phylum Chordata; class Amphibia; order Anura; family Ranidae; genus Rana; species Rana kukunoris. Next base: position 475,700,219 of record CM056053.1, read on the forward strand.
TTTGTGTATAAAAAAAGAAAAATTTGCTTTAGTTTAGTCATATATGTTTGTGTAAGTAGAGTTAGTGTTTAGTGCATATTAGTTTAGTAATCCAGGAAATGATCTCCGTTCTCGCGTGTTGACGAGAATTTCGCAATCAATTTCGCATTCGCATTAGCGAAATTTCGCATTCGCATTAGCGAAATTTCGCATTCGCATTAGCGAAATTTTGCAAAAAAAATGTTTTGATAAAGTATCACGAATATTCGATATTAACGAATATTTCACGAATATTCTTCTATATATTCGTGAAATATCGCGAAATCGAATATGGCATATTCCGCTCAACACTAATACCCAGAGAGTGCTTCCTATACCCAGAGAGTGCTTCCTATACCCAGAGAGTGCCCCCTATAGTCAGAGAGAGTGCTCGCTATACCCAGAGAGTACCCCCTATACCCAGAGAGTGCCCCCCATACCTAGATAAGACCCCCTATAATCAGGGAGTGCCCCCCATACTCAAAAAATGCCTCCTTTACTTAAACAATGCTCCCTATAACCAGGGTGTGTCTCTCATACCCAGATAATTCTCTCTATAATCAGGGAGTGCCCCCCATACCCATAGAGACCCCTATAGTCAGAGAGAGTGCCCCCTATACCAAGAGAGTGCTCCCAATACCCAGAGAGTGCCCCCTATAGTCAGAGAGAGTGCTCGCTATACCCAGAGAGTACCCCCTATACCCAGAGAGTGCCCCCCATACCTAGATAAGACCCCCTATAATCAGGGAGTGCCCCCCATACTCAAAAAATGCCTCCTTTACTTAAACAATGCTCCCTATAACCAGGGTGTGTCTCTCATACCCAGATAATTCTCTCTATAATCAGGGAGTGCCCCCCATACCCATAGAGACCCCTATAGTCAGAGAGAGTGCCCCCTATACCAAGAGAGTGCTCCCAATACCCAGAGGAGTGCCCCTATAGTCAGAGAGAGTGCCCCCATACCCAGAGAGTGCCCCCCATGCCCTTTATGAAACCAGCTGCTCCTGTTAGTTTTTCTCGTTTCATCGTCTGTACATCTCCCAAACTCCTCCATCTTCTCACCTCCTCTGTCTTCTCTATCTCCTGTGCTCTCACCTGGACACATGGACTGTGGGTGTGGTCATCCTCTCTGACTCCTCCCCTATACAGGGTCCACCCACCAGATGTTGGGGCTTTCTCAGGTATTCCTCTCCCTCCAATGTTGTTACCCCTCCATCCTTCTCTCACCATCCCTCTCTACTGCTCTCTTTTCCTCCTTTCCCTTGTTCTCTAGTGTTTGGTCTCTCTCAGTTATTTCTCTTTCTCCTTCTCTCTCTGTCCCTCTCTCCTTCTCTCTCTGTCCCTCTCTCCTCTCTCTCTCTCTCTCTCTCTCGCTTTCACTCTCTCTCTCTCTCTGTCTCTCTCTCTCGCTCTCTGTCTCCTCTCTCTCATTCTCTCCTTTCTCCCAATTTCTGGTGCTGGTCTCTCTCCCATTTCTTTTTCTCTCTTCCCTTTCTCATTCTCTCTCCTCTCCCTCCAGTGTCGGTCTTCCTCCCTCTCCCATTCTCTCTGCTATTTTCTTTTTTTCTCTCCCTCTCCTGGGCTCTTTGTCTCTCCTTCCCGCACTCCAGCTACTCTCCCTCTCTTTATCCCTCTCTCTCTCATTTTCTTTTTTCCTGGGCTCTGACATTCCTTTCCTCTCTCAAGTTACGCCCCTGCTGTCCCTCACTCCTTTCCCTCACTCTCCAGTGCTCCCCTCTCTCCTTTTCCTCACTCTCCAGTGCTCCCCTCTCTCCTTTTCCTCACTCTCCAGTGCTTCCCTCTTCTCCTTTTCCTCACTCTCCAGTGCTCCCCTCTCTCCTTTTTCTCACTCTCCAGTGCTTCCCTCTCTCCTTTTCCTCACTCTCCAGTGCTTCCCTCTTCTCCTTTCCCTCACTCTCCAGTGCTTCCCTCTCTCCAGTGCTCCCCTCTCTCCTTTCCCTCACTCTCCAGTGCTTCCCTCTCTCCAGTGCTCCCCTCTCTCCTTTTCCTCACTCTCCAGTGCTCCCTCTCTCTTTTTCCCTCCCTCTCTCTCTCTCCTCCCTCCCCTCTCTCTCCTCCCTCCCCTCTCTCTCCTCCCTCCCTCTCCTTGCTCCCTCCCTCTCTTTCCTCCCTCCCTCTCTCTCTCCCCCCTCCCTCTCTCCTACTTCTCTCTCTACTCCCTCCCTCTCTCCTCCCTCTCTCCTCCCTCTCTCCTCCCTCTCTCTCTCTCCTCCTTCTCTCTCCTTGCTCCCTTTCTCTCTCTATTCTCTCCTCCCTCCCTCCCTCCCTCTCTCCTCCCTCCCTCTCTCCTACCTCCTTCTCTCCTCCCTCCCTCCTCCCTCCCTCTTTCCTACCTCCTTCTCTCCTCCCTCCCTCTTTCCTCCCTCCCTCTCTCTCTCCCCCTCTCTCTCCTCCCTCCCTTTCTCTCTTCTCCCTCCCTTTCTCTCTCCTCCCTCTCTCCTCCCTTCCTCCCTCTCTCTCTCCTTCCTCTCTCTCTCTCTCTCTCCTCTCCATTTTCTCTCTTTCCTCTCTCTCTCCTCTCCTTTCTTTCTCTCTCTCTCTCTCTCTCTCTCTTTCTCCTCTCCTTCCTCTCTCAATTTTCTCTCTTTCCTCTCTCATTTCTCTCTCTCTCTCTCTCTCTCTCTCTCTCTCTCTCTCTCTCTCTCTCTCTCTCTCTCTCTCCTCTCCTTTCTCCTCTCTCTCCTCTCCTTCCTTTCTCCTCTCTCTCCTCTCCTTCCTTTCTCTTCTCATTCCTCTCTCCTCTGTCTCTCCTTCCCTCTCTCTCTCTCCTCTCCTTCCTCTCTCTCTCTCTCTCTCCTCTCTCTCCTCTCCCTCCTTCCTTTCCCCTCTCTCTCCTCTCCTTCCTCTCTCTCCTGTCTCTCCTTCCCTCTCTCTCCTCTCTCTCCTTCCTCTCTCTCCTCTCTCTCCTCTCCTCCCTCTCTCTTGTGCCTGGTGTTTAGCTCCCGCTTGGCTGTGCCCCCAGTTGCTCCCACTGATGACGCTCTGTCTGTACAGATGCTGCTGACATCTGGATCCCATTCCAGGCTGGAGCTTCCCTCTTTTCTATTTTCATCTCTGATTCTTTTATGGGAATCCCGGAGCCTCTCCCCCTGAATATCCCACACTCTTCCGCTCCGGAGTGTCAGCTCTGAGCCCAGTACCTGTCCAAAAGACCCCCATAGACCCCCATATATGTAAAGACCTGGGCTGAGCTTCCTGGGCTCCACGGTGGTTCTGCTATAAAGGGCACCTGTCATTAGTGTTGAGCAGAATATGCCATATTCGAATTCGCGATATATCTCGAATATATAGTCGAATATTCGACAGATATTCGCTAAATACGAATATTCGTGATATATTTTCAAAATGAAATGATTGCGAATTTTCGCTATCGCAAATGCGAATGCGATTGCGAATTGCGAATTGCGAATGCGAATATTCGAGAAATGCGGAATGGAGCACTCTGATTGGCACAGAATATTCGTGATATATTACAATATAAAATAATTGCGAATATTCGAGAAATGCGGAATGGAGCACTCTGATTGGCACAAAATATTCGTGATATATTACAATATAAAATAATTGCGAATATTCGGCAAATGCGGAAGGAGCACTCTGATTGGCTCAGAATATTCGTGATATATTACAATATAAAATAATTGCGAATATTCGGCAAATGCGGAAGGAGCACTCTGATTGGCTCAGAATATTCGTGATATATTACAATACACAATAATTGCGAATATTCGAGAAATGCAGAAGGAGCACTCTGATTGGCTCAGAATATTCGTGATATATTACAATACACAATAATTGCGAATATTCGGCAAATGCGGAAGGAGCACTCTGATTGGCTCAGAATATTTGTGATATATTACAATACACAATAATTGCGAATATTCGAGAAATGCGGAAGGAGCACTCTGATTGGCTCAGAATATTCGTGATATATTACAATATAAAATAATCGCGCGATATCGCTATTTGCCGAATAATCGCATTGCGATTTTTCGGCAATATAAAATGAGCGCTGCAGCTACTCGGCCCAAGGTCTCTAATCATACCAGCAATGCTTTTAGACGTCGATGGGGATCTCTAGGATGTGATCTGTTCTAAAAAAAATTTTAAAACATTCGAATATTCGAAATAGCGAATATTCGCCGCGATATTCGCGTTATTCGCGAATACTCGAATATGCAATATTCGTAGCGAATATTCGCAATGCGAATATTCGTGAGCAACACTACCTGTCATGGGAGTGATCTGGTTTAGTTGTGTAAGTGTATGCCCCCAGTATACCCCATAGACACCAGGCCAGGCCCCCCCCCCTCCCGCTCGCACTCGCAGGCAATGGACTGGTCCGTAGGGTCATTGCATCCCATGCAGGGCTATGGAATCTGCTTTGGTCTTGATGACATCAAGATCCTAGACCACTCCCGCGGGGGGAAAAGTAGTGTCAGGAAATGGTCTATCTGTGGGGAGGAGCAGAGGCTCAGGTAAGTAAATCTTTTTTAGTTCCACCGAATCAGTGGTCTCCAAACAGCGGCTCTTTGTTTGCCTTTATCCAGCCCTTGGGATACTATTCCTCCCACTGTCACCAACAATGGGCACTATTCCTCTAACTGACACCAACAATGGGCACTATTCCTACCACTGTCACCAACAATGGGCAGTATTCCTCTAACTGACACCAACAATGGCCACTATTCCTCCCACTGTCACCAACAATGGGCACTATTCCTACCACTGACACCAACAATGGGCACTATTCCTACCACTGACACCAACAATGGGCACTATTCCTCCCACTGTCAGCAACAATGGGCACTATTCCTCTAACTGACACCAACAATGGGCACTATTCCTACCACTGTCACCAACAATGGGCACTATTCCTCTAACTGACACCAACAATGGGCACTATTCCTACCACTGACACCAACAATGGCCACTATTCCTCCCACTGACACCAACAATGGGGTACTATTCCTCCCACTGACACCAACACAGGGGTACTATTCCCTCCACTGACACTAACAAAGGGGTACTATTCCTCCCACTGACACCAACACAGGGGTACTATTCCTCCCACTGACACTAACACAGGGGTACTATTCCTCCCACTGACACCAACAATGGCCACTATTACTCCACTGAAAACAATGAGGCACTATTCCTTACACTGATACTAATGGGGTACAATTACTTCCATTGACACCAACAATGGGGTACAATTTATTTAATTGACACCAACAATGGGGTACTATTCCTCCCACTGACACCAAAAATGGGGTACTATTCCCCCCACTGACACCAACAATGGGGTACTATTCCTTCCACTAATACCAATGATGGGGCATTATTGCTTCCACTGACACCAACAATGGGACACTATTTCTCCCACGACACCAACAATGGGGTACCATTTCTCCCATTGACACCAACAATGGGGTACAATTACTTCCACTGACAACAATGGGGTACTATTTCTCCCACTGACACCAACAATGGGGTATTTTTTCTACCATTGACACCAATAATGGGGTCCAATTTCTCCCATTGACACAGATGGGACACTATTTCTTCCACCAACACCAATGATGGGACCCTATTTCTCCCACTGACAAAAACAATGGGGTACTATTTCTCTCATTGACACCAACAATGGGGTACTATTTCTCCCACTGACACCTATAATGGGAGAGGGGACAGCATTTTCAGTGTGGTTGTACAGTGAGTCGGATTAGTGCAGATCAGACTGGGGTCCTCTGCCACCTCGCGCCCCTAATAGACACAGGGTGACTTACACATAGGTAGGGCTGGGGGAGCTGGAGAAAGAGATTCCAGTGCTCTCCAAGGTAAGCTGGGTTCCACAAGCCCCCCACCCAAAGTGACTCCCGTCACAAGCCCCCCACCCAAAGTGACTCCTGTCACAAGCCCCCCACCCAAAGTGACTCCCATCACAGGCCCCCCACCCAAAGTGACTCCTGTCACAAGCCCCCCACCCAAAGTGACTCCTGTCACAGGCCCCCCACCCAAAGTGACTCCCGTCACAAGCCCCCCACCCAAAGTGACTCCTGTCACAAGCCCCCCACCCAAAGTGACTCCAGTCACAGAAAGGAAGGGCCCTTAGCTGGGAAATAGGCTTGTGAGATGATAATTGATTACCCTTAGGTTTAGCCAAAAGCCTACAGGGTCCTATTAGAGACTCATCAGCAGCAAGGTGTGAGATCCTCAGATCTCCAGCCCAGGATTTTCTTTCTGTATCTAATATGACACCCAGGGCCATCTTAATGCAATGGCACTCCTGGGCACTGCCCAGGGGCCCCAGGTACATGGGGGGGGGGCCTCACAATAATAAAATCCTCTATAGAATACAGGCCCGTGCTTACTTCCAGTTAGTAAGGAAGCATAAGAGAATAGCCCTAGCATCCCGCATTGAATTAGCGGCCAATAGCCAAGCGGAACTATTTAAAATCAGTAAGGAGCTGTTTAATCCACCTTTGGCCTCCCAAAAAATTGTCCATTCTCAAGCTCTATGTGACAATCTACTTGAGGCCTTTGTCAGCAAAGTTCGTGACATCCAAGCTGGCCTAGGTCCCCCAGTCCCTGTCCCCTCAGCAAACCTCACTATTAAGATCGACCGGACCAATCACATCACTCCCTTTTGCTCCTTTCAGCCAATAACGAAAACTCAGCTCTTCAGCTCCATTAAACATCTAAAACCCTCTTATTATGCCGACGACACTTGCCCAGCATGGTTGCTTAAGGATAACATCAACACAGTCATCGATGAGATTCTGATCATGGTTAACCTCTCTTTGACAACTGGAGAGTTTCCAGATAACTGGAAACATGCCCTGGTCACACCAATCTTGAAAAAAAGCACGCTGGATGCCAAGGTTATGTCCAATTACCGGCCAATTTCAGGACTATGCTTTCTGGCTAAGCTGGTGGAACATGAGGCTCTTATGCAACTCCAAGCTCATTGTGAATTACAGAATCTTTTTCACGATGCTCAATCGGGATTTAGGCCCAAAAGAGGGATCGAGCTATCCATCCTGGCCACTAGAGAAAGGCTGCTGGAGTCGAGAGACGCGGGGGGGTCGGCGGCCTTGGTACTGCTTGACCTCTCCGCGGCTTTCGATACTGTCAGCCACAAGATCCTCCTGGCTAGGCTACAGGACGAGTTCTATATCACAGGCATACCGCTTACTTGGATAGGCAATTTCCTGACAGGTAGAACATTCCAAGTAATATTGGGCCCATTTAGGTCAGCGAGGGTGCCCCTTCTTTGCGGGGTCCCTCAGGGCTCGGCAATTTCGCCGTGGCTGTTTAATTGCTATGTGAGGCCCGTGGTAGATATCATCTCTTCATGGGGGTTGGCCACGCAGGTATATGCTGATGAAATACAAATTGTGGCCAGTGATGCTCTCAACCCCACGGCAGCCCACCTTCTTTCCTGCTGCCTCTCATCTATCCAGATATGGATGAAGGACAATCGTTTGGCCCTGAACGTATCCAAAACTGAGGTACTTCTTACAGGTTCAACACAAAGCTTAAACCTGCTTGCAGAGTGGCCCGTATCAATGGGCCCGTGCCCCACTCCATCTAGCCAAGTGAGAAACCTGGGCGTCATATTCGACAATAGACTTTCATGGATTCCACAGGTGAGGAATTGCACCAAGAATGCCCTTTACTATCTTCGGATGCTACGACGGGTAAAACATCTGCTCTCCCAAACACATAGAAATACTCTGGTATAGGCCTTAGTTATCTCACGCCTTGACTTTTGCAATGTGGTATACCTGGGACTCCCTATTAAATGGCTCTCCAAGCTGCAGCTGGTGCAGAACCAGGCAGCTAGGTTGATTACGGGGACCTCAAGATGGGACCATATATCACCCATTCTCAGACTACTTCATTGGCTCCCATGCGCAAGGAGGATCGAATTCAAGGCTTTGTGTGTCATGTTCAGGGCCTTTAACCACTTAAGACCCGGACCAATACGCTGGCAAATGACCCAAGGGGTTTTTGCGATTCGGCACTGCGTCGCTTTAACAGACAATTGCGCGGTCGTGCGACGTGGCTCCCAAACAAAATTTGCGTCCTTTTTTTCCCACAAATAGAGCTTTCTTTTGGTGGTATTTGATCACCTCTGCGGTTTTTATTTTTTGCGCTATAAACAAAAATAGAGCGACAATTTAAAAAAAATGCAATATTTTTTACTTTTTGCTATAATAAATATCCCCAAAAAATATATAAAAAAACATTTTTTTTCCTCAGTTTAGGCCGATACGTATTCTTCTACATATTTTTGGTAAAAAAAATCGCAATAAGCGTTTATCGGTTGGTTTTCGCAAAATTTATAGCGTTTACAAAATAAGGGATAGTTTTATTGCATTTTTATAATTTTTTTTTTTTTTACTACTAATAGCGGCGATCAGCGATTTTTTTCGTGACTGCGACAATATGGCGGACACTTCGGACAATTTTGACACATTTTTGGGACAATTGTCATTTTCACAGCAAAAAATGCATTTAAATTGCATTGTTTACTGTGGAAATGACAGTTGCAGTTTGGGAGTTAACCACAGGTGGCGCTGTAGGGAATGTGTGCCCTAATGTGTGTGTTTACAACTGTAGGGGGGTGTGGCTGTAGGTGTGACGTCATCGATCGCGTCCCCCTATTACAGGGATGACGCGATCGATGCTCCGGCCACAGAGAAGCACGGGGAAGCCGTGTGTACACACGGCTCTCCCCATTCTTCCGCTCCAGGGACGGATCGCCGCACTGCAGCGGCGATCGGGTCTGCGAATCCCGCGGTCCCGGTCCTGGAGCTTCGGACAGGGTCGCGGGCGCGCGCCCGCGGGCGCGCGCCCGCGACCCACGGCTGGGTACTAAAATCAACGTATATATACGTTGATGTGCCCAGCCGTGCCATTCTGCCGACGTAAATGTGCAGTAGGCGGTCCTTAAGTGGTTAAACAACATGGCCCATTGTTCATTAACAACTTGGCCATACAATACCATCCCCCCAGGGCACTGAGATCGGGCGATCAGGACTTTGCTGCCGTCGCCTCCAGTAAGGTTGATTTCTTTCGGTGGCCGATCCTTTAGAGCCAGAGCCGCTTCGCTTTGGAACCTTCTCCCGTTGCCTTTGAGGAAGTCTACTGTTCTTATTACCTTCAGAAAGGCTCTGAAAACTTTCCTCTTTGAGAAAAGTTGATTATGACCACGCCTAATTAAACCGACCTGGCCCCTCCTCCCTTTGTCCTATGTCCCCCTCACCCCAAACTCCCTGCTACTGTGTTTTTATTGTTGATATTTTACATGGTTTCTTTTTTTTTTTTTTTTTTTTATGTACACAAGCTATCAGTTCGCCTGTGAAGTCTTTTTTCTTTGTTTTCTGGATTGCTTTTTGGTCCAGAATAGACCGGCGGACCTCCTTCCAGCGCTTAGACACACCCTGCAGGGTGTATGTGGCGCTGTATAGAAATATTAAAAATCAATCAATCAATCAATCAATAATCTTGCATTACATCATTCTTACCAACTGTCCCGGATTTGCTGGAACAGTCATGCTTTATACTAAACAGTCCGGATATGGCCGTGTCCCGGGAAGAGTTCCAGAACCTATACTGTGCCCTCCTGGCCCACCTATACTGTGCCCTCCTGGCCCCCCTGTACTGTGCCCTCCTGGCCCCCCTATACTGTGCCCTCCTGGCCCCCCTGTACTGTGCCCTCCTGGCCCCCCTGTACTGTGCCCTCCTGGCTCCCCTGTACTGTGCCCTCCTGGCCCCCCTGTACTGTGCCCTCCTGTACTATGCCCTCCTGGCCCCCCTGTACTGTGCCCTCCTGGCCCCCCATACTGTGCCCTCCTGGCCCCCCTGTACTGTGCCCTTCTGGCCCCCCTGTACTGTGCCCTCCTTGTCCCCCATGTACTGTGCCCTCCTGGCCCCCCTGTACTGTGCCCTCCTGGCCCCCCTGTACTGTGCCCTCCTGGCCCCCCTATACTGTGCCCTCCTGGCCCCCCTGTACTGTGCCCTCCTGGCCCCCCTATACTGTGCGCCTCCTGGCCCCCCTGTACTTTGCCCTCCTTGCCCCCTGTACTGTGCCCTCCTGGCCCCCCTATACTGTGTCCCTCCTTGCCCCCTGTACTGTGCCCTCCGGACCCCCCTACTATACTGTGCCCTCCTGGCCCACATCTACTGTGCCCTCCTAGCTCCCCTATACTGTGCCCTCCTTGCCCCCCATGTACTGTGCCCTCCTGGCCCCCCTGTACTGTGCCCTCTTGGCCCCCCTGTATTGTGCCCTCCTGCCCCCCCTGTACTGTGCCCTCCTGGCCCCCCTGTACTGTGCCCTCCTGGCTCCCCTATATTGTGCCCTTTGTGTTGACTAATCTTTGCTTTATGGATTGTTTTCCTTTTGTAAAATCGATTTTTATTGAAAGTACTAATGAATATATGTTTAATTCTATCAACTATTTATACTTTATTTCTTGAAAGTAGATGTGTAAATTGGGGCAGGCTGGTAGGGGCCCCAGTGCATTACTTTGCCCAGGGGCCCATGATGCTATTAAGACGGCCCTGATTACACCTGATGTGACACCCCCCCCCCCCCTCTTCTCTCTGACCAGTGTTGTCCTTCTGTCACAGGTGATCGGCAAAAGACAGTGAGGTCACAGCAGAGGTCGGAGGTAAGTGCTCCTTCTACTTATCTCTCGGGGGGTCACTATTGAACAAAGTGTCTTCCCAATAAATATTATATTTATGAAATGTATATTTTTATGTGTTATAACTGGTCCGGTAATGTCAGCCTTATGGCTTCTAGACATCGAATTTTGGACAAATTTTTCATTATTCGGAAATTCGGATGCATGAATTACAAAAGTAATTAATTTTTAACGAATTCGAAATAACGATTTAAATTGGGGAAAAAAAAAATACGCAAACAAGATTAGTTTCAAATCAAATTCGAAAAAAAATTCAAATTGAATTAGAGAAAATAGAGATTGATTTTATTTAAAAACACAATGAAATAGAATATAAAACAATAAAGCAATTGAATAAAAAAGAGTAGCAAAGAATAGTATAGAATTGAATAGAATGTAATAAATTAGAACATGACCGTCTTCCGAAATTCGAATAGTATAAATTTGAAATTAAAGAAAAGATTGGAAAATAATTCAAAACAATCAAAACTAAAATAGAAAAGAATAGAAAAACAATAGAACAGAATTTAATAAAATATAATATATATTATATATTTTTTTCCATTGTATTCTTTTATATTCTTTTCTATCCTATTCTAATCTTTTCTATTCAAATTTTAGAAATTTTTGAAAGTCTGAAATTAGAATGAATTCGAATTAGAGTAGAAAAGAATAAAAATTGAAAATCAATAGAAAAGAATAAAATATAATATAATATATATCATATTTTATTCTATTCTGTTCTATGTTTTTTTTATTATTTTCTATTTTATTTTAATTCATTCTATACAAAATTTGAATTTCGGAAACTGGTTTTATATATATATATATATATATATATATATACACAGTATATATATATATATATATATATATATTGATATTGATATATATATAGATAAATATATAGAGATATATATCTATATATATATATATCTATATATTTATCTATATATATATATATCAATATCAATATCAATATATATATATATATACTGTATATATATATATATATAAAACCAGTTTCCTATATATATAATATAAACCATTTTCTGAAATTCGAATTTCATATAGAATGAATTTGAATTAGAGTAGAAAAGAATAAAATTGAAAGCCAATAGAATTGAATAAAATATAATATATATAATGTTTTATTATATTCTGTTCTATTGTTTTTCTATTATTTTCTATTTTATTCTAATTCATTCTATACAAAATTTGAATTTCGGAAAATGGTTTTATATATATATATATATATATATATATATATATATATATATATATATATATATATATATATAGATAAATATATAGAGATATATATAGAGATATATATAGAGATATATAATATAAAACCATTTTCCGAAATTCGAATTTCATATAGAATGAATTGAAAACCAATAGAATAGAATAAAATATAATATATATCATATTTTATTCTATTCTGTGCTATTGTTTTTCTATTGTTTTCTATTTTATTATAATTCATTCTATATGAAATTCGAATTTCAGGAAAATGGTTTTATATATATATACAGTAATATTTTTTTTCTGTTCTGTGCTATTGTTTTTCTATGCTATTCTTTTCTAGTATTTTCGATTCTATCCTAATCTTTTCTATTCAAATTCGATTTCATTCCTGTACCAATTTCGGAAAATGGTTGTACATAGTTTACTTTTTCAAGTTTGGTTGCATTTTTTAGAATGTGGTAGAATTATTATGAATTTGATAGTTTTTTTCGAACTCGGTAGATTTTTTTTCAACAGTAGTAGAATTTTTTCGAATACCAAACTAAACAAACCCCGAAAACGAATACAAATTTAGTTAAATAAGTTACATTTTTTAGTTAAATAACGAATCGAAACTTAAACGTAACAGTTTTTTTCATCCTGCACATGTCTAAATGGCTTCTTAGTAATTGTCAGAGCTACAGTATGTAAAAGTATAATAATAATAATGTGTGACTGTGGGTGGGGGGTGGGGGGATTAGAGTGTAAGCTCCTCTGGTACAGAGACTGGCTCAGTGATCTCTGTACAGCACAGTGGTATATGTCAGAGCTATATAAATGTATAATAATAGTGTGTGACTGTTCCGTGAATTAGAGTGTAAGCTCCTCTGGTGCAGAGACTGAGTGTTCTCTGTACAGCACTGCGGTATATGTCAGAGCCATCTACGTTGTAAATCAGTAGAATAGATAGTCTGCAGTGGGCGGGTGGCAGTTGATGGATGGCGACATTTGCTGTCGGATTGCTGGGAATAATTTGTATTTCCATCACTCAGATCTGTCACTTCTCTTCTCATAGACGATCTCTCGCTCTGGGTGACACATGTTTGGTGTCACTTGGTGTTCTCTCTCTATTGGGAGATTCTCATCCTCTGAGATGTTTTATCTGCTGTCTGGTGTGATGTAGAGAGGAGATCAGATTCTTCCTGCAATGTTTTCAATGTAATCGTCCCTTCATGAGGTTGGTATAGAAGGGTGGCAGTCACTTCGGCGGGTTAGGAATCAGAGACTGAAGAAAGATGAAGATTTAAGGTGCCCCTGTGCAGATTCTTCTCCCCCCGATAGTGGCGGCTGGTGCTCAAAATTTTTGGGGGGGCAAACAAACTGAAAAAAAAAAAAAAAACATAAATTGCAGCCACTGTGCCCATCAAACGCAGCCACTGTGCCCATCAATTGCTGCCAGTGTGCCCCACCAAATGCTGCCAGTGTGCCCATCACTTGCCGTTACTGTGCCCCGTCAGATGCTGCCAGTGTGCCCATCAATTGCCACTACTGTGCCCCATCAGATGCTGCCAGTGTGCCCATCAATTGCCGCTACTGTGCCTCATCAGATGCTGCCAGTGTGCCCATCAATTGCCGCTACTGTGCCCCATCAGATGCTGCCAGTGTGCCCATCAATTGCCGCTACTGTGCCCCATCAGATGCTGCCAGTGTGCCCATCAATTGCCGCTACTGTGCCTCATCAGATGCTGCCAGTGTGCCCATCAATTGCCGCTACTGTGCCCCATCAGATGCTGCCAGTGTGCCCATCAATTGCCGCTACTGTGCCCCATCAGATGCTGCCAGTTTGCCCATCAATTGCCGCTACTGTGCCTCATCAGATGCTGCCAGTGTGCCCATAAATTACCGCTACTGTGCCCCATCAGATGCTGCCAGTGTGCCCAGCAATTGCCGCTACTGTGCCTCATCAGATGCTGCCAGTGTGCCCATTAATTGCCGCTACTGTGCCCATCAGATGCTGCCAGTGTGCCCATAAATTACCGCTACTGTGCCCCATCAGATGCTGCCAGTGTGCCCATCAATTGCCGCTACTGTGCCCCATCAGATGCTGCCAGTGTGCCCATCAGTTGCCGCTACTGTGCCCCATCAGATGCTGCCAGTGTGCCCATCAATTGCCGCTACTGTGCCCCATCAGATGCTGCCAGTGTGCCCATCAATTGCCGCTACTGTGCCCCATCAGATGCTGCCAGTGTGCCCATCAGTTGCCGCTACTGTGCCCTATCAGATGCTGCCAGTGTGCCCATCAATTGCCGCTACTGTGCCTCATCAGATGCTGCCAGTGTGTCCATCAATTGCCGCTACTGTGCCTCATCAGATGCTGCCAGTGTGCCCATCAATTGCCGCTACTGTGCCCCATCAGATGCTGCCAGTGTGCCCATCAGTTGCCGCTACTGTGCCCCATCAGATGCTGCCAGTGTGCCCATCAATTGCCGCTACTGTGCCCCATCAGATGCTGCCAGTGTGCCCATCAATTGCCGCTACTGTGCCTCATCAGAAGCTGCCAGTGTGCCCATCAATTGCCGCTACTGTGCCCCATCAGATGCTGCCAGTGTGCCCATCAATTGCCGCTAGTGTGCCCATCAATTGCCCCTACTGTGCCTCATCAGATGCTGCCAGTGTGCCCATCAATTGCCGCTAGTGTGCCCATCAATTGCCTCTACTGTGCCTCATCAGTGTGCCCATCAATTGGCGCCAGTGTGCCCATCAATTGCCGCTAGTGTGCCCATCAATTGCCGCTACTGTGCCTCATCAGATGCTGTCCGGCACTTACCTGTCTCACAGCGGGTCAGCGGCGGTCTCCTGCACGTCCTCCATGTCTTCTTTCATCCTCTCTGTCTTTTTTTCTGGTTGCGATCTTGACAAAGTATTTCCCGATCTTTCTACGCATAGAATTCTCTCTCAAAAGTCTGGATAGTCTGCCAAGTTTTACAACATTCTTTATCAGTGGAATGTTAAGTGTAAACATTGTATCAATTTGTCTTTTACATCAAAGGACTTATGTATGTAAAATAGGAACTTTTAACTACTTAAACACCAATGCCCGGATTCACAGACATCGGCGCACATGCGCACAACCACGTCGGAACAACTGCCTAAGATGCGCCGGATCACTGTGTACGCCGCGAACGTAACCTACGCCCAGCCAGACCCACGTCGGCCCATATTCACAGACGTCCAACGTACAATACGTAGGCTTGTGTTCCCTGGTCCATACCTTTGCATGGGTTGCGCCTCATCTATGGGGAATAACTTTACGCTGGACGTAAAACTTTAGCAAATCGCTTAAATCATGCGCCGGGCGCAAGTACGTCCGTGAATTGGCGTATCTCCCTCATTTGCATATTTCAATAGAAAATCAATGGGAGCGCTACAAGCGCCCAGCGGAAATATGCGCCAACTCTACGCCGGCGTAGGCAAGTTACGTCGGTGGGATGAAGTCTGTTTTTAGGCGCATCTTAGTTTGTGGGTCCGGCGCACAGATACGACGGCGCATATTTGTACTTACGTGGCGTATCTGGAGATCCGTCGGCGCAAGTGCTTTGTGAATCCGGGCCCAAACCTTTTACTGACAGTTGTTGTTGTCAAGTTAAAATAATTTATTTTCTTGCTAGAAAATTACTTAGAACCCCCAAACATTATATATTATTTTTAGTAGAGACCCTAGAGAATAAAACGGTGGTTGTTGCAATATTTTATATTGCACTGTATTTGCGTAGCGGTCTTTCAAATGCGATTTTTTTTTTTGGGGGACAAAAAAACTAACCAGTAAAGTTAGCCCACATTTTTTTGTATAATTTGAAGGATTTTACGCCGTGGGAATCGTGAGAGAATCGTGATCTTTATTCTAAGCCTAAAAATTGTGATTCTCGATTTCGGCCAGAATCGCGCAGCTCTATGACTTACTAATATGGGCCAGGTTCAGGATGGCGAGTGGTTCTTTGCGGCGGCGTAACTTTTCCTATTTACGTTACGCCGCCGTAATTTTATGCGCAAGTGCTGTATTCACAAAGCACTTGCGTGAAAAGTTGCGGCGGCGTAGCGTAAATTGGGCGGCCTAATTCAAATTGGGCGGGTATGGGACGTATGCTATTTAAATTAGGAGCGTCCCCGCGCCGAACGTACTGCGCATGCGTCGACCATTGAAAAATCCCAGTGCGCATGCTCCGAATTATGACGGTGTTTTCGACGTGAACGTAATCAACGTAAATCCCAATTCACGGACGAGTTACGCAAACGAAGTAAAAATTATCAAATTTCCCGCGGTCACGACGTCCATACTTAACATAGGATGCGCCATCTTTTTGGTGCTTTATCTTTACGCCGGGAAACCCCTTACGTAAACGGCGTAAAGTCACTGCGTCGGGCGGGCGTACGTTCGTGAATTGGCGTATCTCGCTGATTTACATATTCTCGGCGTAAATCAGCGGGAACGCCCCTGGCGGCCATTTTAAAAATGCATTTAAGATCCGACGGCATAATACAATTACGCCTGTCGGTTCTTTGCTGAAAACCGGCGTATCTTGTTTTCTGAATACAGAAAACAGATACGCCGGCGCAAAGTCAGAGTCAGAGTGGTGGGGGGCATAGGTGTGTGCACAGGGTGTGCCAGGTATGCCTGGGCACACCCTGATCACCCTACGTGGCGCAGATTCCCTTGTTTTAACCCCTGATATTTCACCAAAGCCGTCTGGTGCCCTACTGACACCAATCTCTGCCCTAATGACACCGTCCACTGCTCTACTTACACATCAGTACCCGGGGAGGGGGGAAGCAGATGGGTGGTGTTAAAAATGCAGCTCAACCTCACGTTTTAACCAGTGGCGATGCGTCCTTAAATGGTGCAAGGGCGCCGCCCCCTCTCTCCTGCCACTTCTCTCTCACCATAGATAGATTCATGAATTACATAGCAGAGGACCGGAAGAAAAGACAGGAAAAGACATCGAGGAGCGTGGGGGACACCGCCGTTACCCACTGCCCCACCGAGACAGGTAAGTGCCAGGTGGGCGGGGGATGCATACTGGCAGCAATTGATGGGGCAAAGTAGTGGCAATTGATGGGGCACAGTGTCAGCAATTGATGGGCAAACTGGCAGCAATTGATGGGCACAGAAGTGACAATTGATGAGCACACTGGCAACTGATGGGCACAGTTTCAGCGATTGATGGGCACAGTAGCAGCAATTGAAGAGCACACTGGCAGCAATTGATGAGCACACTGGCAGCAATTGATGGGCACAGTAGTGGCAATTGATGGGCAGTGTCAGCAATTGATGGGCACACTGGCAGCAATTGATGGGCACAGTAGCATCAATTGAAGAGCACACTGGCAGCAATTGATGGGCACACTGGCAGCAATCGATGGGCACAGTAGTGACAATTGATGAGCATACTGGCAGAAATTGATGGGCACAGTGTCAGAAATTGATGGGCAAACTGGCAGTAGTGACAATTGATGAGCACACTAGCAGCAATTGATAGACACAGTAGTGGCAATTGGTGGGACACAGTAGTGGCAATTGATGGGGCACACTGGCAGCAATTTATGGGCACAGTGTCAGCAATTGATGGGCAAACTGGCAGCGATTGATGGGTACAGTAGGGGCAATTGAAGAGCACACTGGCAGCAATTTATGGGCACACTGGCAGCATTTGATGGGGCACAGTAGCGGCAATTGATGGGGCACACTGGAAGCAATTGATGGGCACAGTAGTGATAATTCATGAGCACACTAGTGACAATTGATAAGCACACTGGCAGCAATTTATGGGCACAGTGGCAGCAATTGATGGGTACAGTAGCTGCGTTTGATGGCACAGTGGCTGCAATAGATGTTTTTTTTTTTTTTTTCAGTTTATTTGTGCCCTCCCCCCAAAAAAAATTGGAGCACCAGCCGCCACTGGTTTTAACCCCCCCAATTGTAAGTCTAATGAGTCTAAACGAACCCTGACAATAATTCCATCTGGATACCAGACACAGTCGTGTTTTCCTCGTCACACACCAGGTGGCGCTGTACAACAAGATTTGCTACTGTAACAATTTACAAAGGAGAATGAGTTTCCAGTTGCAGTGATTGGTGTGAATAATTCTGATTTGTAGCAAATGAGATGTGATGAGTGCCGAGTACCTGGAGGAGCCGATCAGTGTGGAATCAATTCTATAATGTGGATAGATCAGAGTATGGATAGGTTTAGAGAGGCAGAGTTGCGGGTGGCTGGATACGTTGAGTGTTGGATACACACGTCTAAAAACTTACAAACGAGCTCCCGGCTTCTCTCCCTACCCGCGCATGCACAGGGGGAAGCCATCCGGGGCCCTGGGGACCTCCGGGCCCCTTACAGGTGTACTGCCTTTACCTCCCTGATGGCGGCCCTGGGTAAAAGTAATTTCTAGCAAAAATATGCATATTTTAACATGTGTGCCAAAAAAAAATAAAAAAAAATAAAAACGGGACTGGGAACATGGTGCTGGTGGGACTGGGAACATGGTGCTGGTGGGACTGGGAACATGGTGCTGGTGGGACTGGAAACATGGTGTTGGTGAACTGGGAACATGGTGCTGGTGGGACTGGGAACATGGTGCTGGTGGGACTGGGAACATGGTGTTGGTGGACTGGGAACATGGTGCTGGTGGGACTGGGAACATGGTGTTGGTGGACTGGGAACATGGTGTTGGTGGGACTGGGAACATGGTGCTGGTGGGACTGGGAACATGGTGCTGGTAGGACTGGGAACGTGGTGTTGGTGAACTGGGAACATGGTGTTGGTAGGACTGGGAACATGGTGCTGGTGGGACTGGGAACATGGTGTTGGTAGGACTGGGAACATGGTGCTGGTAGGACTGGGAACATGGTGCTGGTGGGACTGGGAATATGGTGTTGGTAAACTGGGAACGTGGTATTGGTGAGACTGGAAACATGGTGTTGGTGGGACTGGGAACGTAGTGTTGGTGGGACTGGGAACATGGTGTTGGTGGACTGGGAACATGGTGTTGGTGGGACTGGGAACATGGTGTTGGTGGGACTGGGAACATGGTGTTGGTAGGACTGGGAACATGGTGCTGGTGGGACTGGGAACATGGTGCTGGTGGGACTGGGAACATGGTGCTGGTGGGACTGGGAACATGGTGCTGGTGGGACTGGGAACATGGTGCTGGTGGGACTGGGAACATGGTGCTGGTGGGACTGGGAACATGGTGTTGGTAGGACTGGGAACATGGTGCTGGTAGGACTGGGAACATGGTGCTGGTGGGACTGGGAACATGGTGCTGGTGGGACTGGGAACATGGTGCTGGTGGGACTGGGAACATGGTGCTGGTGGGACTGGGAACATGGTGCTGGTGGGACTGGGAACATGGTGCTGGTGGGACTGGAAACATGGTGCTGGTGGGACTGGGAACATGGTGCTGGTGGGACTGGGAACATGGTGCTGGTGGGACTGGGAACATGGTGCTGGTGGGACTGGAAACATGGTGTTGGTGGGACTGGGAACATGGTGTTGGTAGGACTGGGAACATGGTGCTGGTAGGACTGGGAACATGGTGCTGGTGGGACTGGGAACATGGTGTTGGTGGGACTGGGAACATGGTGCTGGTGGGACTGGGAACATGGTGTTGGTGGGACTGGGAACATGGTGTTGGTGGGACTGGGAACATGGTGACTGGGAACATGGTGCTGGTGGGACTGGGAACATGGTGCTTGGTGGTAACATGGTGCTGGTGGGACTGGGAACATGGTGCTGGTGGGACTGGGAACATGGTGCTGGTGGGACTGGGAACATGGTGCTGGTGGTGACTGGGAACATGGTGTTGGTGGACTGGGAACATGGTGCTGGTGGGACTGGGAACATGGTGCTGGTGGGACTGGGAACATGGTGCTGGTGGGACTGGGAACATGGTGCTGGTAGGACTGGGAACATGGTGCTGGTGGGACTGGGAACATGGTGTTGGTGGGACTGGGAACATGGTGTTGGTGGGACTGGGAACATGGTGCTGGTGGGACTGGGAACATGGTGCTGGTGGGACTGGGAACATGGTGTTGGTGAACTGGGAACATGGTGTTGGTGGGACTGGGAACATGGTGCTGGTGGGACTGGGAACATGGTGCTGGTAGGACTGGGAACGTGGTGTTGGTGAACTGGGAACATGGTGTTGGTGGGACTGGGAACATGGTGTTGGGTGGGACTGGGAACATGGTGCTGGTAGGACTGGGAACATGGTGTTGGTGGGACTGGGAACATGGTGCTGGTGGGACTGGGAACATGGTGTTGGTAAACTGGGAACGTGGTATTGGTGAGACTGGGAACATGGTGTTGGTGGGACTGGGAACATGGTGTTGGTGGGACATGGTGTTGGTGGGACTGGGAACATGGTGTTGGTGGGACTGGGAACATGGTGTTGGTGGGACTGGGAACATGGTGGTGTTGGTAGGACTGGGAACATGGTGCTGGTGGGACTGGGAACATGGTGCTGGTGGGACTGGGAACATGGTGCTGGTGGGACTGGGAACATGGTGCTGGTGGGACTGGGAACATGGTGTTGGTGGGACTGGAAACATGGTGTTGGTGGGACTGGGAACATGGTGCTGGTAGGACTGGGAACATGGTGCTGGTAGGACTGGGAACATGGTGCTGGTGGGACTGGGAACATGGTGCTGGTGGGACTGGGAACATGGTATTGGTGAGACTGGGAACGTGGTGTTGGTGGGACTGGGAACGTGGTGTTGGTGGGACTGGAAACATGGTGTTGGTGGGACTGGGAACATGGTGCTGGTGGGACTGGGAACATGGTGCTGGTGGGACTGGGAACATGGTGCTGGTGGGACTGGAAACATGGTGCTGGTGGGACTGGGAACATGGTGAGGACTGGGAACATGGTGCTGGTAGGACTGGGAACATGGTGCTGGTGGGACTGGGAACATGGTGTTGGTGGGACTGGGAACATGGTGCTGGTAGGACTGGGAACATGGTGTTGGTAGACTGGGAACATGGTGCTGGTGGGACTGGGAACATGGTGTTGGTGGGACTGGGAACATGTGCTGGTGGGACTGGGAACATGGTGCTGGTGGGACTGGGCTGGTGGGACTGGGACATGGTGCTGGTGGGACTGGGAACATGGTGCTGGTGGGACTGGGAACATGGTGCTGGTGGGACTGGGAACATGGTGCTGGTGGGACTGGGAACATGGTGCTGGTGGGACTGGGAACATGGTGCTGGTGGGACTGGGAACATGGTGCTGGTGGGACTGGGAACATGGTGCTGGTGGGACTGGGAACATGGTGCTGGTGGGACTGGGAACATGGTGCTGGTGGGACTGGGAACATGGTGCTGGTGGGACTGGGAACATGGTGCTGGTGGGACTGGGAACATGGTGCTGGTGGGACTGGGAACATGGTGTTGGTGGGACTGGGAACATGGTGTTGGTGGGACTGGGAACATGGTGCTGGTGGGACTGGGAACATGGTGCTGGTGGGACTGGGAACATGGTGTTGGTGAACTGGGAACATGGTGTTGGTGGGACTGGGAACATGGTGCTGGTGGGACTGGGAACATGGTGCTGGTAGGACTGGGAACATGGTGTTGGTGGGACTGGGAACATGGTGTTGGTGGGACTGGGAACATGGTGCTGGTGGGACTGGGAACATGGTGCTGGTGGGACTGGTAACATGGTGCTGGTGGGACTGGGACATGGTGTTGGTGGGACTGGGAACATGGTGCTGGTGGGACTGGGAACATGGTGTTGGTGGGACTGGGAACATGGTGTTGGTATGGGAACATGGTGCTGGTGGGACTGACTGGGCTGGTGGGACTGGGACATGGTGTTGGTGGGACTGGGAACATGGTGCTGGTGGGACTGGGAACATGGTGTTGGTGGACTGGGAACATGGTGTTGGTGGGACTGGGAACATGGTGTTGGTGGGACTGGGCTGGTGGGACTGGGACATGGTGTTGGTAGGGACTGGGAACATGGTGCTGGTGGGACTGGGAACATGGTGCTGGTGGGACTGGGAACATGGTGCTGGTGGGACTGGGAACATGGTGCTGGTGGGACTGGGAACATGGTGCTGGTGGGACTGGGAACATGGTGCTGGTGGGACTGGGAACATGGTGTTGGTAGGACTGGGAACATGGTGCTGGTGGGACTGGGAACATGGTGCTGGTGGGACTGGGAACATGGTGCTGGTGGGACTGGGAACATGGTGCTGGTGGGACTGGGAACATGGTGCTGGTGGGACTGGGAACATGGTGCTGGTGGGACTGGAAACATGGTGCTGGTGGGACTGGGAACATGGTGTTGGTGGACTGGGAACATGGGACTGGGAACATGGTGCTGGTGGGACTGGGAACATGGTGCTGGTGGGACTGGGAACATGGTGCTGGTGGGACTGGGAACATGGTGTTGGTGGGACTGGGAACATGGTGCTGGTAGGGACTGGGAACATGGTGCTGGTGGGACTGGGAACATGGTGCTGGTGGGACTGGGAACATGGTGCTGGTGGGACTGGGAACATGGTGCTGGTGGGACTGGGAACATGGTGCTGGTGGGACTGGAACATGGTGTTGGTGGGACTGGGAACATGGTGCTGGTGGGACTGGGAACATGGTGCTGGTGGGACTGGGAACATGGTGCTGGTGGGACTGGTAACATGGTGCTGGTGGGACTGGGAACATGGTGCTGGTGGGACTGGGAACATGGTGCTGGTGGGACTGGGAACATGGTGTTGGTGGGACTGGGAACATGGTGTTGGTGGACTGGGAACATGGTGTTGGTGGACTGGGAACATGGTGCTGGTGGGACTGGGAACATGGTGCTGGTGGGACTGGGAACATGGTGCTGGTGGGACTGGGAACATGGTGCTGGTGGGACTGGGAACATGGTGCTGGTGGGACTGGGAACATGGTGTTGGTGGGACTGGGAACATGGTGTTGGTGGGACTGGGAACATGGTGTTGGTGGACTGGGAACATGGTGCTGGTGGGACTGGGAACATGGTGTTGGTGAACTGGGAACATGGTGTTGGTGGGACTGGGAACATGGTGCTGGTGGGACTGGGAACATGGTGCTGGTAGGACTGGGAACGTGGTGTTGGTGAACTGGGAACATGGTGTTGGTGGGACTGGGAACATGGTGCTGGTGGGACTGGGAACATGGTGCTGGTAGGACTGGGAACATGGTGTTGGTGGGACTGGGAACATGGTGCTGGTGGGACTGGGAACATGGTGTTGGTGAACTGGGAACATGGTATTGGTGAGACTGGGAACATGGTGTTGGTGGGACTGGGAACATGGTGTTGGTGGGACTGGGAACATGGTGTTGGTGGACTGGGAACATGGTGTTGGTGGGACTGGGAACATGGTGTTGGTGGGACTGGGAACATGGTGTTGGTAGGACTGGGAACATGGTGCTGGTGGGACTGGGAACATGGTGCTGGTGGGACTGGGAACATGGTGCTGGTGGGACTGGGAACATGGTGCTGGTGGGACTGGGAACATGGTGCTGGTGGGACTGGAAACATGGTGCTGGTGGGACTGGGAACATGGTGTTGGTAGGACTGGGAACATGGTGCTGGTAGGACTGGGAACATGGTGCTGGTGGGACTGGGAACATGGTGCTGGTGGGACTGGGAACATGGTGCTGGTGGGACTGGGAACATGGTGCTGGTGGGACTGGGAACATGGTGCTGGTGGGACTGGGAACATGGTGCTGGTGGGACTGGAAACATGGTGCTGGTGGGACTGGGAACATGGTGCTGGTGGGACTGGGAACATGGTGCTGGTGGGACTGGGAACATGGTGCTGGTGGGACTGGAAACATGGTGCTGGTGGGACTGGGAACATGGTGTTGGTAGGACTGGGAACATGGTGCTGGTAGGACTGGGAACATGGTGCTGGTGGGACTGGGAACATGGTGTTGGTGGGACTGGGAACATGGTGCTGGTGGGACTGGGAACATGGTGCTGGTGGGACTGGGAACATGGTGCTGGTGGGACTGGGAACATGGTGTTGGTGGGACTGGGAACATGGTGCTGGTGGGACTGGGAACATGGTGCTGGTGGGACTGGGAACATGGTGCTGGTGGGACTGGTAACATGGTGCTGGTGGGACTGGGAACATGGTGCTGGTGGGACTGGGAACATGGTGCTGGTGGGACTGGGAACATGGTGCTGGTGGGACTGGGAACATGGTGTTGTTGGGACGTTGAACTTTAGGTTGGCAGTCGGCCCTCCAGCCAGAAGGGCGAGAGACGGAACAAAGCTGGGAACATGCTGATTCTTGTATTGCTGAGTGTTGGCGGAGAATAATTGGGCACTTGTGTGGCCGGGCGCTCGGTGTCGCCTCTGGGCAGAAGATGAAGGGATGGTGAGGACAATGGCGGCTCTGTGTTCCCGAGAGGCTGGAGATCATTACTGGGCACAGAACTCCAACCGCACTCCATTCTACCCTCTAATATTAACCCCCTGCACTCCATTCTACCCTCTAATATTAACCCCCCGCACTCCATTCTACCCTCTAATATTAACCCCCCGCACTCCATTCTATCCTCTATTATTAACCCCCCGCACTCCATTCTACCCTCTAATATTAACCCCCTGCACTCCATTCTACCCTCTAATATTAACCCCCCGCACTCCATTCTATCCTCTATTATTAACCCCCCGCACTCCATTCTACCCTCTAATATTAACCCCCTGCACTCCATTCTACCCTCTAATATTAACCCCCCGCACTCCATTCTACCCTCTAATATTAACCCCCCGCACTCCATTCTACCCTCTAATATTAACCCCCCGCACTCCATTCTATCCTCTATTATTAACCCCCCGCACTCCATTCTACCCTCCATTATTAACCCCCCACACTCCATTCTACCCTCCATTATTAACCCCCCGCACTCCATTCTACCCTCCATTATTAACCCCCCGCACTCCATTCTATCCTCTATTATTAACCCCCCGCACTCCATTCTACCCTCTATTATTAACCCCCCGCACTCCATTCTACCCTCTATTATTAACCCCCCGGAGTCCATTCTACCCTCTATTATTAACCCCCCGCACTCCATTCTACCCTCCATTATTAACCCCCCACACTCCATTCTACCCTCTAATATTAACCCCCCCGCACTCCATTCTACCCTCTATTATTAACCCCCCGCAATCCATTCTACCCTCTATTATTAACCCCCCAGAGTCCATTCTACCCTCTATTATTAACCCCCCGCACTCCATTCTACCCTCTATTATTAACCCCCTGCACTCCATTCTACCCTCTATTATTAACCCCCCGCAGTCCATTCTACCCTCTATTATTAATCCCCCTGCACTCCATTCTACCCTCTAATATTAACCCCCCGCACTCCATTCTACCCTCTAATATTAACCCCCCGCACTCCATTCTACCCTCTAATATTAACCCCCCGGACTCCATTCTACCCTCTAATATTAACCCCCCGCACTCCATTCTACCCTCTAATATTAACCCCCCGCACTCCATTCTACCCTCCATTATTAACCCCCCGCACTCCATTCTACCCTCTAATATTAACCCCCCGCACTCCATTCTACCCTCTAATATTAACCCCCCGCACTCCATTCTACCCTCTAATATTAACCCCCCGCACTCCATTCTACCCTCCATTATTAACCCCCCGCACTCCATTCTACCCTCTAATTTTAACCCCCCGCACTCCATTCTACCCTCTAATATTAACCCCCCGCACTCCATTCTACCCTCTAATATTAACCCCCCCGCACTCCATTCTACCCTCCATTATTAACCCCCCACACTCCATTCTACCCTCTAATATTAACCCCCCGCACTCCATTCTACCCTCTATTATTAACCCCCCGCAATCCATTCTACCCTCTATTATTAACCCCCCAGAGTCCATTCTACCCTCTATTATTAACCCCCCGCACTCCATTCTACCCTCCATTATTAACCCCCCGTACTCCATTCTACCCTCTAATATTAACCCCCCGCACTCCATTCTACCCTCTAATATTAACCCCCCGCACTCCATTCTACCCTCTAATATTAACCCCCGCACTCCATTCTACCCTCCATTATTAACCCCCCGCATCTCCATTCTACCCTCTAATATTAACCCCCCGCACTCCATTCTACCCTCTAATATTAACCCCCGCACTCCATTCTACCCTCTAATATTAACCCCCTGCACTACATTCTACCCTCTAATATTAACCCCCCGCACTCCATTCTACCCTCTAATATTAACCCCCTGCACTCCATTCTACCCTCTATTATTAACCCCCCCGCACTCCATTCTACCCTCCATTATTAACCCCCTAGAATGGAGTGCGGAAACTGGAAACTGGCAGTGGGGTACAGGGGGGGTGGTAGGAAGCTGGCAGTGGGGTACAGGAGGGGTGGAAGGAAGCTGGCAGTGGGGTACAGGGGGGTGGTAGGAAGCTGGCAGTGGGGTACAGGGGGGGTGGTAAGAAGCTGGCAGTGGGGTACAGGAGGAGTGGTGGGAAGCTGGCAGTGGGGTACAGGAGGGGTGGTAGGAAGCTGGCAGTGGGGTACAGGAGGGGTGGTAGGAAGCTGGAAGTGGGGTACAGGAGGGGTAGTAGGAAGCTGGCACCGGCCCTGCTGCGACTCACATTCTGCGAGCTGTGATGGCCGCATGGCGCCCCTGTTGCCCATGGCCCCGTGTGCGGCCGCACAGCTCGCACACCCCAAAGGTCGGCCCTGGGCACAGCCACTTGAAGTCTTTACTAAGGCAGGGTGACAACACAGGAGCACAACTGAGAGACAGGGACAGGGCGTTGTCACTCTATAACAGGAAGTACACAAATAAGGATTATAGAGGCAGAATCACCAGAGATTATTAAAAGTTGAAGATTTAAAAAAAAATATATTACATTTTTATTAAGTTTCTTTGAGATTTCACTAATTCATACATTAACCTTCCAGAGTCTCCTCTTTATTGCTCGCTGTCTGTCGGCAGCTCCACGCCAATCGCTGAGGGTGGCCCCATTTTATTGATTTGTAGCCAGATAAGAATCATCCAGATGAGGTGACAATGGGATGGATTGTCTACAAGTGACACACAGGACACAGACATCTCTCTGAGTTGATGGAGTGCGGCGTTTCTCGGGCCTGGCCGCCGTCCCAGAATTCAGCTGTGTTTACGGGTGCAAAACTCTCGGAGAGTTTTCCTCCGGCCCGGGAGAGAATTTATAAGAAAAGCGGAAATATTTCATCTTGTGATGGGATATGTGTTTATAGATAGAGGGGGTGTCATGGGGCTGAGCTCTCTAGGGCAGGGGGGTCTCCAAACTTTCTAAACTAAGGGCCGGTTTACTGTCCTTCAGATTTTGGGGGGGGGGGGACATCGGCCGTTGGGAGTAGAAAAGATCCCAGCATCATCGAGAGAAAAATAATGCCCCATTGTTTGTCTCGTGGGAGGAATAGTGCCCCATCATTGGTGTCATTGGGAGAAATTGTGGTCCATCATTGGTTTTAGTGGGAAGAATTGTGCCCCATTGTTGGACTCACTTGGACGAATTGTCCCCTATCATTGGTGTAATTGGACCCCATTATTGGTGTCACTGGAAGAAATTGCTTCCCATCGTTAGTGTCATTGGGGGAATTGTGCCCCATTATTAGTGTAATTGGACCCCATTATTGGTGTCATTGGAAGAAATTCTCCCCCATCGTTGCTGTCATTGGAAAGAATAGTGCTCCATCATTTGTTTTACTGGGAGGAAGTATGCCCCATCATTGGTGTCATTGGGAGAAACTGAGCCCCATCATTCGTGTCAGTGGGAGCAATTGTGCCACATCATTGGTGTCATTGGGAGAAATTGTGGCCCATTGTTTGGTATTAGTGGGAGGAATTGTGTCCCATTGTTGGACTCACTTTGATGAATTATGCCCCATCATTGGTGTAATTGGACCCCATTATTGGTGTCATTGGAAGAAATTGTCCCCCCATCGTTGCTGTCATTGGAAGGAATAGTGCCCCGTCATTTGTTCCACTGGAAGAAATAGTACCCCATCATTGGTGTCATTGGGAGAAACTGTGCCCCATCATTGGTGCCATTGGGAGAAACTGTGCCCCATCATTGGTGCCATTGGGAGAAACTGTGCCCCATCATTAGTGTCAGTGGGAGGAAATGTTCCCCATCATTGGTGTCAATGGGAGAAATTGTGGCCTATCATTGGTATTAGTGGGAAGAATTGTGCCCCATTGTTGGGCTCACTTGGAGGAAATAATTTTTGGTGTCATTGGAAGAAATTGTCCCCCATCGTTGCTGTCATTGGAAGGAATAATTTTCCGTCATTTGTTTCACTGGGAGGAATTGTACCCCATCATTGGTGTCATTGGGAGAAACTGTGCCCCATCATTGGAGAGCAGCCAATCAGGAGGGTTTGTCTTCGCTGTGCATGCTGGGGAGGGGTATTTATCAGACAGTTGCCATTGGTTCTGGATCTTCTTCTTCGAGCGTGGCGCCCACCTTTAGGCTGACCACATCGCGGTGCCCCGGCGTTATGGCCTACCTGGCCGGGGCGTGCGTGCCACGTGGTGTTCCTGGTTCCGAGGCCATGTTGGCCCGGAGCATCTGAACAGCGATAGAGGCCCAGTGAGTGGCTGGGTTCCCACTTCTGAAGATCCCAAGCTGTGTTGCTGTTCGGTGGGGAGTAAGTCTGAGGAGCGCCATTGAGAGGCTGGCGGTCCAAAAGGGCCTCGACAAACCACCGGGGATCACAGGTAGCCGGACACCAAGGGATTGATCACCCGGCAGTCGGTACCTGGGCGAGAAGTTGAAGGAGATCCAGGCGTAATTCACCAAGGAGGATTATCTCCGTAACCAGGGATGGACTGGCCATTGGGACTACAGGGAGTTTCCCGGTGGGCCGATGGCTCAGTGGGCCGGCTTCAGTGACAGCGGACAGCCGCCTCACTTCGCTCCTCTGTCTCTCCCTCGCCGCAGGGTTCACCTGGGGGGAACAGAGAAGCAGGGGGAGGACCAGAGGAGCAGGGACGACGACAGAGGAGCATGGGGGGGGAGGGGACAGACAGCTGACTCAACAGCTATGGCCTGGGAGTTTTTCACTTCTGCCTAATCTTGTCTCATAAAGGGGGGGGGGGGGGGGCAACAAACAGTTTTTTTCCCCCAGGGTGAAATAATGTCTAGCTTCCCCACTGGTACTGCCTATAAGAGTACCAGTACCAGTCATTCCACTCTAATAAAGTAGAACGGATAGTGAAGGGGAAGAGGGGGCTTGGCTGGCCAGAGGGGGGGGGGGGTGCGGGAGTTGTCCGGCCGCCATAGGAGAGACCTCTCAATGTGGGCCAGTCTGGATGAAGTCCAGGGCCAAATTTTTGTCCCAGTCCAGCCCTGTCCGTAACTACAATCAGAGAGGGCCTGTGGCAGAGGTGTCTCCCTGACGCTCACCAAGGAGGGTCTGTGGCAGAGACTTTATCCTACAATTGTCCGAGTGATACTCCGGCTGCCGGGTCAGTGAGAGAGGCCTGTCCGGGTACACTAGACCCGCTCAGGTAAGAGTGGCGCAGAGAAGTGTTACGTTTGGGAGCAGGACTGTTTCCTATCATCACGCCTGGACCTGCAATTCTCCTTTCTTCCTTCAGCTTTACTTTCCTCACCGCAAGTTTATTGTTTTTACCCGGCTGGGTGATAAAGAGCACCTGTCATGGACATTCCTTTACTTCTACCTAATGCAATACGCATCATTCGCCCCTAGGAATTTGGAGGAGCCACGAGGTAAATGTGCCTCCCAAAACAACCAGCAGTTCCTCCGGGGGTAATGGTACAGCTGTCGGAATTTGGCCAGCTTTGGGCCGGAGTTTTGGGGAATTTCTTTCTCCGCGCCTCTCAATGTGGATGTCTAGTGAACGGAGGGAAAGAGCTGCCTCAGGACCAGGTCAGGTGACTCACCCGGTATTGATTATCAGCGCAATGATATCAGGGCCTGGAAATGGTTAAAGATGATTGTAAGGCCTCCAGACATCTGTTCTTTCTCCAACCAAGGACTATATTTTCCATTATCCTCTGGTGCTTTCTCTGGACCTCCAGGAAAGTCAATACTCCCTCCGGAGAGGACGCCATTGACCCGATAAGATGAGCCTCGTCTACAGTCACAGCTGCTCCACAAATCAACAAATTCGACAAATTTCCCTGTGTATTTGCCATCAGCCAGGGGAGGGCTGGGCCTGGGGGCAGGGTGGCAATTGCCTCCCAGGCCACCCTAACGTATGTTAAAAATGCCCCCTACAATTTTTTTTTTTTTTTTCTGGTCTTGGAAGTCGGGCCGACCACTAGCTGTTGCATTCCAGGAGTTGTAGTCCACGCTCAAGCTCCCGGTGGGTGGAAAACAGAGCAGCGTAGAAGAAACTACAACTCCCTGGGACTGGATTCTTGCAAGCAGGTAGAGGCAAGGCATGCCAGGAAGTCGGGACGCAGGGCTGCAGGGCTGGGAGCTGGCTGCAACTTGACCCCAGGACCAGGCCGTGGCGTGCAAGGACCTGCTGAGCTGAGATTACTGAAGTGAGAGACCCTGACACCCATAGCTGACCCCCATCTCCCCCCCATACACCCCATGTAACCTGTCCCAGTGATCAGGCTGCATTGATGGGCACCGGTGAGGCTGCATTGAAAAACTATGAATGGTGAGCTGATTCAGCCGTTCAATGGGCCACTTGACTGGCCCCCCCCAGGCTTAAGGCTGCCTGCCCTCCCCTGCCATCAGCTCATAGAAATCGTCCCACTTTGAATAGAGAGTTGGGCAGGAGGGTTGGGCCCAAGTTCCTGAGATATTTTTCTCCACCTTCATGGAAGATTCATTCAACTTCTGAGGGAAAAGAGCCACCTCAGGACCGGGTCAGGAGACTCCTGTACTGTTATTGGATGATCAGTGAAATGATATCAGGGCTTGGAGATGGTTAAAGATGGTTGTCAGCCCGCCAGACATCTCCAACCAAGGTCTACAGTATATTCCCCATGATTTCCTGCTGTGTTATCTGTACCTTC
Organism: Rana kukunoris; assembly: GCA_029574335.1. NCBI lineage: Eukaryota > Metazoa > Chordata > Amphibia > Anura > Ranidae > Rana > Rana kukunoris. Next base: position 475,731,253 of record CM056053.1, read on the forward strand.
AGGAAAGTCAGTACCACCTGAGGAGAGAATGTCACTGACCCAATGACACCTAGACAGTGGCCTCTGGTGCTCAAAATTTTTGGGGTGCTAACAAACTGAAAAAAAAAATTGCAGCCACTGTGCCCATCACACGCAGCCACTGTGCCCATCAAACTCAGCCACTGTACCATCAAACGCAGCCACTGTGCTCATCAAACTCAGCCACTGTGCTCATCAAACTCAGCCACTGTGCCATCAAACTCAGCCACTGTGCCATCAAACGCAGCCACTGTGTTTATCAAAGGCAGCCACTGTGCCATCAAACGCAGCCACTGTGCTCATCAAAGGCAGCCACTGTGCCATCAAACGCAGCCACTGTGTTTATCAAAGGCAGCCACTGTGCCATCAAACGCAGCCACTGTGCTCATCAAAGGCAGCCACTGTGCCATCAAAGGCAGCCACTGTGCCATCAAACGCAGCCACTGTGCCCATCAAACGCAGCCACTGTGCCATCAAAGGCAGCCACTGTGCCATCAAACGCAGCCATTGTGCCCATCAAACGCAGATACTATTCCCATCAAACGCAGCAACTGTGCTTATCAAACGCAGCCACTGTGCCATCAAATGCAGTCACTGTACCCATAAATTGCCGCCACTGTGCAATCAAACAAAGCTACTGTACCCATCAATTGCTGCTACTGTGCCCCATCAATTGCCGCTACTCACGGCTCTGTCCTCCAAGCTCCCTCCGAGTCCTCAATGTCTTCTCCCCTCCTCTTCTCTTCCTCTGCCTGATAGGTGTCCAATCACAGTGCCTGTCGCTTCAGCCAATCAGGTGACAGGTAACCAGGTGCGAGCATCTGATTGGCTGAGAGGCAGGTCAGTGTTAGGAAAGCGATTTATTCGCTTCACTACCACAGCACTAAGTAAACAGCGAACGCACAGCATTGAACCCGCTGTTTACCATTTTGGAAAGCCTATTAGAGGCCTCTGTAATTCAGATGCCTGGCGCCCCCGACAAGGGGCCGGACATCTGAATAGGGGCGGCAGCGGCGACCATAGATAGATTCATGCAATGCATGAATCTATCTGTGGTGATAGAGGGGTGGCAGGTAGGGTGACCGCATTTTCAAACTACCATTTAGGGACACCTCCCTTCCCAAAAATCAGCTTGTGCTGTAACGAATCACAGCACAGTGATTGGACACAAGAGGCAGGATTTATGATTTCTCCAATCACAAGCAGGGGGCGGGGACTGTGCTCCTCCAGGCATTCCCGGCCAGGACAAGTACTGTCAGTGAGTAAGTTGCCCCTCTTTTTTGGGGGCATCAGATTGGCCCGGGGGGTGGCTGTATCGGTTTTATCCTGGGACACTGTATTGTCCTGAAATGAATGTGCCCGGGACAGACCTGCAAAATGCGGGACTGTCCCGGGCAATCCGGGACTCGTGGTCACCCTAGTGGCAGGAGAGAGGGGGCGGCCCTCCTGTGCCCTTTATGGACGCACCGCCACTGCACCCAGATGAGCCTCATCTACAGCCCCAGAGATAGCCGGCTCAGCTACCAGGATTTGTCCAACTTTGGGTTGGAGTTTCTGGGATATTTTCTTCCACTTTCCTCGAAGCTCCATTCACCTTCTGGTGGAAATTCTGGTTTTACAAGCAGATCAGGAGATTCCCATTATTGATGATCAGCAAAATTATATCATATTATATATTATTATATTAGAGATGGTTAATGACGATTTCAAGGCCATCAGACATCTGTTCCATCCCCAGCTGAGGTCTACAGTATATTCCCTCTAATCCTCCGCTGCATTCCCTGCACCTCCAGGAAAGTCAATACTCCCCCGGGGAGGATGTCTCTGACCTGACGAGCCGCATCTACAGCCCCAGACACAGCAGCTCCATACTCAACCAATATCCCTCTTCTAATGCCGCGTACACAAGCTCGAAATTTCCGACAAAACAAACGTTCGATGGGAGCTTTTTGTCGGAAATTCCAACCGTGTGTAGGCCCCTCTGACATTTTCTGTCCGACAACAAAAATTTGAAAGCTGGTGTACACAACTCCGACACACAAAATTCAACGCATGCTCGCAATCAAGCAGAAGAGCCGCACTGGCTATTGAACTTCATTTTTCTCGGCTCGTCTTGCATGTCACCGCAATTTCAGACAATTTCAGACAACATTTGTGTGACGGTGTGTATGCAAGACAAGTTTGAGCCAACATTCTGTCGGAAAAAAAAATCCAAGGTTTTGTTGTCGGAATGTCCGATCCTGTGTACGCGGTACATGTGCTTCTCCAGGCCTACACACGATCGGAATTCTGACAAGAAAACTGTGGATTTTTTTCCGAAGGAATTTCAGCTCAAACTTGCATGGCATACACACAGTCACACAAAATTCCGACCGTCAAGAACGCAGTGACGTACGACGTACGACGAGCCGAGAAAAATTAAGTCCAATGATTCCGAGCATGCTTGTTTTTTTTTTGCGCATGGAATTGCATACTTACGATCGGATATTTCCAACAAGAACTTTTCCCGTTGGAAATTTGAAAATCAGCTCTCAAATTTTTGCTGTCGGAAATTTCTCGACAGAAAAATTCAGATGGAGTCTACACACGGTCAAAATTTCCGACCAAAAGCTCACATCGGACTTTTCCTGACAGAAGTTCCGATTGTGTGTACGCAGCATAAAAGTCTCGGACTACTGTTATGGGCAGAGGAACAAATCCAACTTCAGATGAATGAGCCATAAAACTCACCAGGTGGAAAATGTAAACATAGATAACACATCGGGGACGCAACAAAAGTGCCGCTATTGTAAGTAGAAGTGCGCGCTTTTAGAAGAAGTTTAAATTGCACGGCGATTTGTCTTTAAGGAATCATTTCGATATAAAATTGCTGGTGTGTTTGCTGGTAAAAATTCAGTAAAATGCGATTATTTTTATGTAAAATCTTGCAATTACAGTTGCTGCAGTGAACAGAAGGGCTAGTCTGGCGCTGGGTTAATATTAATCATACTGTAAGTGACCGGTAATGCTTTGTCAGTGCCAGTTCAGCAGGTTTTCTTGTCTGTAATATTGCAAGTTATGACTGTTCTGTCCATCAGATGTACCGTATATACCCGAGTATAAGCCGACCCGAATATAAGCCGAGGCACCTAATGTTACCACAAAAAAATGGGAAAACATATTGACTCACTGTGTCCATGCCTCATTGTGCCCATGCTTCATTGTGCCCATGCCTCACTGTGCCCATGCCTCATTGTGCCCATGCCTCACTGTGCCCATGCCTCATTGTGCCCATGCCTCACTGTGCCCATGCCTCACTGTGCCCATGCCTCACTGTGTCCATGCCTCATTGTGCCCATGCCTCACTGTGTCCATGCCTCACTGTGTCCATGCCTCACTGTGCCCATGCCTCATTGTGCCCATGCCTCACTGTGTCCATGCCTCACTGTGCCCATGCCTCATTGTGCCCATGCCTCACTGTGCCCATGCCTCACTGTGCCCATGCCTCACTGTGCCCATGCCTCACTGTGCCCATGCCTCCCTGTGTCTATGACTAGACTGACGTTTAACATGGGAGTCTATGAAAGGGTTTCCTGGATTTGAAAAATCGGTGCTCCCCGGCCATAGGTCCCCCGGATATAAAACTTTGCACACTTGTAGAAGAGAAATAGGGCTATTGGTGTACCAAGATCCAGGTCCAGGGGAACTACAACCGGCCGGTACCGGGTCCCCAAAATCACTGGAGAAATGACCATTTAACATGGGAGTCTATGGAAGGGGTGCCCAGCTTTGAAAAATCGGTGCTCCCTGGCTGAAGGTTCCCTGGACAACAAATTTCCCACCTTTTTAGAGGAAACGCTGGGGCTCCATGTGTGCCAAGTTTGGGAGAAATTGGCATTTAACATGGGATTCTATGGAAGGGGTCCCCGGCCGTAGGTCCCCCGGAAAACTTTGCATACTTATAGAAGAGAAATGGGGCTACATGTGTGCCAAGATTTAGGTCCAGAGGGCCTACGACCGTCTGGCACCGGGTCCCCAAATTCTCAGAAGAAATTACCATTTAACAGGGGAGTCTAAGGAAGGGGTGTCCGACTTTGACAAATTGGTGCTCCCCAGCCATAGGTCCCCCGGACGACAAACTTTGCACACTTGTAGGGGAAGAAATGGGACTACATGTGTGCCAAGTTACGGTCGGTCGGTACTGGATCCCTAAAGTCACCGGAGAAATTACCGTTTAACATAGGAGTCTATGGAAGGGGTGCCTGGCTTTGAAGAATTGGTGCTCCCCGGTCATAGGTCCCCTAGACAAAAAACTTTGCATACTTGTAGAAGAGAAATGGGGCTACATGTGTGCCAAGAACCAGGTTCAGGGGACTTACGACCGGCCGGTACCAGGTCACTAAATTCACCGGAGAAATGACCGTTTAACATGGGAGTCTATGAAAGGGTGCCCGGGTTTGAAAAATTGATGCTCCCCGGCAGTAGATTCTCCGGACAAAAAAAGTTGCACACTTGTAGAGAAACAGGGGGGTTCCTTGTGTGCCAAGTTTGGGGTCCAGGGGAACTACGACTGGCCGGTACCGGGTCCCCAAATTCACCAGAGAAATTACCGTTTAACATGGGAGTCTATGAAAGGGGTGCCGGGTTTGAAAAATCGATGCTCCCCAGCTGAAGGTGCTCCAGACAACGAACCTTGCACACTTGTAGAAGAGAAATAGGGCTACATATGTACCAAGATCCGGGTCCAGGGGACCTACAGTCGGCCGTTACTGGGTCCCCAAATTCACCGGAGAAATGACCGTTTAACATGGGAGTCTACGGAAGGGGTGTCCGGGTTTGAAAAATTGGTGCTCCCCGGCCGTAGGTCTCCCAGACGAAAAACGTTGCACACTTGTAGGGAAAGAGTGGGGCTACATGTGTGCTAAGTGTGGGGTCCAGGGGACCTACAGTCGGCCAGTACTGGGTGCCCAAAATCACTGGAGAAATTACCATTTAACATGGGAATCTATGAAAGGGGTGTCCGGTTTTGAAAAATTGGTGCTTCCCAGGTGTAGGTCCCCCGGACAACAAACTTTGAACACTTGTAGGGGAAGAGTGGGGCTACATGTGTGCCAAGTTTGGGGTCCATGGGACCTATGAACGGCTGGTACCGGGGTCCCCAAAATTACTGGAGAAATTACCATTTAACATGGGAGTCTATGGAAGGGGTGCCGGCTTTGAAAAATCGGTGCTCCCCGGCTGTAGGTCCCCCGGCTTGTAGAGGAAGAGTGGGGCGACATGTGTGCTAAGTTTGGGGTCCAGGCGACCTACGGTCATCTGGTACCGGGTCCCCAAATCCGGGAGATCAGGCGCAAAATGATCACTCAAGTAAAATGCCGTGTACACACGACCGTTTTTCATGCCGAAATTGTGTGTGGGCTCCAGAGCATTTTTCTCGACGAGAAAAATGGCCATTAAAAATTTGGAACCTGCTCTATTTTTTCTCGTTGTTTTTCACGTACTGTACTCGTTTTTTCTCGTCGTGAAAAACGGTCGCGCGTAGGCTTTAACGAGGGGGAAAAAAACACGCATGCTCAGAAGCAAGTTATGAGACGGGGAAACTAGCATAAGCAGCCCAAAGGGTGGCACCGTAGGTGACCACGATATTGACCACCTACGACCCCCGTCTTGGGAGCCAGCGACGAGCCGGGAAGGGAAAAAGCCGACATAGAATCGACGGGATCCGACTTGTTTGGTATGAATCATGAGGGGGAACTCCACGCCAAATTTAAAATAAAAAACCGGCATGGGTTCCCCCCCAGGGCTATACCAGGCCCTTAGGTCTGGTATGGATTGTAAGGAGAACCCCCCTATGCCGAAAAAACAAGCGCCCCCCTCCTGAGCCATACCAGGCCGCATGCCCTCAACATGAGGGGGTGGGTGCTCTGGGGCACCCCAAAGCACCTGGTCCCCATGTTAAGGACAGGGCCTCTCCCCGACAACCCTGGCCGTTGGTTGTCGGGGTCTGCGGCCGGAAGGCTTATCGGAATCTGGGAGCCCCCTTTAATAAAGGGCCCCCCAGATCACCGCCCCCCACCCTAGGTGAATGAGTATGGGGTACATCGCACATAGCATGCACATTGACCACACACTGACCGCACATAGGGTGCACACTGACCACACACTGACCGCACATAGCGTGCACACTGACCACACACTGACCGCACATAGGGTGCACACTGACCACACACTGACCGCACATAGGGTGCACACTGACCACACACTGACCGCACATAGGGTGCACACTGACCACACACTGACCGCACATAGGGTGCACACTGACCACACACTGACCGCACATAGGGTGCACACTGACCACACACTGACCGCACATAGCGTGCACACTGACCACACACTGACCGCACATAGCGTGCACACTGACCACACACTGACCGCACATAGGGTGCACACTGACCACACACTGACCGCACATAGCGTGCACACTGACCACACACTGACCGCACATATCGTGCACACTGACCGCACTGAGCGTGAACACTGACCGCACACAGCGTGCACACTGACCGCACACAGCGTGCACACTGACCGCACATAGCGTGCACACTGACCGCACACAGCGTGCACACTGACCGCACACAGCGTGCACACTGACCGCACACAGCGTGCACACTGACCGCACACAGCGTGCACACTGACCGCACACAGCGTGCACACTGACCGCACACAGCGTGCACACTGACCGCACACAGCGCGCACACTGACCGCACACAGCGCGCACTTTGACGGCACTTAGCGTGCACACTGACCACACACTGACTGCACATAGCGTGCACACTGACCACACACTGACCGCATATAGTGTGCACACTGATTACACATAGCTTGCACACTGACCACACACTGACCGCACATAGCGCGCACACTGACCGCACATAGCGCGCACACTGACCGCACACACTGACCGCACATAGCGTGCACACTGACCGCACACAGCGTGCACACTGACCGCACACAGCGTGCACACTGACCGCACACAGCGCGCACACTGACCGCACACAGCGTGCACACTGACCGCACACAGCGCGCACACTGACCGCACACAGCGCGCACTTTGACGGCACTTAGCGTGCACACTGACCACACACTGACTGCACATAGCGTGCACACTGACCACACACTGACCGCATATAGTGTGCACACTGATTACACATAGCTTGCACACTGACCACACACTGACCGCACATAGCGCGCACACTGACCGCACATAGCGCGCACACTGACCGCACACACTGACCGCACATAGCGTGCACACTGACCGCACATAGCTTGCACACTGACCGCACACAGCGTGCACACTGACCGCACACAGCGTGCACACTGACCGCACACAGCGCGCACACTGACCGCACACAGCGTGCACACTGACCGCACACAGCGCGCACACTGACCGCACACAGCGCGCACTTTGACGGCACTTAGCGTGCACACTGACCACACACTGACTGCACATAGCGTGCACACTGACCACACACTGACCGCATATAGTGTGCACACTGATTACACATAGCTTGCACACTGACCACACACTGACCGCACATAGCGCGCACACTGACCGCACATAGCGCGCACACTGACCGCACACTGACCGCACATAGCGTGCACACTGACCGCACATAGCTTGCACACTGACCGCACGTAGCACGCACTCTGACCGCACGTAGCACGCACTCTGACCGCACGTAGCACGCACTCTGACCGCATATAGCATGCACACTGACCGCATATAGCGTGCACACTGACCGCATATAGCGTGCACACTGACCGCATATAGCGTGCACACTGACCACACACTGACCGCATATAGCGTGCACACTGACCACACACTGACCACATATAGCGTGCACACTGATTACACATAGCTTGCACACTGACCACACACTGACCATACATAGCGTGCACACTGACCACACACTGACCGCACATAGCGTGCACACTGACCCCACATAGCGTGCACACTGACCACACTCTGACCGCACATAGTTTGCACACTAACCACACACCGACCACACATAGCGTGCACACTGACCCCACATAGCGTGCACACTGACCACACACTGACCGCACATAGGGTGCACACTGACCACACACTGACCGCACATAGCGTGCACACTGACCACACACTGACCGCACATAGCATGCATACTGACCACACACTGACCGCACATATCGTGCACACTGACCGCACTTAGCGTGAACACTGACCGCACACAGCGTGCACACTGACCGCACACAGCGTGCACACTGACCGCACACAGCGTGCACACTGACCGCACACAGCGTGCACACTGACCGCACACAGCGTGCACACTGACCGCACATAGCGTGCACACTGACCGCACACAGCGCGCACACTGACCCCACACAGCGCGCACACAGCGCGCACACTGACCGCACGTAGCACGCACTTTGACGGCACTTAGCGTGCACACTGACCACACACTGACTGCACATAGCGTGCACACTGACCACACACTGACCGCATATAGTGTGCACACTGATTACACATAGCTTGCACACTGACCACACACTGACCGCACGTAGCGCGCACACTGACCGCACATAGCGTGCACACTGACCGCACATAGCTTGCACACTGACCGCACGTAGCACGCACTCTGACCGCACTTAGCGTGCACACTGACCGCATATAGCATGCACACTGACCACATATAGCGTGCACACTGACCACACATAGCGTGCACACTGATTACACATAGCTTGCACACTGACCATACATTGCGTGCACACTGACCACACACTGACCGCACATAGCGTGCACACTGACCCCACATAGCGTGCACACTGACCACACTCTGACCGCACATAGTTTGCACACTAACCACACACCGACCACACATAGCGTGCACACTGACCGCACATAGCGTGCACACTGACCACACATAGCGTGCACACTGACCACACATAGCGTGCACACTGACCACACTCTGACCGCACATAGCTTGCACACTAACCACACACCGACCACACATAGCGTGCACACTGACCACACATGGCGCGCACACTGACCGCACATATCGTGCACACTGACCACACACTGACCACACATAGCGTGCACACTGACCACACTCTGACCGCGCATAGCTTGCACACTAACCACACACTGACCACACATATCGTGCACACTGACCACACATAGCGTGCACACTGACCACACACTGACCACACATAGCGTGCACACTGAACACACATATCGTGCACACTGACCACACATAGCTTGCACACTGACCACACACTGACCACACATAGCGTGCACACTGACCACACATAGTGTGCACACTGACCACACTCTGACCGCGCATAGCTTGCACACTAACCACACACTGACCACACATATCGTGCACACTGACCACACATAGCGTGCACACTGACCACACACTGACCACACATAGCGTGCACACTGACCACACATATCGTGCACACTGACCACACACTGACCACACATAGCGTGCACACTGACCACACATGGCGTGCACACTGACCACACATGGCGTGCACACTGACCACACATGGCGTGCACACTGACCACACATGGCGTGCACACTGACCACACATGGCGTGCACACTGACCACACATGGCGTGCACACTGACCACACATAGCGTGCACACTGACCACACATAGCGTGCACACTGACCACACACGGCGCGCACACTAACCACACACTGACCACACATAGCGTGCACACTGACCACACATGGCGCGCACACTAACCACACACTTACCACACATAGCGTGCACACTGACCACACATGGCGCGCACACTAACCACACATAGCGTGCACACTGACCACACACTGACCACACATAGCGTGCACACTGACCACACACAGCGTGCACACTGACCACACACTGACCCCCACATAGCGTGCACACTGACCAGACATTGACGGCACACAGATTGTACACTGACTGCACAGAGATGACACACTGACCTCTGATCATGAACTGCATCACACAAAGCTTACAAAACAGCTGGATATTCTGTGGTTTCAGGAAATATTAAAGCCGAACTTCACCCAAAATGGGAAGTTTTGCTTGTTTGTACCCTCCCTCCCTCCTCTTTAATAATTGTCACTTTTTTGGGGGAAGGGGGAGCAAGTACATAGTTTTGAAATGTACCTGATCCCACTTCTGGTTGCAGTCATTCGAGTGGAAGTTCCCTCCCCCTCCCCCTCCCCTTGTAGCTTTCTGGGACACATCACAGGTCCAATCACAAAGCTCAGCTCATGCACAGTGGGAAGCCTCACTGCCAGTTTCCCTTAGTCAAGATGTCGGCGCCAGGACCGAAAGCCCATTGAGGAATCGGCTCAGGTGAGCACAGGGCTGGATCCCTGGACAGGTAAGTGTCCTTATATTAAAAGTCAACAGCTACAGGATTTGTAGCTGCTGATTTTTTGGGGGGGAGTCGGGATCTACTCTTTAAAGTGATTAAACATTTCTATACTTACCTGCTCTGTGTAATTGTTTTGCACAGAGCAGCCACAAACCTCCTCTTCTTGGGTCCCTCGCCGGCGCTCCTCGCCAATCCCTTCTGTCCAGTGCCCCCACAAGAAGCCGTTTCCCATGGGGGGGGCACTCATGTATGCTCGCTCCCGAGCCCTGCTGCTGCGTTCATTGCTACAGACAGCGGGACTCAACCCCGCCCCCCGGCTTTGATTGGCAGCACTGAGAGACAATGTCTTCCGTGCGGCAGTGAGACCCGGAAGTGAGAGGAGAAAAGAGCTCCAGACGTGCACAGCGCTGGATCCAATGAAGGCTCAGGTAAGTAAAAGGGGGGATGAGGGGCAGTGCGCAATATTCCCCCACTTGCACCACCGCCACCTGTCCCCTGGCCTCCCCCCCTTTCAATGGGGTCTCGGGACCAGCTTTCTGATTGGGTGGGAGGAGAAGCAGGAAGACAATAGCGAATAACAATTTTCTAATTTAAACAAGTGGGTGGGCTACTTATCACTAGTGATGGGCTTGGGTGTGTTCGGATCAAACCCACCAGGAAGCCGGCGCTGAAGGCTCTGGAGCACCAGGACAATGGAAACGCCCACAAAAAGTGACCCCAATGTATATTCTATGAGCCTTTTGAATGTGTACTTTTTTTTACACAAGTTTTTGGAAAATGTGGAAAATAAATGAAAACGTATTACTTTTTACGCATTTTTTTTTACACATTTTTACCGCAATGACGGGTGCTGATGAGGATCCACTGATAGGGTGGCACTGATGAGCACTAATGTACACTAATAGGGCACTGTAGTGGCACTGATAAGCACTCACTGATGGGCATTGATGAGCATTGCAGTGGCAATGTAGGGCACGGATGAGTGATGTAGTGGCACTGATGCCACTGTAGGGTCGCTATTGATGGCACTGTAGGGGCACTGATGACATTGTAGGGGCACTGTAGTGATACGGGTGGCACTGATGTCACAGTAGTGGGACTGGTGGCACTATAAAGGCAGTGTAGTGGCACTGTTGGCACGATAAGTGCAGTGTAGTGGCACTGATGGCACTGTAGGGACACAGTAGTGGCATTGATGGCACTGTAGTGTTAGTGCTGGCACTGTGGGAGCACTGCAAGCACTGTTGAGCACTCTAGTGGCACTGATGGCACTTTAGTGGCACTGATGGCCAGGGGCGGAACTGACCATTGAGGAACCTGGGCACTGCCCGAGGGCCCCATGCCACTAGGGGGCCCCATCAGGGTTGCCAGGCTCATTAAAACCAGGGACAGTATGTAAAAATCTGTGTTTTTTTACCTCTGTCCCTGATATGTCCAAAACCTAAATGCTTTTGATGTAAAAATCCTGAGATTTTAGCTGCCCCGCCTCTGTACTGCCACCTGGCTTGGTGGCCATCTGTAAGCCTGGGGGCCCCATAATCTTCTATTGCCCGTGGCCCCATGAGTTGTCAGTCCGCCCCTGGTGATGGCACTGTTGTAGGGGCACTGATGACACAGTAGGGGCACTGTGAAGGCACTGTAGGGGCACTGTGATGGCACTGTTGTAGGGGTACTGATGAGACAGTAGGGGCACTGTGAAGTCACTGTAGGGGCACTGTGAAGTCACTGTAGGGGCACTGATGGCACAGTAGGGGCACCGATGGCATTGTGATGGCACCGATGACACTGTTGTAGGGGCACTGATGGCAATGATAGCACTGTAGGGGCACTGTTGTAGGGGCACTGATGAGACAGTAGGGGCACTGTGAAGTCACTGTAGGGGCACTGATGGCACAGTAGGGGCACCGATGACACTGTTGTAGGGGCACTGATGGCAATGATAGCACTGTAGGGTAGGGTGACCAGACATCCCCAGTTTCAAGGGACAGTCCCCTGATTGAGGACACTGTCCCCGGACCAAGTCTGTCCCTGGTTTTGTCCCCAGATTGGATTTAATAGGGGGCAGGGGCAATTTCAAAGACAATCAGTGCAGAATTAAAATAAAAAAATTAGAATTACACACCCCCGCTCCGACGTGCCTACTAGCATAGGTGGGTGTATTTTTCCCATTATCTTTGCCCCTTTCTGATGATCATGTGCTGGTCGGAGCGGAGGGAATATTTCTTCAGTTTCAGGTGCATGCCCATTTAGCTTCGCTCACATGTTCTTCTGCCTTGGCTCAAATCCTGGCCAGCCACCTGCCTGTTTATCTCCTTGCCTTCCCTGGCGGAGTGATCTTCCTCTGCTCCCCATCCAGTAGTAGCCGGGGGCCGGAGAGTAAGACTTGAGAGGCTGTGAGGCGGGTGGCGACAGACAGAGGGTCACTGATTGTTGCCATTACTAGTAAAGAAAAAATATGTCCCCGGATTTCATTTTAAAAATCTGGTCACCTTACTGTAGGGGCACTGTTGTAGGGGCACTGATGGCACTGTAGGGGCACTGATGGCACTGTGTTGGTACTGATGGCACTGTAGGGGCATTGTAGGGGCACTGATGACACAGTATGGGCACTGTAGTGGCACTCAGGATCATGCCCAACTCACGCTGCTGCAGTGTTTCTCTCTCCTCTCACTGCAGCATGCCAGCGTGAGCCAAACCGATCATCCAGGTGTCTAGGCAGAATGAACCCTTACTGGGCACGATCTCGGTTTGTTAACATAGTGATTGGCTCCATTAGCTCATTGGACAGAGCGGTCACGTGGTAAAAGGCCGCTGTGATTGGCCCTTTACCCTTTACTTCCGCGTGCGCTATTCAGAGAGCGTGCAAGAAACAAAAGCACAGGACGACGTCAATAGATGCCCCCCCCCCCAGATCTAGCCGGCCGCACTTCTACCATCATTCGGCTATAGCGCGGTCGGCAAGTGGTTAAGATAAAGAAATATTTAGGCTTTAGAACCACTTTAAGGGCTCATTTACGTGACAATCCCAGCGCTCGGCGTGCGACTCCACATGCGCAGTCCCATGTATTTGTGATGTGTTTGCGGTGCTCTCTGGCACATATCACGGCATGTTTGTTTTTTTGGCATTTTTTTTTTTATTTAACACGTGTTTGCGCTGCGTTCACATTCCACTGTGAGCTCCAGAACTTTCCGTCCATACAAGATTTTCTCCTCCTCCATTCACAATGTAAACTGTTTATTTTCCTTATCGGTCAGTGGAATTCCTCAGCTGGTGATCTGGGCGCTCCTCCATGGCGGTGACAGGAGGGCAGATCACAGGGAATAACCATGGAATGTTATCAGACTAGACATGAGCACCGCCGGAAAAAAAAATGCTCGTGTTCGTTTATCCGTTATGTTTCATTCGTTTAGATGCGGTATTTATTATTTTGATAATTCGGAAAAATACGAAAATAAGAACGAAAATCCCAAAAATTCAGAAGAACGAAAATAAAAAAAATAAAAATAAAAAACGAACTAATAATAACTACCGTATTTATCGGCATATACCGTGCACTTTTTTTCCGGGCAAAATCGTGGGTATGCGATATACGCCGATCCCCGCTTTCCCGCGCCGAGTTTGAATACTGCGCCGACATATACCGAGCGCAGTACACTCGTGTATAGTCGGGCAGGCTCGGCTACTCTCGCGCTCACGTCCTGGACGTACAGGACGTGAGCGCGAGAGTAGCCGAGCCTGCCCGAGTGTACTGCGCTCGGTATATGTCGGCGCAGTATTCAAAACTCGGCGCAGGAAAGCGAGGATCAAGCGTGGAGGACACCGCAGAAGGACGCCGGACCGATGAAGAGGACACCCGAAGCCGCAGACGGACGCCGGACCCAACGAGGCCGCCGATGGACGCCGCGCAAGACACCAAAACTGTAAGTACGAAAATCTTTTTTTTCACAGGAATAGGGTCCACTTTAGGGGTGCGCGGTATACCCAGATAAATACGGTAACTATCCTTTCAAATTTGGCTGTTAGTGAACGTAACAAATACGAATGCTGCATCTTAACGGAACAAATAAATAAAAATAAATAATTATAATGTTTTATTATTATAATTTTATTATTAATTAGTTACTAATTATCTGAAATAACGAATGCCGCATCTTAACGAACGGAATGTAACAAAAAGTTTATTATTATTATTATTATTAATTTGTTACATTCCGTTCATTAACCACTTAAGGACCGCCTCCTGCAGATATACGTCGGCAGAATGGCATGGCATGGCTGGGCACAGGCACGTACCTGTATGTCCGCTTTAAATGCCCAGTCGTGGGCTTCGGGGGCGCACGCCCGCGACCCGGTCCGAAGCTCCGTGACCACGGGACCCGGGGACCCGATCGCCGCCGGTGTCCCGCGATCGGTCACAGGAGCTGAAGAACGGGGAGAGGTGAGTGTAAACAAACCTTTCCCCGTTCTTCACAGTGGCAATGTCACTGATCGTCTGTTCCCTGGTATAGGGAAAGACGATCAATGACGTCACACGTCCAGCCCCGCCCCCCTACAGTTAGAAACACATATGAGGTCACACATAACCCCTACAGCGCCCCCTAGTGGTTAACTCCTAAACTGCAATTGTAATTTTCACAGTAATCAGTGAATTTTTATAGCATTTTTTGCTGTGAAAATGACAATGGTCCCAAAAATGTGTCAAAATGCGTCCGCAGTAATGTCGCAGTCACGAAAAACAAATCGCTGATCGCTGTCATTAGTAGTAAAAAAAAAAAAAAGGCAAAAAACTATCCCCTATTTTGTAAACACTATAAAGTTTGCGCAAACCAATTGATAAACGCTTATTGCGATTTATTTATTTTTTACCAAAAATAGGTAGAAGAATACGTATCGGCCTAAACTGAGGGAACAAAACTATTTTTTTGTATCTTTTTGGGTGATATTTATTATAGCAAAATGTAAAACATATTGCATATTTTTCAAAATGGTGGCTCTATTTTTGTTTATAGCGCAAAAAATAAAAACCGCAGAGGTGATCAAATACCACCAAAAGAAAGCTCTATTTGTGGGGAAAACAGGACGCCAATTTTGTTTGGGAGCCGCGTCGCACGACCGCGCAATTGTCAGTTAAAGCGGCGCAGCGCCGAATTGTAAAAAGGGGCCCGGTCCTTTAGCACCATTTTGGTCCGGGGCTGAAGTGGTTAAACAGGTTTTCGTTAATTTGAACATTTCCGAATTAACGATTTTTTTGAGTTTCGTAAAAAAAAATCGAATTCGAAACAAAACAAATTGCACATGTCTTCCACAGACCCTCCAATCACCCAATCATAACGGAGCCCTTTAAAGTGGACCTGTCAGTCAATTTTACAAGTATAGATGAATAGATTTCTGACATGTCACAATATATAAATGTTTAATCCGATTAGATTTTGCCTTTCCTGGTTCCTCTCTCCCCTCTTATCAATATGCAAAAAAAAAAAAAACTGTAGCCCCCCCCAGCCGCAATCTGCCTGCATTGCATAGAGGACCACAGCGATTTTCACAGATAGGACAGAGCTACGTGGAAATATTCCAGAGAATGGAGATCTGATGAATCGCAGGCTCTTCCCGATTGCATCATGACCGCCAATCTGAGGAATCTGCAATCATCTGGTACCGGGAGGTCCGGCTCCCAGTCGGAGCTCCTGCTGTAATTAGGTGGATTTTAGGTATATTGTAGAGGAATGATCCCAGATACACAGACAATAGAAATGTGAGATGATGAGGCCAAATGAAGTCAGAATTCAGGAGACGGGGGTCTGGAAATCCCATAATGGGACTTTGGAGCCTGGCGGAGTTTTGGATAGGTGGGGGAGGGGTGACCGGACTGGACTGGCCGGATTCCGGGAGACCTCGGACACAAGGACAGAAAGACGCTGAGAGAGGATCAGGTGATCAGGTGAGGGACGGCTGTTACATTATAGGAGATTTTCTCATTATTTATTGATGGGGGCGACATCTGGGCCATTATCAGGTCCTCATGGGAGGGGGAGGGGGGGGCTGTGATTGCTGGATGGAGAATCTGATCAAGTCCCAGACCCCCCCCCCCCATGTCAGTCCTTATCACTGATATCACACGGGGTCCAATGTGTGTCCCTGGAAATGACATCCGCAGTCACATGTACAGCCAGACATCCTCCAATCAGAAAGGGCGCCCCCACCTTAGAGCAGGGCTCTCCAAACTTCGGCCCCAGGGCCACATCCAGCCCCATACAATATTTTGTCCAGCTAAGGTCAGCAGAGCCCCCCCCCCCCCATGTTTTTACTATAGTATGTATGTAAGGAGGGACTCTGATGGGAACCCTGATGTAACAGTGACCCTAATGGGGCACTCTGATGTAAAGGGGACTCTCATGGGCACTCTCATGGGGACTCTGATGTAAAGGGGACTCTGATGGGGACTGATGTAAAGGGGACTCTCATGGGCACTCTGATGTAAAGGGGACTCTGATGGGGACTCTGATGTAAAAGGGACTATGATGGGGACTCTGATGTAAAAGGGACTCTGATGGGGACTCTGATGTAAAAGGGACTCTCATGGGGACTCTGATGTGATGGGGACTCTGATGTGACGGGGACTCTGATGTAAAGGGGACTCTCATGGGGACTCTGATGTAAAGGGGACTCTGATGTAAGGGGACTCTCATGGGCACTCTGATGTAAAGGGGACTCTGATGTAAAGGGGACTCTGATGTAAAGGGGACACTGATGGGGACTCTGATGTAAAGGGACTCTGATGGGGACTCTGATGGGGACTCTGATGGGGACTCTGATGTAAAGGGGACTCTGATGTAAAGGGGACTCTCATGGGGACTCTGATGTAAAGGGGACTCTGATGTAAGGAGACTCTCATGGGCACTCTGATGTAAAGGGGACTCTCATGGGGACTCTGATGTAAAGGGGACTCTGATGGGGACTCTGATGTAAAGGGGACACTGATGGGGACTCTGATGTAAAGGGACTCTGATGGGGACTCTGATGGGGACTCTGATGGGGACTCTGATGTAAAGGGGACTCTGATGTAAAGGGGACTCTCATGGGGACTCTGATGTAAAGGGGACTCTGATGTAAGGGGACTCTCATGGGCACTCTGATGTAAAGGGGACTCTGATGTAAAGGGGACTCTGATGTAAAGAGGACACTGATGGGGACTCTGATGTAAAGGGACTCTGATGGGGACTCTGATGTAAAGGGACTCTGATGGGGACTCTGATGGGGACTCTGATGGGGACTCTGATGGGGACTCTGATGTAAAGGGGACTCTGATGTAAAGGGGACTCTCATGGGGACTCTGATGTAAAGGGGACTCTGATGTAAGGAGACTCTCATGGGCACTCTGATGTAAAGGGGACTCTCATGGGGACTCTGATGTAAAGGGGACTCTGATGTAAAGGGGACTCTGATGTAAAGGGGACACTGATGGGGACTCTGATGTAAAGGGACTCTGATGGGGACTCTGATGTAAAGGGACTCTGATGGGGACTCTGATGGGGACTCTGATGGGGACTCTGATGTAAAGGGGACTCTGATGTAAAGGGGACTCTCATGGGGACTCTGATGTAAAGGGGACTCTGATGTAAGGAGACTCTCATGGGCACTCTGATGTAAAGGGGACTCTCATGGGGACTCTGATGTAAAGGGGACTCTGATGGGGACTCTGATGTAAAGGGGACTCTGATGGGGACTCTGATGTAAAGGGGACACTGATGGGGACTCTGATGTAAAGGGGACACTGATGTAAAGGGACTCTGATGGGGACTCTGATGTAAAGGGACTCTGATGGGGACTCTGATGTGATGGAGACTCATCAGTCCTTAAGTGGTTAATTAATGGATCAAAAACATGTATTGAAAAACATAAAATGCACCATAAATGGTGACGTGTTGAAGACTTATATATATTATTATAGAATATTCTGAGGTCCCGGCATGTCGGTATTTATATCATTATAACGGTCGCGTCTCTCAATATTTTTATCTCTTTTTTGTCGGTTCAGAAGAAGCGGAAGAAACACGAGAGGCAGAAGGAGGTCACAGGACAGCCCCCCGGAGAGGAGAGAATTCACCCCACACGGAGCGACGCCCCTAAGATGCGCTCAGCCAATCAGAGAAAGGCGGTAAGTACCGGATCCACTTCCATATCGGACACTTTTACCCCCCTTTCCTGCCCAGGACAATCTTCAGCGCTGTCACACAATGACAATTACTCGGTCATACTGCACTGCACACATTTCTTTTGGTGATAGTTGATCTCTGCTGGGGGGGGGGGGGGGGGTATTTTTTTTTACAAAAGAAAAGACAGAAAATGTTTTTTTTTTCTCTCAGTAAATGTAAATAAGTATTCTTTCTCCTTCACTAGTGGGCACTGATTAGGAGGTTGCACTGGTATGCAGCACTGATGGGCACTAATGGGCATGGGTAGGTGGCACTGATGGGTATTGGTGGGCAGCACTAATGGGCACTGAAAGGCAGCACTGACGGGCACTGATAGGCGGAACTGATGGGCACTGATGAGGTGGCACTGATGAGGCGGCACTAATATGCAGCACTGATGGACACTGATAGACGGCACTAATGGGCACAGAAAGGTGGAACAGATAGGCGGCACTGATGGGTATTGATGGGCTGCAGTAATAGGTACTGACTGATAGGTGGCACCAATAGGCAGCACTGATGGGCACTGAAAGGCAGCACTGACTGGCATTACAAATGGGCACTGATTGGTGTCACTAAGAGGCACTGAAAGGCAGCACTGACTGGCATCGCTAATGGGCACTGATAAGTAGCACTGAAAAGCAGCACTGACTGGCATCACTAATGTGCACTGATTGCTGTCACTGACACTGATAGGCACTGATTGGTGTCACTGATGGGTGGCACTGAAAGGCAGCACTGACTGGCATCACTAATGGGCACTGATTGGTGTCACTGATAGGCAGCACTGATGGGAACTGATAGGTGGCACTGAAAAGCAGCACTGATTGGCATCACTAATGTACACTGATTGGTGTCACTGACACTGATGGGCACTGATTGGTGGCACTGAAAGGCAGGACTGACTGGCATCACTAATGAGCACTGATTGGTGGCACTGATAGGCACTGATAGGCAGCACTGATGGGAACCCATAGGTGGCACTGAAAAGCAGCACTGACTGGCATCACTAATGGGTGTCACTGATAGGCAGCACTGATGGGCACAGATGGGTGGCACTAATGGGGATTTACTGTAATCACGGCTCTGATGATGAGTCCCCTGATTACCTGTCCTGGTCTCCCCTGTGAGGAGACGCCGCTGATCGGTCAGTGTGAGGGGAGGAGAGCCAATAAACGTCACTTCCGCATTGACGGGTTGTGACGGGTTGTGATTGGACACGGCCGGTCACATGGTTAAAGAGCCGCGTCATCGGCTCTTTACCGAGATCGGTATCGCACCATGTCCTAGGAAAACGGCACGGGGGGCTCTGTCATATGACGTCTTCCCAGAACGAGAGCCGCACCGCCCCTCCGTCTTGTGGCGTTTAGTATAAAATAACAGCTGATATGACGTTCACATTATTTGCTGTCTCATATTTCCATTGTGTAAGGCTGGTCGCCATACATTATACAATTTCCTTATCCAATTTCCTTTACCTGCAACTGTGCAGTGCCCAGGCCGCCCTGGTTGTATACTCATCTCTCTGCTCTCTCCTCCTATCCGCATGTTTTGTTAGCACCTGAGCAATGCTGCCTGGCTCCTCGTGCTGCTTCCCCCCTCTGAAAGTCTAAGCTCTGCTGTACGGGGGCTGATACCACGTCAGATTCAGGTACTGACACTACTATTAGTATTAGAAAATACATTTATTGATTTGTTAGTGAATACAAAGCTGCATTCTTCTGTCTGGAGTTCAGCTTCACTCTCATCCTGAGGATTTCATTTTCTAGAGGTCCAAAAAAAAAATCCCCCCCCCCCCAAAAAAAAACCCAAAAGAAATAATGAGCCAGTATGTTCACTTTGGTAATACCCCCCCCCCCAAATATTGTAATGCCCCCTGCCCCCCCATATATGTAATGCCCCCTGCCCCCCCATATATTATAATGCCCACTGCCCCCCATATATTGTAATGCCCCCTGCCCCCCAAATAATATAATGCCCCCTGCCCCTCATATATTGTCATACCACCCTGCCCCCCATATATTGTAATGCCCCCTGCCCCTCATATATTGTAATGCCCCCTGCCCCCATATATTGTAATGCCCCCTGCCCCTCATATATTTTATTACCCCCTGCCCCCATATATTCTAATGCCCCCTGCCACCATATATTCTAATGCCCCCTGCCCCCCATATATTCTAATGCCCCCCCATATATTGTAATGACCCCTGACCCCCATATATTTTAATGCCCCCTGCACCTCGTATATTGTAATGCCCCCTGCCCCCCATATATTGTAATGCCCCCTGCCCCCCATATATTGTAATGCCCCCTGCCCCCATATATTGTAATGCCCCCTGTACCCCATATACTGTAATGCCCCCTGTACCCCATATACTGTAATGCCCCCTGCCCCTCATATATTGTAATGCCCCCTGCCCCCATATATTGTAATGCCCCCTGCCCCTCATATATTTTATTACCCCCTGCCCCCATATATTCTAATGCCCCCTGCCCCCATATATTCTAATGCCCCCTGCCACCATATATTCTAATGCCCCCTGCCCCCCATATATTCTAATGCCCCCCCATATATTGTAATGACCCCTGACCCCCATATATTTTAATGCCCCCTGCACCTCGTATATTTTAATGCCCCTGCCCCCCATATATTGTAATGCCCCCTGCCCCCCATATATTGTAATGCCCCCTTCCCCTCATGACCTCACATCATATTATGTCTGCCGAGTCCACCCACTGCGAGGGGTTAATCACCTGGGCAGGTGAGGATCGGGCCCCTATTGTTATCAGGATCCGGCAGAGCCAGGGGCCCCTCCCCCATCCCCATTGTCCGGCAATCAGCGACAACTTTCACCAAGACTTCAATTATTCATATAAGGCCATTATACAGGATGATGGGAAAAGTCTGCAACATACTCAGCGCTGCGCTCACCCACAGGAGTATACATACACCCAGGGCCGCCATCAGGGGGGTACAGGCATTACACCTGTAAGGGGCCTGGAGGCCCCCAGGGGCCCAGATGGGAACCCCCCCTTTTTTTTTCTTTTTTTTTTTTTATAAAAATATATATTTTTTAATATATTTTTCTTTTATTTTTTATTAAAGGGCCAATTTTTTTCTTTTTTTTTGTTAGGGGTCCGGAGGTCCCCAAGGGCCCGGAGGTCCCCAGGG
The DNA here is from genome assembly GCA_029574335.1 of Rana kukunoris. Taxonomy (NCBI): domain Eukaryota; kingdom Metazoa; phylum Chordata; class Amphibia; order Anura; family Ranidae; genus Rana; species Rana kukunoris. Next base: position 475,753,028 of record CM056053.1, read on the forward strand.
CCCCAGATGGCAACCCCCTCTTTTTTTATTTTTTTTTTAATAAAAATATATATTTTTAATATATTTTTATTTTATTTTTTATTAAAGGGCCAATTTTTTTTCTTTTCTTTTGAAGGTCCCCAAGGGCCTGGAGGCCCCCAGGGCCCCAGATGGCAACCCCCTCTTTTTTAAATTTATTTTTGATAAAAAAAATATTTTTAATATATTTTTATTTTATTTTTTTATTAAAGGGCCAGAGGTCCCCAGGGCCCCAGATATTAACCAACCTTTAAAAAAAAAAAATATATATATATATATATATATATAATATTTTTTCTCTCTTTTTTCTTTTTATTAAAGGGCCCAGAGGTCCCCAGGGCCGCGGATGGCTACCCCCTTATATATAGTTCTCCAGGGGGCCCATGCCTGAAGCTGTGTAAGGGGCACCATAATTCCTGATGGCGGCCCTGCATACACCACACTATATATACATATATATATATATATATATATATATATATATATATATGTACACTGACCCACAGGAGGAGTACATGTATACTGCACTATATATATATACTACACTATACACACTGACCCACAGGAGTACATCTACACCACACTATATAAATATATATATATATATATACTGTAACTACACTATACATACACCACACTATACACACCGCACTATGGGCCGGATTCTGATACATTTGCGTATCTTTCCGGCGGCGTAGCTTTTCGTCTTGACGCTACGCCGCCGCAAATATTATGGGCAAGCGCCTTATTCAGAAAGCACTTGCTCCATAATATGCGGCGGCGTAGCGTAAAGTGGCCGTCGCAACAGCGCGTAATTCAAATTTCGGAAGCGGGGGCTTGATTCATGTAAATGAATCATGACCCCACGTAATTGACGTTTTTTTTTTTTGGACGGCGCATGCGCCGTCCGTGGACGTTCTCATTGCGCCTGCGCGAAATCACGTCGCTTTTTGTCAATGTAAACGACGTGAACGTAACTAACGTCGAGCCCCATTCCCGAACGTTTTACGCAAACGACGTACAATTCGACGCGGTCCATACTTAACATTGGCTACGCCTCCTATAGCAGGGATAACCTTACGCCGCTATAACGCTTACGCAAACGACGTAAACTACGCCGGGCCGGCCGCAAGTACGTTCGGGAATCGGCGTAAATCCCTCATTTACATATTCGACGTGTAAAACTACGGAAGCGCCACCTAGCGGCCAGCGTAAAAAGTGCAACTAATATACGAGGGTGTAACAGAATTACGCCGCTCGTATCTTAGCAGAATTCCGGCGTATCTTCTTTTCTGAATAGCAAAAAAAGATACGCCGGCGCATTCTTAGTATTTACGCAGCGTATCTCTTATGGGCCAGATTCTCGTAGAATTGCCGCTGGCGTAGCGTAAGCCATTTACACTACGCCGCCGCAACTTAACAGAGCAAGTGCCGTACTCTCCAAGCACTTGCCCTGTAGTTCGCGGCGGCGTAGTGTAAATGGCCCGGCGTATCCCCGCGTAATTCAAAGGGGGCGGCTTGTATTTAAATTAAGCGCGCCCCCGCGCCGATCGAACTGCGCATGCGCCGGCCGGGAAAAAAGCCCAGTGCGCATGCTCCAGCTCACATCGGGAAGCGTAGTTGAAACCGACGTGAAAACGACGTGATCGTCACTTACGCAATGCCCTATTCGCGAACGAGTTAGAAAAACGACGTAAACCAACGGAAAAAGACGCTGACCCGACGCCATACTTAACATGGCATCCGACGGAACTTCGTAAGCCTACCCCTCATATAGCAGGGGTAGGTTTACGCTTACGGAAACGACGTGGGGCGGCGTAAAAACGTCGGAATCGGCGTATTAGGCTCATTTGCATAGGCAAATGAGAAAACAACGTAAGGCCACCTAGCGGCCAGCGAAGGAATTACATCTAAGATCCGACGGTGTAATTGTTTTACACCTGTCGGATCTTCACTGTATCTATAAGTAAGTGATTCTAGTAAAAAAAAAAACAGAGATACGATGGTGTTTCCTGCAATACACCGTCGTATCTCTTTTGAGAATCTGGCTATATATATATATATTCATACACTGACACACTGCATTATACAGTGCCTTGAAAAAGTAAATGTATTTTATTGGGATTTTATGTGATAGACCAACACAAAGTGTCACATAATTGTGAAGTGGAAGGAAAATGATAAATGATTTTCATTTTTTTTTTTTTTACAAATAAATATGTGAAAAGTGTGGGGGGGGGGGGGACATTTTGTATTCAGCCCCCTTTACTCCGATACCCCTAACTAAAATCTAGAGGAACCAATTCCCCTCAGAAGTCACCTAATTAGTAAATAGAGTCCATCTGTGTGTCATTTAATCTCAGTATAAATACAGCTGTTCTGTGAAGCCCTCAGAGGTTTGTTAGAGAACCTTAGTGAACAAACAGCATCATGAAGGCCGAGGAACACACCAGACAGGTCAGGGATAAAGTTGTGGAGAAGTATAAAGCAGGGTTAGGTTATAAAAAAATCTCCCAAGCTTTGAACATCTCGCGGAGCTTCTGTTCAATCCCTCATCGGAAAATGGAAAGAGCATGGCACAACTGCAAACCTACCAAGACATGGCCGTCCATCTAAACTGACCGGGCCGGGCAAGGAGAACATTCATCAGAGAAGCAGCCAAGAGGTCCATGGTACCTCTGGAGGAGCTGCAGAGATCCACAGCTCAGGGGGGAGAATCTGTCCACAGGACAACTATTAGTGGTGCTCTCCACAAATCTGCCCTTTATGGAAGAGTGACAACAAGAAAGACATACGTCCTGTTTGCAGTTTGTGAGAAGCCATGTGGGGGAGGGGACACAGCAAACATGCGGGGGAAGGTGCTCTGGTCACATGACACCAAAATGTAACTTTTTAGCCTAAAAGCTAAATGCTATGTGTGGCGGAAAACTAACACCACACATCCCCCTGAACACACCATCCCCACCGTGAAACATGGCGGTGGCAGCATCATGTGGTGGGGATGCTTTTCTTCAGCAGGGACAGGGAAGCTGATCAGAGTTGATGGGAAGATGGATGGAGCCAAATACAGGACAGTCTTAGAAGAAAACCTGTTAGAGTCTACAAAAGACTTGAGACTGGGAGGAGGTTCAACTTCCAGCAGGACAACGACCCCAAAGTACAGCCAGAGCTACAATGGGATGGTTTAGATCAAAGCCGCCTATTCATGTGTTAGAATGGCCCAGTCACAGTCCAGACCTAAATCCCATTGAGAATCTGTGGCAAGACATGAAAATTGCTGATCACAGACGCTCTCCATCCAATCTGACAGAACTTTACAAAGAAGAATGGGCAGAAATGTTCCTCTCTAGATGTGCAAAGCTGGTAGAGACACCCCCAAAAAGTCTGGCAGCTGTAATTGCAGAGAAAGGAGGTTCTACAAAGTATTGACCCATGGTTGCGTTTTTGGTGCGTTTTTAGAGTCACATGTCCAAGTTTCACAGATGGATGCAAAAAATAAGGCAAAAAAAAAAAAAGTGGCAGAACGCATCGAAAATTTGTTTTTCTGTGTTATTTTTAACCACTTCCGGACCAGTCGCTGCCGATATACTGCGGCAGGTTGGCTCCGCTGTGCAAATTGATGTATCGGTACGTCGGTCCGCGCACTAGCTTTTGCGGGCGCGCCAGCCGCATGCTTCGGGGGCTCTCCCGTGGCTCCAGCGGCCACCCGGGATCGCAGGAAAGAGAGGCAGAACGTGGATCTGCCTTTGTAAACAAGGCGGATCCCCGTTCTGACAGGGGAGGAGAGAGAGATCAGCTGTCCCTAGTGATCAGGAACAGCAATCTCTCTCTCTTATTCCAGTCCGTCCGTCCTCCTGACAGTTAGAAACACCTCCCTAGGACACACTTAACCCCTTGATCGCCCCCTCGTGTTAACCCCTTCCCCTGGCGGTGTCATTTATACAGTGACAGTGCATTTCTTTTTAGCACTGATCACTGTATTGGTGTCAATGGTCACCAAAAAGAGTTACTAAGTGTCCATCTCAGTCCTGATAAAAATCGCAGATCACCGCCATTACTAGTAAAAATCGATTAATCGATTAATTAAAAGTTAATTTGCACAGCCCTTATATATACAGTGCAGAAAATAAGTATTTGAACACCCTGCTATTTTGCAAGTTCTCCCACTTGGAAATCATGGAGGGGTCTGAAATTGTTATCGTAGGTGCATGTCCACTGTGAGAGACATAATCCAAAAAAATAAATCAGAAATCACAATGTATGAATTTTTTAACTATTTATTTGTATGATACAGCTGCAAATAAGTATTTGAACGCCTGAGAAAATCAATGTTAATATTTGGTACAGTAGCCTTTGTTTTCAATTACAGAGGTCAAACGTTTCTTGTAGTTTTTCACCAGGTTTGCACACACTGGAGGAGGGATTTTGGCCCACTCCTCCACACAGATCTTCTCTAGATCAGTCAGGTTTCTGGGCTGTCGCTGAGAAACACGGAGTTTGAGCTCCCTCCAAAGATTCTCTATTGGGTTTAGGTCTGGAGACTGGCTAGGCCACGCCAGAACCTTGATATGCTTCTTACAGAGCCACTCCTTGGTTATCCTGGCTGTGTGCTTCGGGTCATTGTCATGTTGGAAGACCCAGCCTCGACCCATCTTCAAAGCTCTAACTGAGGGAAGGAGGTTGTTGCCCAAAATCTCGCAATACTTGGCCCCGGTCATCCTCTCCTTAATACAGTGCAGTCGCCCTGTCCCAGGTGCAGAAAAACACCCCCAAAGCATGATGCTACCACCCCCATGCTTCACAGTAGGGATGGTGTTCTTGGGATGTACTCATCATTCTTCTTCCTCCAAACACGGTTAGTGGAATTATGACCAAAAAGTTCTATTTTGGTCTCATCTGACCACATGACTTTCTCCCATGTCTCCTCTGGATCATCCAAATGGTCATTGGCAAACTTAAGACGGGCCTTGACATGTGCTGGTTTAAGCAGGGGAACCTTCCGTGCCATGCATGATTTCAAACCATGACGTCTTAGTGTATTACCAACAGTAACCTTGGAAACGGTGGTCCCAGCTCTTTTCAGGTCATTGACCAGCTCCTCCCGTGTAGTCCTGGGCTGATTTCTCACCTTTCTTAGGATTATTGAGACCCCACGAGGTGAGATTTTGCATGGAGCCCCAGTCCGAGGGAGATTGACAGTCATGTTTAGCTTCTTCCATTTTCTGATTGCTCCAACAGTGGACCTTTTTTCACCAAGCTGCTTGGCAATTTCCCCGTAGCCCTTTCCAGCCTTGTGGAGGTGTACAATTTTGTCTCTAGTGTCTTTGGACAGCTCTTTGGTCTTGGCCATGTTAGTAGTTGGATTCTTACTGATTGTATGGGGTGGACAGGTGTCTTTATGCAGCTAATGACCTCAAACAGGTGCATCTAATTTAGGATAATAAATGGAGTGGAGGTGGACATTTTAAAGGCAGACTAACAGGTCTTTGAGGGTCAGAATTCTAGCTGATAGACAGGTGTTCAAATACTACTTTGCAGCTGTATCATACAAATAAATGGTTAAAAAAATCATACATTGTGATTTCTGGATTTTTTTTCTTTTGATTATGTCTCTCACAGTGGACATGCACCTACGATGACAATTTCAGACCCCTCCATGATTTCCAAGTGGGAGAACTTGCAAAATAAAAAACGTTTCTAGCCACCCCCTCGCGATCGCTCCCCGGAGCTGAAGGACGGGAGAGCCGTATGTAAACACGGCTTCCCCGTGCTTCCCCGTGCTTCACTGTGGCGGCTGCATCGATCAAGAGATACCTTTTATAGGGGGACGCGATCAATGACGTCACACCTACAGCCACACCCCCCTACAGTTGTAAACACACACACAGGGAACACTCAAAGTCACAGCGCCCCCTTGTGGTTAACTCCCAAACTGCAATTGTCATTTTCACAGTAAACAATGCAATTTAAATGCATTTTTTGCTGTGAAAATGACAATGGTCCCAAAAATTTGTCAAAATTGTCCGAAGTGTCCGCCATAATGTCGCAGTCACGAAAAAAATCGCTGATCGGTGCCATTAGTAGTAAAAAAAAAAAAAAAATGCAATAAAACTATCCCCTATTTTGTAAACGCTATAAATTTTGCGCAAACCAATCGATAAACGCTTATTGCGATTTATTTATTTATTTTTTACCAAAAATAGGTAGAAGAATACGTATCGGCCTAAATTGAGGGAAATTTTTTTTTTATATATTTTTGGGGGATATTTATTATAGCAAAAATTAAAAAATATAGAATTTTTTTCAAAATTGTCGCTCTATTTTTGTTTATAGCGCAACAAATAAAAACCGCATAGGTGATCAAATACCACCAAAAGAAAGCTCTATTTGTGGGAAAAAAAGGACGCCAATTTTGTTTGGGAGCCACATCGCACGACCGCGCAATTGTCTGTTAAAGCGACGCAGTGCCAAATTGCAAAAAGGGCCCCAGTCCTTTAGCAGCATTTTGGTCCGGGTCTTAAGTGGTTAAAGGGTAAAAGTTTGTCGCCATTCCACAAGCGGTGTGCAATT